>CM053786.1:172654744-173082244 GCA_028749045.1 Cupressus sempervirens | reverse complement strand
GTGAGGAAGATGATGAGGAACAAGAAGTTAAAAAACCTAAAAAGGTTATTTTTTTCTAAGCAGTCAACAAGTAAAACAAGGTAACCCTGGAAACTGAAGATAGAAAAGATTAACACAACTATTGCCAATGAGGGGAACTTTTTGCAAATGAATAAGTTTTATGATTTGTACAATGATATTAAGAAAGATCATATTGATATCTCTACTATGAGATATATGATTCTTAATAACTTGAAACTTGAAGATATTGAAGGTATTGTAAATCAAAAAGTCAATGGTAGACTTATAAAAAAGAAGGCTCCAGCTTGTGAGGAAGACATGGAACTTCAAAAATCTATGAGAAGGGCTATATGCAAAACTGATGATGAAGAAGAAATCAAGAAACTAATGAAAAAAACTAGCACCGTACTTAAGAGATAAAATTTGGCCATTTTTGTTTATGGGAGGTGAGAAGAATGTTATAAGAAGTGGGACAATTACAACCATTAACTAGATGATGTCTAAATCAAAGGTAGCACCTACCATAAAAGATAAATTTTTGGAAGTATTAGTAAGTGGTGATACAATGCAAATTGATCAAACTAATATCACTATTAATATTGAAGATGATCCTTTTAATCAACTTGAGTCTCATTCTGAGGACATTCAAGATCAATTAAAATTGATTGAAGAAGAGAAGAGGCAATTAGAGGAAGAAAAGAAGAAGATTGAAGAAGCCAAGCAGAAATTGCCTGAGGAGGATAAGAGGCAGAAAGAAGAAGAAAAGAAGAGAGTAGAGGAAAAATAGAAGAAGCTAGAAGAAGGAAAGAAAGAATAGGAAAGAAAAGAAAAAGAGGAGGAGGAAGAAGAAGAGAGAAAAATAATAGAGACAATAGAGAATAAAAAAAGGGAAGCTCTTTCAAGAAGAAAAGGAAGGAAAAGGAGAGTGATTTGGAACAATCTAGTGATTATGAGGGGGAGTAGAAAAAGGGTTTTGAGAAGAGAGAATGTAGGGAAAGGCTTCGAGAAATAAGGGAAAGAATGCTGAAAGATATTATGTCCCCTCTGATGATGAACTCTTAATTAAGAGGTTGGAAAGAAAAATAATAAAAGAGCTTGCTCAAGATGTAGGTGATGAGAATGATATCAAGGAGGTGGACCTGGATAGGGTCAAATAGGGGAAGCTTGAGGACTACTTTGAGCATAACAGGGACAAGGATGACCAAGGGTTCCTAAAGGGAATCATGGGTAACCCAGGGACAATGGTGAAGGATATTGGTACCCTTAAACAAAAAATACAAGATATATCAAGGGACTTTGACTAGCTCAGCAACATGACAAGGGGGGAGAGAACACTGGGTCAGCACATTGATAGACTCTCTGAGGTCATTGGGAGGTAAAGAATTTGATGAAGTGTGTGCCAACAATGGAAGACAAGAATAGGAACTTAGATTAGTTAGGCAAATATCTTCAAAAAAGGATGGATGGTCTGGATTCTAGAGTGAGTAACATGGAGAAAATAGTCAAGAAACTGATAGATCAAAAGTGCATTATTTTGAAGAATATGGCTGACAACTTCAACACCCTACTAAACAAGTTGGAACATAGTAAAGGCTAAGACTTCCATGTTGTGAATAAAGACCAGAGCCCAAGCAAACACACAAGAGTTAATTCCAAGAAGAATGAAGGAGTGGAAGCAAAAAAGTTGGCTGCTATGAAAGCTTCTATGGAAAATATGGACATCTTGGTAGACCAAGAAGCAGACCTTTTGAAGACACTGTAGTTGTCTGGAGGCTATCTTTTTGCTTTTCTTTTGTTGTCTTTTAGTGCATAGTTATATTCTAGCCTCTTGTTTTCTAGCTTATTATGTATGTTCTCTTTTGGCATTGAGGCCTTCTGTTCTCTAAACTTTTGTGTTCTTATTTCTCTTATACTTTGTTAAAGGTTTTGGGTCCTTTAAAACCTATTTTTATGTAATCAAAACAAAAGGAATATGAGACTAAAGCATCTAACTCATCCACTCCACTATCTCTTGATGACCTTATAGGTGATGATGATGATCAATCTAACTTGATCTCATCTTTGAACAAATTGATTGAGAAGAATAGGAAAGTCAAGAGTCTACAGAGAGCATTAATGAAAGTGACTGACAAATTGCACAACACTTTGGTAGCCAAACATACAGAAGTAAACCCTAAATAGAGAGCCAAAGCTGTAGTAAAATCATTTGATGATGAATTTACTAATTTTTTGAATGTTGTAGAGTCTAAGGCTCAAATTTCTCATGATACTAATCTTTTTAGCACTATTTGTTAGAACATAAAGAATGATTTGATGAGTTTTGATACTTATATATAGGAACTCCCAAGATGTCAACGGAAAGGTATTGTACATTAAATGCACTTTATCTCATAGGTTGACTAAAGTTTTGGATAATAAAATGGAAGGGAATCTGAGTGAACTAGAAGCTCTGAAAAATCAGTTACAACAACCCTATAGTAGAGTTGATGTTTTTGAAGGACAAGTTGTCAGTGTTCACATTGATATCAAGAAACTGCAACTTGAGAAAGAGTGAGAAGAGTGTTAGATTTCAGCCAATCTATAGCTCTAAAATTATCAACCATTGAGATACAATTGAAGGAATGTGTCAAAGAAAAGGACACTTATTCCAATTTCATATACTCTGACCATAATGCAGTTGAGATTGCATCATATGCCTTATGTGCAATTCTCACTATAGCTGAAGTAGTCAAGAACACATGGGAGAAAGGTATGGATAGTTATGAAGATGATAGGTAGCGAGACATAAATTTTTTATAGTTTTTTTTTTACAGCAATTAGCAAAACTTTTTGACAATTTTTGGACATTCCAACCTTTGTCATTGATGTCAAAGGGGGAGACGTTGTGTAAGAAATTTTAAATAAGTTATGCATTTTGTAGTCATGTTAAAAGGGGGAGCATTTGTAAGATGAAGCATTTGTAATAGATAGTAAGTATAGTAATGTTGTAAGTTGTGTTAATTTTTTTATACTTCGCCAATTTTCCTACTTTTTGTCATCAATGCCAAAGGGGGAGATTGTTGACAATTGGCCATATGTAGATATGTAAATGTTGTCATTAATGACAACAAATGTTGTACATACTTATAGTAAACCTCATAAATAAAGATACTTAGCTTTTTGGTACATAGAAAATTGTCTAAGTATAGAAATGGTTTACAACAGTATATTATTTTATGTATAAATTGTTTATATGATGTTATTCTTGAGAGAGAAGATATATAGAAATAGTATACATGTTTATGATGATGTGTATAACCTTAGACATCAATGCAAACAGTATGGAAAAGAGATATTTAAGATGTACAAAACATCTGAATGAAAGGTAAAATAATTATTTTGTTTACAAAATAATTACTTGACCAATTAGGTACGACATCCTAGATGTTTACTCTAAGTTGTGAAAGTTTATTTTGGTCCTAGTTGACCTTGCAACAATTTGTGAAAGGCATGGTATTTATGCAAAGACATCTTGTAAGATTATGATGAAGTAACGTGCAAAATTTATGAATGCAAAGTTTTGTATCATATGTAGAAGTGAATTTTGATATCCTAATTTGTGATCTGAGATTGAGCTAAGGTCGGCGATCAGCTGAAAGAAGGTACACCATCCATACTTCTATATTCAAGGAACTTTAATTACTTGTTTTGGCAATGAGCTCTTCTTGCACACAGTGTACCACAACTCCTAACAAGGATTCAAAGTCTCCTAATAGGGACTCTTATGTATTGAATGTGTTTATAGACTTCTAACAAGGTCCATCCTCTAACAAGGAATATATATATATATATATATATATATATATATATATATATATATATATATATATATATATATATATATATATATATATCAGTATATCTTTGTGGGCATCATTCCCAACCGGGGTTTTCCCTCTGATCAAAGGTTTCCCTAGTTAACAAATCTGATGTAATTGTGTATGTGCATCTTATTATGGTTGTTGTTTACTTTGGTTGCATGGTTAAAATTAATTAAGGTTGGTAAATGTTTTAATTGGATAACTGATTCAAAACCCCCCTCCCCCCCCCCCCCCCCCCCCCCCCAACCAGTTATCTTGGTGGACTATTATTTCTAATACACTTTTCTTGTAGACCCTATCACAAAACCTTCATTAATTGTTGCACCTAATTATCCATCCATTAGAAATCACCTTAAGCTCATTGACTGATAATTAGGGGATAATTTCTACAACAAGTCAAGTTGTAATACTATCATTAGGATTCAACTGTGTAGGTTTTGAGTCAAACATATTGACCCATCTTCCATGGTTAGTGGTTCACGAGAACCAAACTCTTAGAAGAATAAATGGAACATTTGGAACTCATAACATCTAGGTGATTTCCATAAAGGTGAAGCATCTGGATATTTGAGGAGGTCACTCATCTCAATACCATTCTAAGTATGCTTAGTTACACAATTTTACTCCATGGTTAAGCCCACTTTATTTTTAACCCCATTTACAAAACCTTCAACAAGCATTGTTCCTTGTGAACCATTAATTATAAATTCCCTTAATCTCATTAATTGATAAGTGGGAGATATTTTCCACAATAAGTCACATTGTGATATTGCTACTAAGATTCAACTATATAGTTGTTTATCCAAACTCATTGACCCATGTTTCATGTGTAGTGATTCACAAGGATCCATCTCTCAATAGAATTAATGAAACACTTAGTACTTATTACACCCAAGTGATACACACATGGGTGAAGCACCAAAAATTTCCAAGAGGTCACCCATCTTAATACTACTCCAACTCAAGTATGCTTAACTACAAAATTTTCCTCCATGATTGAATCCACTTTACTTTTAGTCTCATTTGCAAAACCTTCTATAAGTATTATGCATTTTGAACCATTCATTTGACTTTCCAGGAGAAATATATCCTACTTAATAAAAAATGAATATAATTAGAAGAAATTGAAATGTTCAAATATAACAAGCAATGAATCTTCTTTCAATTTGTTGGTGTAAAGTTCTGGAGAAAAACTTAAAAATGCTTCTACCTATTACTAGTGAATCTACTCCTCGATATGGATCTCCAACCCCTCACTATGGTTCTTTCGCACCTCTACCTTTACTTCTAATTGATCAAACACGACTTTTGAATTATGACTTGATTATGGTGGTAACACTTACAAATGAGAGTTACCAAGATTTTAAATTATTTTTAAATTTAATAATCATCTAATGTTGTTCAATGGAGTATCTAGTTTTATTTATTTGAATAATATATATGTGTATTAATAATAAATGAATAAATGTATAAGAGTAATGGAGAGCTTTGAGAAAACAATTTAAAGTCAAAATATATGAAATGAAAATTTAGATTTTCATATAATTATAGTTAAATATTACACAAAGAAATATATTAGCTAGGATGGTTGAGAGAATTAAACATAGAACTGAATATTCTTAGCATAAATGTTGATGATATTCATATGGGGGAGTATGTTAGCATTGTTGTAGATATGATTATGATCTTATGTGTTGCATTCATAACTGTGTTTGTCATTCATGTCAACATATACATTGTTCTATGAAGATTACCAAATTTGTAAAAGAAGAAATATTTGGCATATTCAACAGTTAACAAGTTAGGTTTTGCACTTTAGAATATATTCAGTGATGTGTACAGATGCTACAATTATGTGTGCATAAAGAGATGTGAAGACATGACAAAGTTATGTGATGTTTTTTGTAGGTAGCTTTCAAAGAGAGTTTATGGAAACTAGGTAGTGGTAAATTGGTTATATCTTTTAGTAGAGATGGAAATTTGTTCATTGAGCTTAGAGGAAGGTTAGAGACAATGTCAAGATTCTATGTTCAAGATGGAAAAACCATATATGCATTTTGAGATGACTTATGAAGTCTGTTCAACATGTTGTTTCTTGTGAGCCGACTATTGCTAATATCTTTGAAGAAAGAGTTTGACTATAATGTAACATGTAATGTAACATATTAATGAGGTCATATAATATTGACTATAAATTTGGAAAGCCTTAAGGCCAACTCAATACTTATTTTAGAACTTTATATAAAGGAAAGGAAGTTTCCTCGTGGATTGTTATCCAGTGTGGATGTTTTATAACTAGTGAGATCATTTTATTGTGTATTTGATCTTGAATGTGAATTTGGCTAAGATTAGACCATAGATTGATTTTGGGGATGTACTATGAGCTTCAAAGGATCTACATTGGAAAATAAGTTGTTATCTAGTCAATTTAGAACTTTGATAGATTATCTTGAAGATTGTTTGGTAAAGATAGTTTGAGGCTATTTCAATAGTGGGTTAGTTGTACTTATTTTAACTCCTAATAGGGTCAACACAACTCCTAAAAGGATTGGAATCTCCTAACATGGATTCAAAGTCTCCTAATAGGGACTCATATGCATTTATTGTATTTCATTAGTTCCTAATAGAGTCCATCCTTTCACAAGGAACTTTTATATCAGTACATCATCTTGTGGGCATCATTCTCACCAGGGTTTTCCCTTTGATCAAGGTTATTAAAATATATGGTTTTATTGTTCATGATTGTCTTTTTTTAGTTGTCACATCTATTATTTACATGTTTCAGAATTAATAAGATATTGAGAGTTATTTTCAATTGATGATTGATTCACCCCCCGCCCTCTCAGTTATCTCGATGGAATTTACTTTCTAATAAACATAAAATAACATGAAAAATGGTCACCTTTTTATAAGAGTAGAAAATACAAGCTATTTAAGGATGAATGAGTAGCAATTAAAAGGTAATCATCATTCCAATGCTTAAAGTAATAATCCCATAAATTTTTTAAGAAAACCTAGCTTTGCATGAATTGTTTTGCCATAAATGGTGGTCCAAATATTATCAACGAACTCATAAGTGTTTTATGAAATTCAATTGAGAAATTCCAATCATTGGCATTACATCCTTACAAGTCTTAAATACTTTCCAAGGAATTAACTTCTTCTCAAGCATCTTCACATTAAGGGGCTTATAAGAAGTTTGAGGATAATTTCAAATATTTGAAAAAAGATAATACTAGAATAACTAGAAGCATTATAAGATTTTGAGAACGAAGTGAAAATATACATCAAATACTTAGTCGATTGTTAAATTTTACTCAATTATCAAATACTTAGTATTTTGGATGTTCATTCATTCTTAAAGTGTTCAAGTTATTCACTTTGTATTTTAAAATAATAATAGCTTAATTTCACCAATATGATCTTAGTACAACTCCACCATCCTCTAGAAAATATTATACCTTGTGACAAAATGTTATATAAGGATGGTATTTCCTTTCACATGTTATAAGCATGAGCCTACCCTATAAATACATTAATAAGTGAAAATGAAATAATTTAGATGACTCCATAATATACCAAATATGTAATGATTCTCTTAAGAAAGACCTTGAATAAGAACAACCAATTGACAAGAATTGTGGATATTTTGTCTTATGTGCCATATCCTTGTTTAGGAACCCAAGGATGTGAAGCTAATTCACCCCAAAATTTGTACTCACCACATTTAAATATCTTAGAGGACACTCCACCTAACACTTTATCCCTAAAAATAATTTAAAATGGAAAATATGTGTTGATTACATAAAGTTGAACAAATCCACTGAGTAAGACTACTTCCCCTTTATTTTTATTGATTAAGTATTTGGCAACTTGCAAAGGAGTTCTCATTTCTTGATGCCTTGAGTAGACACAACTAAATATGGAGTATCAGAGGACCAATACATGACTACCTCCACTTTTTCATGAGAGGTCTTTGTTTATAAAGTTCTTTCTTTTGATGTACTATAATATTTTGTCTACCTCCCAAAATGTTTATCTCACCATATTTTATAATTGCCAAATGAATTACATGGACATTTATATGATTTTAAAAAAAAAAATAATGAAGATACCTCTAAATAAGCTCTTAAAAATTCAAAAAAAGTATATAAATAATTTCCAGATTAAGTTGTCAAATAAATCTTCTCAACACTCTCTTAGGAAATCTTAGAAGCTAACCCAAACATAGGAATTCAATGGTTTACAGTGTCTTATGCAACATTATCCATCTGTACTACTTTGGGAGCTATGGAAAGAGAGAAATAGAAGAATATCCTGCAATGGAAAATGGGGACAAATACTTTCTTAAATAAATTGGAAGTAAGCATCATAGAGGTGGCCAACATTAATCCCAAGAACATCAATAAGGAAGGAGGATGTTTTTCAGAATGGGATGCAAAAATACAAAAGAAGTGTTTCAGCCCAATTGATCCGACAATGATATATTCAAAATTAAATAAATTAGCCAAAGTTGAATGCAAATGGGAACCTCCCCCTACAGGATGGGCTAAGTTGAACTTTGATGGGGCATCCAAAAGCAATCTAGGACAAGTTGGCCTAGGATGCATCATTCAATCATATGCAGGTTCATGTTTACTAAAACGTGTTATTTACTAAAACATGTTAAGTCTATAGGAGTGATGTCCAATAATTTAGCAAAATTAGAGGCTTTGATTGAAGGTCTAAATCTCATCAAGGAAATAGGAATTAAGAAATTAGTAATTGAAAGTGATTCACAAATTATTTTAAATACATTAAGAAAAAGAAGCACCCCTAATTGGATTCTAAATTCTAAACTTGAATATACACTAATATTGGTTGGTAAATTTAAAGAAATCATCATAAGGCATATATTTTGAGAAGGGAACAAAGAGCTAGATAGTCTAGCTAGTAAAGGTGTTGATGGGGAAGACATTATATTAAAATATGATCTATAAAGATCAAGTTAAGTATAAGAGTTCATGTATGATAATTGGAGAGTAGTCATACCTATCTACTTTCCTTTATTTGTATTTTATCCCTTACGTTAGCCTTAAGATCTTAAGTTCTTTATATCTTTCTTTCTTAGGTTGTGAAGCTTGTTTGTTTTATTTTTGGGTCTAGTGTTTCCTTTTTTTTTTGTCTAGCTTTGTCTTTGTCCCCCTTTTTTCTGCCTTTTCCTTCCCTATCATGTTTTGTTTTTTTCTCTATTAAGCTTCTCCCGCTGGTTTGGTTTGTTGGATGAAGATTTCATCTTGGTAAAACCTCATTGCTCTTAGGTCCAACTTGTTTAGCTTAATTTGTTGATTGGTTTGTCTCATTTTTATTTTTTTCTCTCTATTTATGTCTGGCTCTTCTTTCATCTTCTAGGATCTAGTGTTTATTATCTAGTAGGATTTTAGAGTTTTTTGATTCCAAATTTTGTATAGCTTTGTATAGTTTGATTAAACTTTTAGTTGTTAATAAGGTACCTAGTGTTAGGATCTATATTTATATATAGTACCTATATTTTGTAGTTTCTTTATGTGAAATACCAAAAAAGGAATCTTGAAAACTTGGTAAAATCAGTTAATTAATATAAATGATAGTTTTTTAGGACTTAATCTTTGAAGCTAATTCCATGAATTTTTCTAATCTCATCTATTTTTCAAATTAATTTGCACCAACTTAAGAATGGAAAATTAAGGTAGACCAATGGAGAATGGATCTTTCAGCGAGTCTTAAATTGTTGAAAATTGCTGCCTCAATAGGAATAGTTTTGGTATTGAATTTGGAAAACAAGGTTAATTGTGTAGAATATGCTAAAAGATTGATTAATGTTAAAATATAGAATGCCAAATCAAGTTCACCTTCGTACCAGTCATATCTATTCTAAAATTATTTTAAAAATGTATTGAAGAGAACACACACATTAAACTAAGAAAAAACATTAGTATGTCAATAAAACATACATTATTTTTGGAAAAGAACCTCTAATTAAAATTGTAAACCAATGCACTCAACATAAGATGATAATATTAATAAAATTTGATAAACCAAACATATTCATAAATCCAGAGTAGATTTAGGATATGGAACTACAATTAAGATCTATATGTATAATATAGTTGAATAATATCTTACAGACAATACTCGACCTAATTACCATATCTATTAAAGACATGCAGTGGAGAAGACTAAGTATTACTTACCTGGCCTATCAAATAAACATATCTATATATTACTCTTATAATATAAAATATGAATTTGACTTAATAAGGGTATTAAGCCAGGAATTTTAAAACAAAGCTAAAAAAATTTAATATAATAGAAAAATTAAATAATTAATTAATTCCTCAAAGTATAAGATAAACTAACACCATGGACTATTTAATAAATCTTAGGCCATGATAACCATGTATTTGGCAAGTAATCTAACTATCTCATTATTATCCAAAGAGGAGAAAAGAGGTGGATTCCTTAATAATTGCTACTGTATGGTTCAATTTTATAGATTTTATTTCAATAACATTTTGGAAACTAACAATTAAATTTGAGTTTAAAGATATTATTGTAGTGATAGAAGCTAAGCATTCACAAGCATTCAGAATCATAATACGGAGACAAGGAGGAGAAAATAAATATAAAAAGGAAATGCAAAAGAAGAAGATGTTTGTTTTCAAAATTAGACTATAAAAATAAGTGTACTAAAAAGCTACCTAAACTTAAGTAAATCTACAAATCTAGATTAATTTCTATATAAAAAGGAGATATGCATCTTAAAGACCCCACTAATTTGAGGGGCATTTATACTTTCTAGAATAGGACTTTGGTCCTAGGAATTACTGGAGATTTTCTTCCACATTCTTTTAGCCTAGAGCTTACACTTTGAACAAGGTTAAAGTGTAAATTATGTTTTGTAATAAAATATATAGGCCATTTGCCTTTTAGCAAAAAAATAAATCTAGAGTTAATTGTCCCTAAACCTAAACCATGAAAAATGTTCTATGATGGTTGAATAAGATATATTCTTTGGACATCATGTGTTTCCTAAAGGGATAAATTTGAGTCAACGAATAATAAAATAATTAAACAATTTTCAGTTGGAAGTTTATTGGGAAATCAAGATACTGAGAGGGGGTGTGGGGGGTGAGTCAGAATCTTTAAAACTTTTATCCCTTAAAACAAATATCAAATCAAGTAGATTCACCGCTAATCCATCTCACAACAATATCATGAATCGCATAAAACATAAATTGTAATATTATGATAGATCTAAAAATTAATCACATCCATGAACATAAAGGTAAATGATAAACACATAATACAAGAGATTTGGTTGCATTGAAACCCTCCAAGGTGAAGGTAAAACTGGGGTAGGGATGACACCCACAAATCTTCACTACTCTAGGAATAAAGTTTTGTTGTTAGGGCTACAAGTATGATCACTTCTAATGATCTACCATGTGATGGGTCTATCCTACTAAGAGCTTACAAACTTATTCAATCTACCTTGATTAAAGGATTTAAACTTACAAATAAGTAAGCAATCTATTAGGAGATTTACAAAGGTATGTTAGGACCACTCTTTTAATAGATTTACCCTGATTCACTTGCTAGAATGCATTAGTACCTAATCCTTTAGTTTGCACTTCAAATGTTGATAATGGATATCCTCTTTACAACTATGATCTAATCTCAGATATGATATAACTTTTTTATGCCCTTCATTGATCTGCTTGGTCACTCTGCCTGGTCTTTTCTTTTAACATCCAAAAATAACCTCTCTTGCACAAACACTTTTCTCTATGATTTAGGGTTTGGATCCTCCTTAAATAGATAATTGATAAAGCTTCTAGATCAAGATCAATAATCTAGATTCGTCTCTTTTTCCATTCAAGCATTCCTTTTTTCTAATTGGTTGCATGGCTTGCATAGGGATTAATGATTTTAAAAAATTATAATTGTCTCCTTAAACGTCTCTATGATGATTAAATCATGCATACAAGTTGGCTCAAATGGTTTACCTAAGTGTTTGTGACATTTCAAATGCATATACCAAATCTAGCTTGCTTGACACTTAAGCACTTTGATGCTCAGTCATAATTGTTATCCATGTGTTGTCACTTGACACTAACTCTACTTGACATAAGCTGACTTCTTGGCATATAGTGTCATCTACATACTCAACTTTCATACTTATCTCAATACACTTTGAGCACTCAACAACCACTAACTTGCTCGATAATTGTAGTATGACTCAACTTTCATTCAAATATGAACAAGTCCTTATACAATATGAACAAGTCATTCAAATTTGATACTAATTAGCAACATGACTTGGAGATCAACAATCTCCGCCTTTGACATTAGTGGCAAGCACATTTTTTCATGACCTTTCATTACATCCAAAACTAAAAATAGTACTCCTCCTTTAACTATGACTCAATCTCCATAAATACTTCACTATACACATCATATATACATGAACCTAACATACTTTGACTTCAAAATGAGTATACATTACATTAAAATTTGACAAACATTACATTACCATGCTTTCCCCCTTTGTGTCCAATATAATGTTGAAGTTGATGAAATATCAACCCCACAGCTCCCAAGAATCTCTCACATGCAAACACCTGTTATAGAAGAGAGAAGCAAAAAGCTATGAGGCAAGAATTGCTAGATCCATGGATGAAACATTCTTGATGAGAAAAAAAGAAATTTCTATAATCAAAACTGAATTAATTTTATAAAGAGAGATTGTGCTTATAAAGGAGATCAAAACCCTAAAAAGGTCTAACCTAGGTTGCATCAAAATAATTAATAAAAGAAATTAATTATTAGAAGCATAAAGTTTTGCTTAAGTAGACTAGAGTTACGTAGAAAATGTCTAATTACTCTAACAACCCCCCCTTGAGATAAACTTAGTGAGTAGCTAAAAACCTAGAAAACTACTATAGAAAGCAGATTTGGGTCCCATCAAACAAAGCCTGATGAGGTACCCAAGCACAACCAAATCTCTAAAAAGAGGATAAATAGAGAAAACCACATGGGAAAAACCCTACTCCAAAAAAAGATGGAAAAAATGTTGAAAAGAACTAGTGAAGGACTGAAGAAGCCTTCAAACTAGAGAATGTTCCAGAAGATAGGAACAAAGATGATCATGTAGAACACCACTGAAGCATGTAGAAGCTACAAAGCTCTATCAAAAGTAACTGTTGATCTAATGAACCTCCACTGAAATAGAATCTGACCAAGTAGAGAAGACTATAATCTGCATTGGATCAAGAGGCACACAAAGGCAGACAACTGAACTCGAAGATACAGATGGCATGAAATACCAAAGCCTAAAGAGTTGATCAATCAAACCAAGGAAGCATGAGAAACAATTAAAGAACCCCCCCTAATGCAAACAAGGATAAGGTGACAGACAACTGGAAAAGTGGGCCAAAATAACTACATATCAAGGAACCGCGATTAAGATGCACAAAATAATACATATGTGTGTACTGAGGTGATCAATCTTAGCCATGTCGTGAGGCTAATGTCATAGAAGGGACACTCACTAGACAAAGTAAGATGGAAAACAAAGGAAAAACATCACCCCCCCATGGCACTTTATCAGAGTAGTGCATGTACAATAAAGCACAAGATGTGATACCCAAGATTACAATAATCTGCATGAGTGTCCTCAGATGACGCTGCTCAAATTAGAAGGCAAAACAAGGCAAACAACTGAAATGAAAAATATAGACGCAATATGACACTTTATTTTAGTGCATTTGCAAGAATGCATACAAATGGTGTCTAAATAGACTAGAAGAGACATAAGACCAATACAAAAGATATTACAAGTCATGATGAATCATTTGAAGCAATAAAATCGATCCCTAGACTTGAAACAACCAAGATATCCATCCGAATGCAAAAATGAAAAGACTAAATAGAATGTTCCTAGAGCAGAATCTGGAAAAACAACCAACACCACTAGAAAGATCTCGAAAAGAGATTTCCAACGATATAAAGAATGTTTCATCTATGTTTAATATTCTCAATCATAAGGATCTTTATCTCATGGAAGACTTGATTGGGACTGGATTCCACATCTCTAAAGATCCTATCATTACGCTCCTTTCGTTTCATGTTGGCCAACCACTTTAGGCACAATGTTAAGATTAATTTTCCTTACTATTTGAGGCATTCTCTTAGCATTTTTGTCCATGCTATTCAGAAAGACCCGAATTGTGAACATATCTGCGATGAGGGTCTCATGGTTCTCATCATGAATGTTTTAAAATCTAAGAAGATTGTGAGGACTAGAGGCTGTCTGAAGGATGCTAATTATGATATGGAAGGGAGCATTCCAGAAAAGGGTTATGATTCTGAAACCCAAGATGAAGCCAAGCGGGGTGAGGAGAATTTGAATAAGGGCATTGGGGGCAGTTTAAAAAAGAAGAAAATAGTGTTGGTTCGCTCTGATTCAGACAAGGAAAGTGATTTTATGGAGGATTTGGTGAGGCATTATAAAAAGAAAAGTGAGAGTAAGGGAAAGAGGAATATGGGCCTCCCTACTTTGAGGGATTCTTCCCCTTTAGATGATGAGCCCTTAGCCCTTAGGTTAGAAAGGAAAAGATATCTCTCAAGACGCCAAGAGAAGCATTTAAGGTATAAAGGGGAGTCAGACAATGAGAAATCTGAGGAACAGGGGATACACCCTGATTTTGGTGAAAAGTTTGAAGGTATGCGAAGGTCTACTAAAGGGATGCATGGTAACCCTGGCACAATTTTGAAAGAGATTAGGTTTATGAAAAATCAAATACAGATGCTTGAAAGGGATATGCAAGCTTTGAGGAAAGAAGTTGGGCATGCTAGCAAAATTGCTCATGGTGAACGCACACTTGGATAACACATTGATAGATTAATGGAGGTGGTCGGGAGTGCAGAAGATCCTGTAGCTAGAGGCAAAAACTAGGGCAATGGACAAAGAGTTGAATGCCAACCAGGGGAAGATAACAAAATTGGAAGCCAAGATGAGAAATCTAGAAAAACTAGTCAAACAAATTGTTGAGAATGCGAGCACTCTACTAAAGAAATTGGATATTGAGAAAGGTCAAGACTCTTGTCAGGTTGTGGAGAGTCAGGGTCCTAGCAAGAGTACTCAGTGTTACTCAAAAAAGAATGAGGACATGGGCAAAAAGGATGAGGTGAAGGCAGTGGCTAAAAACATGCACATTCTTGTGAACCAGGCGCTAGACCTAATCAAGTCTTCTTAGCTGGCTTTTTGCTATCTTTTTGTTGTCTTTTTTAGCAATTCTCTCAGTGACCTCTTGAGTGTTCTTTTTGAAGATCTGTTTCATGTATGCTCTAAGTTTCTCTCTTTGGTGCTTTCTTCTCTATTTCTCTCTAGATTTTATGTAAAAAGGTTTCGGGTCCTTTAAAACCTGCTTTTACTTAATCAAAATGATATAAAGAATACCCAAATCAGAGATTGGATGCTCAAGATATGTCTCTTAGAGTGCAAAAATTAACTCTAGACTTTGATAGCAAAAAAAAAATCAAAATAACATCAAAATGAAAACTAACTATACCACAATGATGGGCTCAGAACTAGCTTTCTAACGATATCTTGTTTGCAAAAAATGAAGTTTGTATGCCCTAGATATGAGCAAAAAAGCAAAGGTAGGTCCATAAAGAGGCTAAGGAGGTGATAGTATATGTTGATGTAGTGCTGATGTCAAAAAGTGACAAGCCCAAATTTGATGGTCAAATGGTCGTCGAGGCAAAAAATGCCTAATAATGACCCCTATCAGAAAAAGTATTTGACTGCTGGAAACATAGAGCCAGGCAAAGGGTCGATGCCAAAAAAAATTAGTGGCCAATAAAGGACTATTCGGTGGCATTGTACATGACAGTGATGTGTCAGCTGACTGGTTGCTAACTGGATGTTGGCATTATATCCACATGTTAGAGGGCCCCCTATGATGTTATCATGATGACATCAACATGTTATAGAGAAAAATAAATAGAATTTTCCTTTGTAGAAAAAAATACAAGTTACCACAAAAAATAATCCCAACCCTCGAAAACAAACTTGGTTAGCAAAAAAATTCCCCTCCCAGAAACAAATCTGGTCACCAAACAAAATCCTCTTGAAATAAAAAATCTAGTAGCCAGCAAAAAATAATGTAGCTGCTGGAAAATATTTACCGATAACTTGTAGCATAGGCCAGTGACCGAGAAAAACAACCCAGTGGCCCAAGGGTCTAAAGGCCACCAATGGTGGTTTGGTGAGGGTTTGGCTGCCAAAGGTGGAGGTTGGGCCACACAAGTGGTGGTGCTGCTCAGGTGATGCCATTTGGAGGTAGCCAGCAGTGAAGATGGTCGCAAATAGGGGTGATCGAGAGTTAACGCAATGAGCATGGAGACTCAACGCTAAGGAGCAAGAGTAGAGGCCGCAGGCAGAGGAGGGCACGCAGGAGGAGGTGTGAGAGGTACAATAGCGACGATCACAAGATGCGAGTTAATCAACACACTTAACTAGGAGGGAGCACTTGACTAAAGGGATCTATGTTGATGTAGGAGGAATGAACACTTAACTAAATTGCCCACCAATAGACATTCAAACCCACTGTATATGCAACATAAATCCAAGCCTCTCCAAATTCGTTGCCAATTCCAATGCTCACCCATATTGAGATTGATCCATATATGGGAAAATCCACCCAAAATTGCACTCCCAAAAACATTTTTTAATCTTGGCCAACATGTGATGTCACACGGCCATGGGAAAGTCTTCACAGAGAACATGTACACCCTTGGGAGATGGGTGTGGATGACACCAAAAAATACCAAGAGCCCAAACAAACTACTACAAAATTGTTTCCTCACACTGATTTTACATGGCCACATTGACAGTGAAGCCATTAATGGCAGCTCCAATAAAAATTCATTGTGGGAATTGTACCACCTACAATCATAGAAAAGTGCTCCTCCATCAACCTTCAGTGCTTAGTGTTATGAGCCAATTAATTCATTACATGCATTGGAATACTGTTGGTGTTGTGGAGTGGACTTGATCTCCAAATTTTATCTTGGGGAGATGACGTGGGTGCCAAAGAATGCCAAAAAACTTCACTCCACATTCAAATTAACTCTGAAAAATGTTGTAAGCCCTAGAATAGAAGCATCGTGTGGATGGAAAAAAACATGGCCACACCCAGTTAACTCCCAAACTGTCGATTAGAGTTGGAAACACCCATAAAGAACTCACAAATTGCCAATACAATAAAAAAACTAGCTTTGAAAATAGACCAAAAAAGCCTGTGTGCAAGGAAGGAGGGCATGGGCTCCAATCAACATTGATTTTCCAATCAGAAGCCACATGTACAGTGTGGATTGACCCCCAAAAACATACTTGCACCTTCAAATCCAAGGACGAGCATTACAAGCAGCATCATCATAGGGACGTCAAAAAAAAATATTCCAATCTAAAATAATGGAGGTTGTGAAACATGCACAAATCAGGTACAAAGATTTGAAAGGGCGTCACACTTGCCAAAAAAAAAGTATTTGCCACTTATTTTAATAAAATCATTGTTGTCTCATTTTGCGTGCTTATATGGAAATGGGGGTTTTTGAGTGCTTCAAGCTCAACGGTCATGTTCATTTATGTTCAAAGTGCTTCATGAAATAGTGACCCCCTTGCCCTCCCATATCTAATAAAATAACGTTGGAAGCTCATATCTGAAAATCGATGTCAAATATCTCACAAATAGAATAGGAGCATGAACTCTGGAGCTTAGATACCATGTTGAATTTGATGAAATATCAACCTCACAACTCCCAAGAATCTCCTACATGCAAACACCTATTACAAAAGAGAAGCAAAAAGCTATGGAGGCAGGAATTGCTAGATCCATAGATGAGACATTCTTGATGAGCAAAAAAGAGATTGTTATGATCAAATCGAATTAATTTTATAAAGAGAGATTGTCCTTATAAAGGAGATTGAAACCCTAAAAATATCTAACCTAGGTTGCATCAAATAATTAACAAAAGAAATTAATTATTAGATGCCTAAAGTTTAGCTTAAGTAGACTAGAGTTAATTAGAAAATATCTAATTACTCTAACATATAATTCCCCCTTGTTTTTGTCACTTATGTTTGTTGGGGTGTTGGAGTCAAATTGTACATATCCAAAAATAGTTGGTGAATCTATAGAATGATTGCTAAAGCATTGCCCCACTTGGGTCTAACATATTCCAAAACTTGAGTCTTGATTTCCAACTGAGCAGCTAGATCAACCAAACTAGCAACTATAGAGAGATGTGGATCTCTCTATACTAAGATTTTTTTCTTCTATCATCTCTCTCTGCATGATTTCCAAATGAGGTATCAACATTGTTTGAATAGAAATTAGTTTATCATGTATTCTTCCATCATTAGCCATCATCTCAGCTAATCTCCCTTGGGCAGTAGTCAACCTCTTAACATGAATGAAGCATAAGCTTGCATCCATGCTCAAAGAATGTCATGTTGACTTTAAATCTAATTGCAACTTCTCAATCAGTTGTTGGGTATCCTTTGTAAATAATTCTACATAACAAATCTTTTTATACAAGGAATGAAGATTTTGTATAACTCCCTCTAAGTTATTTACAAGATTAGAAAGTTCAACCTGCCTTATAGCAATTTTTGCTGAAACTTTCTTCAAAACTTTGGTCTCAAACTTATTTTCATATGACTTCATCAACTTCTCATTTGACTCTATATCATAATTTTTGACCTTTTCAACAATGTGAACTAACTAATCTATAATATGTGCCTTCTCACTAATATCTTAAATAGAAAAAAGCATCAACAAAATTATCTTTTATCTCATGTAATACCTAATTCTGTTGATATTATCTTTTCAATTATTCTTGCTTGGTCTTCCTTGCTAACAAATCTTATAAAATTGCATCTAATCAGGGGTTGAGTTGTCAGGATCAAACTTTGGAATTATTATGACCTCATTAAGTGTCAATGGCTTCCCAAGTGACTGAATCTTATTCTTCATCTTTTTTTGTCTTTGGTGCGTTTCTACTTGGCAAGGTGAGTTGTAATTATGATACATTAATATAAGGTCTCTGCTCTTCTTGCACTTTACTAGTGTTAACACTGACTAAAATAGACTCCTTCAAAGTAGCAAGCACTTGTTGTTTAGATGAGTTACCTTTCCTAGCTTCAGATTATATAGGTGGCTCTATGCTCAGTAATGCTTGAATAACTTCTTTCTCCTTTGGTTGCAGAGTTTCCTTGGTCAATGTGACATTTGATGGCACAACCTCCTTTGTTCCCTCTCCATGAGGTCTTGAGGCATCTGTTGCAAATAGATCTACTTGAGCTTGGATGCCCTCATCTCCTTTCTCTTTATCAAGTACAAGGTTAGCCTCGAGAGGTGGATGTAAAATAGTGATTACCGTCTTACCTTGTTCCTTGACACTCTCACCTTGTGCAACTTCTTGAGTATCCTTCAACTCAATTGTGATTGTGGGAACTATAAAACTATCAGGTGTTGTAACCATAGTTGGTGCACTCTCTATCTTTTAATAATCTTGAACTTGTACCATAATTGGATTGATCCATGGTACAAGTGTATTTGATGTTGATTTGTGAGAGTCTCACTCTTTAGCTCTTCCTCAGTCAAGGTATTGGCATTTAATGATGTATCTTTAGGTACTTCCTCTATTATAACAACATCCTACTTCTCACTCTCCGCTACCTTCCTTCTAATTTCCCCTTCTAGATTCTTTGTCTCATTTATATCTTCTTTTTGTTTAAGTTATATTTTTCTGGATGTTCCCTTATCCCACTACTCTTTTTCAGGTATCATCTTAAAAATTGTTTTCTCTCACTAGAGCTCATCCCTTGGCCTTGTATTGTCTTCTTCACCATGGTCTCCTTCTATGGCTTGGCCAATTCTCTAGTTGTTGATGCCCCTATTCTTGGTCTAGTTGTCCTTAGAGGAGTAGGTTTCTTTAGAATCTCCTTCACAGTGGGATCAATGATGATGATTTGCTTAACTTTATTTTTCTTTGACTCGATAACAACTATTTCCATACCCTTCTTTTTTGCATTTTCTTCTTCCTCCTCACTCTCTTCATCACTTGATTGGTCCTCCCCTTGGCTTTGTGTGATCTATAGTGACACAATTTGCTCTCCCTCTTGGCTTAGTGCATTTTCAATATTTTTCACTATCTTCTTTCCTTTTCTCTCCAAGGTAGTAGTCTTCAAACAAATAGTTATTTTTGTTTTTACTACCTCATACTTCCCAAATGTCTTTGCATTCTTATCAACTTCCTCATCCAATAATGTTGTAATTGTTGCAAATGTTTCATCAATATTCACCTCATAGGGAAATGACCTCAACTATACCCTTAGTATAATAACTTGTACATAAGTAAATCTATATAAAAAAGGAAACAAACATCATTATAAATTTTTTGAGCTAAATAAACAAGAATTCTACTCATCTTCCTCATTTTCTGCTTAATTTCATCAAAGTAACTATCCATCACATTATCAAAATTTTTTCCTAATTGTTAAATGAAATCATTGATTTGTTTTGTCACTAATCAGTCTAGACTCCACACAATTTCTCCAATTGTAGGAAAAGTATTTTGAACATTGAAAAATATGCAAACAATCAAGGATCCAAACTTACACATTGTATTTTTTGCCCTCCTCATTGATGATAGATTCTTTTCCAATTGTGTTAATTGCAAATCAATAAGATCATATGTATGATCCTTCTTAATAATCTTCCATGTCCAATCAAATACAATACATGGGGACACTATCCAACCTTCTTGACTGGTAAAATTTATGGGCTATTACCTTAACTCCAAACTCAATTTCAAGGTCTGTAATGGTAGACATAGTCATACCTCTTTTGTTCCACACAACCATTGTGTTAGCCTAAATCACTTCCTTACTCTAACATCACATAGTCCTCTTTTCACCAAGAGTAGGGTATCTAGTGACATGACGAATGATCTCATTTATAATTTTAACTAGTCCATTCTCAAGCCACATGTTCATGTCATGAATTATGCTTAAAATCACCTTTATCCATGCAATATTGAAGTTGCAAGGAAAGTTTAGGGCACATACAAACCCTTTGTCTACAATATGCTTGTGCCCATTCTTCAATGCCTCATTTTGACACAATTTGTCATATGCCTCCCTCAACTCATACTCTCCAGTCTCACTCACTTTGCACATACATCACAACCTCACATCATGGATCATCAAAACCTTCAACAGGGTAGATGATAGGACACCTGAGGGATGTCCATTCATCATGATTTCTGGCACAACTCAAAAATTTGGAGCTAGACAAGTATCACTTTTAACCAATTGAATGTCTCTTATCTCATTTCCTAGATTCTTCACTTCAATAGATGAAATTGATGCCATTTGTTCAATTTAGGGTTTAAAACAAAACTGTGTAACTCGAGAGCTACAAATCTTTTCAACTCTTCACAACACTTGTCGATGACACATAGTTGAATCTTCACAAATGTTGCACAAATCACTCTTTCAATCACCTTTGAATCTCTCTACAAATTCTCTAATCATTTGGTGAATGAAAATGAATGATAAAAATTACTATATAGGTTCAAATGGTCAAATTAGGTCTTTAATAAATGCTTCATACACTAGTGGGTGCATTACAGTTTCTCAGTCGTTACACAATAGCTCAATTAACACATCCCCTTCATTCCATCACTTGGTCAAAAACATAATTCAGTCATTATTGGTAATTCCACACTGAACTCGATCAATATATCAACTTGGTCTATACTTCCATTTAGTCACTTCTTGGTAGTACCACTAATGCTCGATACCAACTAGTCAACATCTTGGTTCAGTATTCCTATGCTTAATTCACACTTTAGATATGTCCTAATGTGTCTTCTATTATATAGATATGGACTTCAACACATCCTATGTTAGGAATTGGTGTTAGATATAGCATTTAAGTATATAGTTCCTTCTTACCTTCTTTACTTAATTAGCTATAGTGTGATCACTTGATCTATTAGACTTGGTGATCTCACCTTCACTATATATACTATTTTTTCCTTCATCTTTCTTTACCCATGTTTTATTCATTTTATTTCTTGCTTGTTCTGCATCAAATTTTCCTTTTCCTCTATCATCTTCATTTCTTGGTGTTGGTTCTTAGGTCCTACAGTTTCTACTCAAATGTCCAATCTCATGACAATTATAAAAAACTATACTACCCTTAATCCAACTCTTGGATTTACCTTTAAAATGTGTCCTAATATAGTTTTCTGTAGTATGACCATATTCACCATAGTAATGACAATTGTACCATGTTTTGTAATCTCAATTATAAGAGTTGCTTTACTTAGGTGCATTTCCTTGCTTCTTGATTGTCCAATTAGGTTTTGCCTTTGATCTGCATCCTGGAGCTCTATGTCCATACTTCTAATAATTGTAGCAATAACCTTCAAGTCTAAGTGCAATGGGTGTATTATTGATTTTGGATCTACACTTATTTGCTTGATGTCCTTGCTTCTTGCAACTAAAATAGTATCCATTTAATTTGGGCTTGGGTTTTTCCTTACCAAGTTTGTTCTTGCAAACATTTAATGTATGACCTAGTTTTCCATAGTGATAACATGTAGGTTTTCTATTATTTGTCTTTGCAACCCTCTATTCTCCATTCTTTGATTATTCTCCTTCCTCCAGTAGATGATAGGTGCTCAACATAACCTAGTCCAGATGTACCGATTATCTCTAAAGTTGTGCCTTGACTAAAAACTACAATTCTAGGATTCAATCACTTCTAGTAACAGGGAAACACTCCTAGGTAGTGGGAAGTACCAAGGTTAGGAGTGAATCTTCAGATTATAGGCTGGTTCCTTATGATATTTCACCTATTTACTTCTTCAGACAAAGAAAATGAACTCGGGAGGGAAAGGGATAAAAGGATTGCTTGAAAGTAAATGATGAAAGTAAAAGGGGTAATGCACCCAATACTAAGATGAAGACATTGTTGGCTTGACATGATGAAACGCTTCTGAATAGTTAAAATGAGCACAATATTGATCTCAAAACATCCATACATAAATGTTTCACAAGAAGGATATACTTCAGACAAGATGCTAAAGAGAATGATAACATTAGCAATTCCACAAAACTTGAAAGAAAGTAGAACATTATGACTTGCAATCTATATGAATACTCCAAAACTCACTTACAAATAAAGACTAAGACATAGAAGTTAGGGATTAAAGATCAATCACAAAATTTGTATTAGATCGGTGCTTAAAATGATGAAATGAGACACCAATAGGGCTCTTGAATTGTTCCTTTATTCATATTCAAAGGTAGTTCCACAATAGTCATCATGACTTACTGTAAAGTAAAGTAATCTACAGAGAAATCATGAAGGATCCTTAAGAAATCTTGACAACACTATTTTGCATAAAAACTTCAAAATTCCAGCCCCTTTTCCACATCTTGGGAATCCTTATAAAGAGAAGGATTACAATAAGATTAAAATGGGAGGGAACATGTCAATACTATTGGAAGAATATAGAGATATTTTCATTAAATTACATTTACATTTTACCTTTTTTGTATTCGAGTAAAACCAGGAAGGTGTCCTTAGTGTAGATAACTTTCTTTTAATACCATTCTTAGCACAAAAGTTAGTGAATTCAATAGACATAAACTCACCACCTCTATGAGATCTTAAACATTTCAATGATTTTCTACTTTATTTCTCAACTCTATCTTTATACCATTTGAACATATCAAAAGCATGTGATTTTACCTTCATGAACATAACAATCATCAATCTAGAATAATCATCAACAAACAATAAAGCTCCTAAAGTTGAGCAAGCTAATATTAGAGTCTGGAAGGAAGTATTTGAAGCACTTACTCCAATTGTAGAAGTAAGGGAAGGTCGAGATGCTATAGAATTTGAAGATGAATACAAGCATGTTGTGGCCAAGCTGACAATAGAAATTGAAGAACTTGTTAGTGGATAGGAACTAAAGTACACTATCACAATTGAAGATGACATTGACAACCCTCCACCTAATCCAAATGTACTAACTAAAGAGGAAATCCAAGGATTGATGAAGGACTCAAGAAAACTTTGTAAAAATCCAATTTTGTTATAGACAATTGAATATCCAAACCTTGAAGTCAAGAAGATTGATGATACTATAGTCACACTAGTAATAGAGGACACAAGTGTTGAACAACTTGGTAAGGCATTAATTGTATATATGTCACCAATGACTTGTATGAAAATTTTGAAAAAGGAAGTAAATTTTGAGAAAGATTCAAGCACAAAGTTGGTGGAAGATAAAATTACACAGAAAGAGCAAGAGGCTACTCAAGCTCTCATTCAATTGCCAAGTGCAAAGGTTGCATAACCTACACTAGTGACACCTATACAACAAGTGATATCTACACTAGTGTAACAACCAAATGAGAGATCAAGTGAAAAAGGGAAGCAATTACAATTATCACTGCTGAATTATACACCATCAAGATCTCGAGTTATGACTCGTGTAGAAGAGAATGATGATGAGTTAGTAAATCTTAATGAGGTAATTACATTACCTACATATGATTTAAATAATCTTACCTTAGAGAAAATTGCAAATCTTGTTGAGCCATAAGGAAAAACAAGAACAACTAAAAAGAGATCAGAAGAGAAGATAGGTATTGCATATTGTCAAAGATATTTTTATAGATGCATTTGGTATTACAAATGTAAATGATCAGAATACAATTTTTGAACAACTAGTATATGTAGTTGACAAAGTTTAGACAAGTGATATAGAGACAAATGAGAAGTTGTTACAATGGTCTTAAAGGAGAATGGAGCATAAAGTATTGCATAAATTCTCACATGAACTTGTACAATGATAAGTCAAACTTTATACATCTATTACATAATTGAAAATAGTTTTGAAAATAATTAATTCTTTATACTCAAAATTGTGTGATATAGATTTCTTTACAAAAAATACTACATACTCATTAGAGCTATTACATGCAAGTATAAAAAGTAAAGTTTACTCATTGAGAAAGAACACAAGTTCAAGTTCATTTTCCTTCAATGAACTTACATTCAATCAGACAAGGCTAGTCGAGCTCACATCTAAAGATGCATAAATAAAGAATAAGTTTGCACTAATTCAACTTCAATTATTGCCATAAATAGATATAATTTAGAAGGTCGTCTCTATTGCCAAAGAAATTTTCAAGAAAGACACAAATTTTTTCACACATTGCAGGATTCATTGACCTAGCCACCAAGCTAGAGATTCAATTTTAGATTTTGGAAAAGGTACAAGACAAATGGAACAAAGGCTATGCCAATATTATGGCAAGACATCATAATTTTTTTGAGAAGTTCCAACTCACCCCAACAGCTCCACTTGCCACTAGTGACAAAAACAAGGGGGATAATTGATTAAATTGATAGAAAGGATTAAGTAATAGGAAAGGGGTAGTTACAAATTAAAGAAGAAGCTATCAGTCATAGAAACAGATTTTGTTCTCAAAGGGAGAATACATTTCTAAAAAATATGATTTCATGACAAAGTGTTTTTGCCACTAATGTCAAAGGGGGAGATTGTTGATCTCTAAGCCTATGTTGTTGATTAGTGACCAAACACTTAGTCATTTGCAAGTCATTTACTAGGCAAGATTACAAGGTCATTACTGTGACTAGGTTATCTAGTAAAGGCCAAGCAGGTAATACTTATACCGAGTAGATTAACAATTATCGAGCATTTAGTAGAGACCAAGAAGATATGTGAGTCAAGGAATATAGTATGAGCCAAGAAATATAATGAAGACTAAGCATGTTGAGAAGTTATCAAGAGCCAAGCAAACAAACTTATAGAAGCCGAGTAACAACATACATGACTGAGTGTTAGAGCACTCAAGAGCCAAGCAATTTAGTTTTGATATGTGAGTTTGTAATGACACAAACTATTACGTAAATTGTTTTGGCTAACATTTATATGAGATTTAATATCTAAGAGCTAGATTATATTTTGATTATGTATCATTAACAAAAGGTAATGATCACTAGGTGTACAATTCAACCAATCAGAAAAAGGAATGTAAACAACAAAAGATGATGAAGTTTAAGCTGTTGATCAAGATCTAGAAGCTTCACAAGAAGTCTATTTAAGGGGGATTCTAACCCTAGAGAGAGAGAGAGAGAGAGAGAGAGAGAGAGAGAGAGAGAGAGAGAGAGAGAGAGAGAGAGAGAGAGAGAGAGAGAGAGAGAGAGAGAGAGGAATGGAATGTGAAAAGGATATGCGCATGTGAAGGAGTTAAAGAGACATATCCAATAGAGAGAAATCATAGCGGTGAAGGATTGAATAAATTATCAGATTAGAGATAAAGGAAAGAGGAGACTCAATATTAGCTTGCAAAGAAAACCAAGGGTCAGGTACTAAATCAGTTATTTTGTAATTGAGACAGGAAAAATCTCTTAACTGAGTGGTCTTAGTAGGCCTATGTAAATCTACCAACATAGTCCTTACTTAATTGTAAATGTCAAATCCTCTAACAAGGTGAGACCTAATAGTCTTTTAAGTCTTTAATAAGATAGACCTTTCACTAAGTAGATCATATCTTATAATCAAACATTGTAACCTTCACAGGTTAACTTTATTGTTGTAACAATGAAGATTTGTGGGTTTCATCCCCACCCCACTTTTACCTTCATCTTGAAGTATTTTTGGGTAACCAAATCAGCATGTTATGTGTTGAAATATTATGGATGTGATGAACTTAATTTATGTTTCTACATTACAAGTTTTATTTATGAATTAGGTATGATTTAATGGAATTGATTTTGAAGTCAAAAGTTTAAGATCTTGATCAATATCTTGTTTTTGTATCACTTGTTTTAGTAATTGCAAATATAATACTAAGTTTAACAAAGCACTTACAATACCAAATAAACTAACAGTTATGAGAGGAAAAAGGAAGCAACAAAGGAGAATACAAACCAAGTACGGTAAGCCTTCCAAATAAGTCCTTGATCTTTGGATTTGTCCAAGATGAGGGATGTGTGCTCAAACAGGCTTCAAGCTTTAATGGGTTTCTTCAAAGAGTGGATGGGTGAATATGTAGCCATGGGTTTGAATGTGTATTATAGCATAATAAAGGTGGAAATGGGTAACTTTGGTCTTCAATGTTGATCTCATTTTGGTTTTGACATATGAGTGACAACACACTTAAATCATTACTTAACAGAACTTAGTGCATGTCGAGCAAGTAGTGTATGTTGAGCATAAGTTGTCAGGCAATACATGTCGAACAATATACTTAGTTAGTGTTGAGCACTAGTATGTGCCAAGCAGACAGTTAGTGCTGAGTCACTCTAGTGCTGAGAAAGTTAATACATGTTGAGTATAACAATGGATGTTGAGTCATTCAAGAGTTGAGTTACAACATTAAGGATATAGTGGATGCTGAGCATCAGAGTTTTTAAGTGTCAAACGACTAATTTTTGGCAAGTAGTTTGTATTGGCACAAACTCCTATGTAAACCATTTTTGGTCTGACTTAAGGATTATTTTATGGTTCTAGAAGATATAAAGGTATTAAGAATCCCTATGCAGTACATGCAACCAATCATAAAATGGGATGTATTAAGCGAGAAAATGGATGAATCACAATTGTTGATTCCTACCTAACCCTAGTTCACCTAAGCCTTCTCAAGGAGGTAAAACCCTTAATAGTTTATGCGTGAAGAGAAGAGGAGAAGGATGAATGCTAAGAGAAGAGAGCATTCATGGTGACTATGAAAGTTATGGCAAAGATATGAATTGAAAAATCGGTTAGAGAGAATAGAGTAGACATATTTGATTAGGAGGATCAAAGATATACTTGGAAAGAGAAGATTTGATATCTAGTAGAGAGGTGCTAACTGAAGGATCAATATTGAAACATTCTAACAAGTGAATTAGTAAAAATCTCCTAATAAAGTAGCCTTAACAGGTTTCAAGTTCTGACAGACTTTTTTTAAATCCTTTAACAAGGTGCTTACTTTATTGTGAATTTAAGTCCTCTAACAAGGCACACTTTTAGCAGGGTGTTGAAATCCTTTAACAGGGTGAGGCCTAATAGTCTTTGTAAGCCTTTAACAAGGAAGGCCTTTCATAGGGTAAATCATAGTTTATGATCAAACAATTGTATATTTGTGGGTGTCATCCCCACCCCAGTTTTACCTTCTCATTGGAGGGTTTCTATGTAACCAAATATCTTTTGTCATGTGTTACATTTACTTTATTCTATGGATGATATGATGTAGTTAGCTATTTTAGTTTACATGTTATATGATAAGATGGATGTGTGATGAATGTTTGATGGTTAGAATTTTGAATTGCTAATTCACCTCACCCACCCCACCCCTCTCAGTATTAAGTTTCCCATTGTCATTTCCAACAATTAGATTTCCAACATTCAATGAAGCATTATAACTTTACATGAGAGTGGATTAATTGGTGAGAGGGGATGGGTCATAGTGAGATGGATGGCCAATATATGAGACAAGTGGTTTGGTGAGGAAGGGCTAGGATGTTCTGAAAGAGAAGCACATAGATTGTGCTTGTTTGGAGCCAATCAAGGAGTAACACTTGTCACAAGGAGGATGAATGTGAGGGGATGGGCAAAATGGAAGGTCAAAGAAGGTGTGAAGGGGATAAGAGGCTCATTAATGGCTTTGTAAGAATTTTAAATTCTTATGTAAGGGCTTTTAATGTCTTTGGATTGGAATGTAAGAGGGATGGGATGAGAAGTTGATTTGCTTTGGCTTAGGAATTCTTAACCCTTGTTTATAGTTGTGTAAATTTTTAGGATGAGATTTTGGCTTATCTTAGGAGGGGATTAAGGATGCGAGTTGCATGTTAGAGGTATGCAAGTGGATGACATTAATGAGGGAGGATTAATTAGTTGGCTAAGAATAGTTAGTATAGGTGAATGGGTTAGATTTAGCTAATGGAAGGGATTTAGGAATAGCTAAGATTTTGGGGATTTTATTAAAGTGATTTATTTAATAAAAGGGGGATTTAGAATAAAATAAAATAGAGATAGTACCTTTATTTAATTTAATAGGAGAATGGGGACTTAATTGATAATTGAGACTATTGGTGTCTTTTGAATATATAAATTGGACAATAGTCAATTAATTGAATTAATTAATTAGGGGATGTTGATTAGTTTTTGATAAGGTAAACAGGTTTTAAGGGGTCCTGAAACCCATAAGTTTAACAACAAGAAAGGCTGAAAATAAGCAAAAAATCGCCCAGTCAAATCATAATCCTTATGGCTGAAAATAAGCCCAAAGGCCCAGCCCGAAACAGCTGCCCACTAAAAAGGCCAGAGAACCAACCAGAAAAAATGAAAACCAGACAAAAAGCCAAAGCCAGGAGAAACAAAAACCAAAGGACAGAGACCAAACCTAGTAGACTACTTCTCCATCTCGAGCATGGTCTGGGTAGCTTCGGCGCACTCTTGTTGCTCTTCTACCTTATGATCCTGGGCGTTCGTCAGATCCTGCTCCATAGTGTTGTCCTTGGCTTTATCCACATCCAGCCTATCTTTGTCTCTATTCTGTTTATCATCTTCCTCCATCTGGTTCCTGTCTTTGAGATTATCCAAGAGAGAGAGGATGTTGTCATTGATCGAAGCGAGGAGGGAGATCATTTGACTAGCCAGGTTGTGATTGTAGTTCTCAATATTTTTTACTCTCCTCTCCATCAGAGTCTCCCAGCTGTTTCGGTCACCTTGGCTTTCAGCACCTGTCTTGCTCTTGATTTTCTCCATTTGGGAAACCCTATCTCTGACATCCTCAAGCTCATGGAAAAGCCATTTAATCGATCTGAAGTTGTCGATCATGCTATTGCGAGCATTGTTCAACAGATTCATACCCGTTTCTCTTGCATTATCAGAAATAGCCACCATAGCCGGGTCAATTAGCTCATTGAGTCTAGGCTTCTCGAGGTCGTCCACCAGGAGTTGGGGGTTCATCGCCTCTCTGTAAATTCCCATAGTGGCCGTTCTCACATTGAAGTTCTTCCAAGCCTTCCTTCTGTTATTAACTTGCACTTCCCCCTCAATCTGTCCAGAGTTATCATTTTCCTCCAAAGGAGGTTGGGGATGTATAGGGGAGAGGGGAATGGGCAGAGAATCCTTTCCCTGACTGCTGGATCGCTCCATGCTCTCTCCTTCCCTCTTCTGTCTTTTTCTCAGTTTCTCCTCATCCAGCTCCTCCTTCGAAACCTTGTTAGAATCATCAGTATCCATTTCCTCCTCCTCCTCAGCAGAGCCAATTTTAGCTGGGGTATGACCTCTAGGGCTCTTTCTGCTAGGTAATTTGATAGAGGGGTAATCCTTCTTATGGCTTTTAGTCTTCTTACCTGAATGCTCAAAAACCTCATCAGAGCTGATGCTCTCGACATCGTCAGAATCTGAGGAAAAACTGGAGCTGCTCTTGTCAACATCCGCCCCCTAGATAGGGTTTTTGCTAATGGTTTGAGCATGGAAATGCTCATGAATCAGAAGCAGAAGACCCTCATGCAGTGCCGGGTTGATGGTAGCTTTCTTTTTAAAACTAGAAATGGCCTTGTTCATTGAGTTAAAAAGATAATACGGGAAGGAGATCTTACTACCATGCCGAAAATGATTCAAAATCACAAAATGGTGAGTCCTAACCCTATCAAACCTGGGGTCTAAGTTTATATATTCAATGACAGCGTAGAGAACATACCTCCAGAGCTTCTTTATAGTATCCGTTACAAAAAACATCTCTTTCTTGCCCAGCTTGTTCAGCTCTTCAGTGTTTTTCACAAAATCCTTGATAGCATTAGAAGACATTTTCTTGTCTCTAAAAAATTTATGCCCCTCCTTCGGAATCCCCGTGACTTCAGCAACCACATCCTTAGTAATTTGAAAGTAGACCCCGTTCACCTTAACCTTACCATTATTCCACGAATTCACCATGCTGTTAGTGATCTCAGGATCCGAGCCATGAAGTTTCTCGAAGAAATTAGTAACCCCACCCTTTTCCAGCTCTCTCCAAACTTTGGCCTTGTTCTTCCAATTCTGAACTTCCCCCACCGGCTCCTTTCTTCTCCTCTCACCCGTCATGTTTCCCTGATCAACTTCCACAATTCTCATGAACTCTGATCTGTGCAAGTTATTTGCATTCGAAAAAATGGTGATGTTTCTTTTATGATACCCATGAATAAACCCCTTTCTGAAAATAATGGTATCGTCCTTTCGAACGTGTCGAAATGTCAGAGGAAACCCCTTTTGCTGGTGCAAATCACGATGCCAATAATGGCACTTACCGTTTAATAAGCAATCTTTATTATCCATAATTGCATTGGATTTGAGTCGTACTTCCCAAGATATTATCTTGGTCGATGAGCAACTTTGCCTCCGCCGGAAAATCTTTTCCGGCATGCCAGGACAGATTACTGGTGGCGTTAACCCCTTTATTAGCAAACCAATCAGCGACTGGGTTTGCCTCTCTGTAAACATGAGTGACGTGGACCTTATCGAACTTTGTGAGAGTGGCGCAAGTCTCAGCAATTATGTTCGCAATCATCCACGAGGGAGGGGAAATACCATTAATGGTATTAATAATGTTTTTGGAGTCCCCCTCAAGCCAGAGTTTAGTAATCCCGGCTTCAAAAGCCAACTTGACCACCCTACTCGCAGCTCTTGCTTCAGCCAGATGAATAGTCTGGATTCCCAGCGGGGAAGCAAAGGCAGCTATTCCCTCCCCATAGCTATTTCTTATAATTCCACCGCAGCTTGAAGGGCCTGGGTTACCCTTGGAGGCCCCATCAAAGTTGGCTTTTGACCAACCATCTGGGGGGAGAAGCCAGCTAGCATCCTGCCTTTTGAGGTTCCTGTCTTTTTCTTTAGCTATCTTTCTGTCCCCTTCTTCTTCTTCTTCCTCCTTCAGCACTTGGAGATTTTCCTTTATATTCTTCGAGACCTTCCTACCAAGGATTATAGCCGGCTCCTCCCTGTCTCTAAATATTCTATTATTCCTTTCCTTCCAGATTCCCCAGCAAAAATGGGGTAAAATCCAGTCCGAGTGATCCTGCCGACCAGCAATCTTACAAAGACCTTTCCACTGATGGAAAAAATCCATGAGATTATCCGATTTGCGCCAGAGGGTTTCATTATCATGTGTGATGACATTCCACACCTCCCTGGCATAGTCACATAAGATGAAAATGTGATTTCCGGTCTCAGCCTGATTCTTACACAAGGGACATCTACTAGGCATAACATGTCCTCGCTTCATGAGATTGTCATGAGTAAGGATTTTGTTCTGAAGAGTCAGCCAGTAAAAAATATTGATCTTTGGAGTGAGACCCGGAATCCAAGCCTCTACCCAAGGGGCCTTCTCTTTTAACCTCCAAAGGGAATTATAGCCTGAGGCAACAGAGTATCTTCCATTAGGATTATCCCTCCAGACCAGCTCATCCCCCAAATTGATAGGAATCATGGAATTGAGCATAAGCATTATAGGAGTCAAGTCCTCAGAGATGAGGGATAGGTCACTCCATTCCTGGCCATTCCAATAATCACAAACTTTGGACCCAATTTAATCAGTACAAGCTTGCATCCACCTCTCAAAAATAGGGTTATTGATAAGTGGATCTTGGGAAAGCCATCTATCCGACTAGAACTGGATGTCCTTCCCATTTCCCAATTTCCATGATATCCTGGCCTTAGCCAGGTCCCTGGCTTTCATGATCCCATTCCAAATGTTCGATCCTTTTGGGATATCTTCATTAAAAAGGGTGAAAAGAAGAGTGGGTCTTCTAAGGTACTTGTTTACCAGGGTGTCCCTCCATTCACCGGTGCTACTGAAGATCCGCCATATTTGTTTAGCTAGGAGAGCCTTATTGAGGTGAGTGATCTTTCTAATGCCCAGACCTCCGTACCTCATAGGGAGGCAAAACTTCTCCCAAGCAACAAGAGGATATCTTTTCTTCCCTTCATTACCATTCCAGAGGAAGTCTCTCTGGATTTTCTCCATTCTTTCAGCTATTTTCCTCGAAATTCCAAAGAGGCTCAGGGCGTAGATTGGCAGATTTTGAAGAGAAGATTTGACTAAGAGGCATTTCCCCGCTTGACTAAGAGAGACCCCTTTCCAACCAGCCATCTTCCTGTTGAATCTATCCAAAATATCATTCCAAAAAGACTCCGGGGGTGAGGATCCCAAGGGAAGACCAAGATAGGTAGAGGGGAAAGAGCCTACCCCACAACCCAGAATCCTGGCGATTTTACTTTGTCTAAACTCAGAGGTGTTGATGAAAAAGAGCGAGCTTTTGTTCCAATTAATCAGCTGACCCATCCCACTGGAGTAAGTATCAAGAATCTTCTTCAGGGCTCTAGCCTCTTTGACAGAAGCTTCCCCCCCCAAGATAGTATCGTCAACAAATTGCTGATGAGTGAAGGGAACACAATTAGAGGAGGGAAGGATCCCTTTGATAAGCCTCACGCTTTCTACGGTCTATAAACCTTCCTAAGCATTCAGCTAAAATGATGAACAATATGGGCGAAAGGGGGTCTCCTTGTCTGAGGCCTCTGGAAGATTTGAAAAAATTAGAAGGGACTCCATTAACCAGAACAGCCAAGGAGGTGGAGACCAATTGAGAGATAATTTTGCAAACTTTGTTGTCAAAGCCAAAAGTCAAGAGGACCTTCCCAAGGAGAGACCAGTCCACCCTGTCATAAGCTTTAGAAAGATCCAGTTTGAGAAGCATACCTTCCCGTTTGGATGCCTCAAGAGAGTGGATGACTTCGTGCACCATCTGGACAGAATCCAAAATTTGTCTCTCTGGAACAAAACCCGATTGATGCTGCGAGATTATCATGGGCAATATCTTGAGCATTCTTAAAGTGAGAACTTTAGAGATGATCTTGTAGAGAGAGTTGCACAAACTAATAGGTCTGAAGTTGTCCAACGAGTCCGCCCCAGGGGATTTAGGAATAAGAACCACAAAAGTCGAGTTTAGCTCCTTGAGAATAGATTTGGCTCCAAAGAATTCCTGGACAGCCTGAACAACCTCTCCCATGATCACCGGCCAGAACCTTTGGAAGAAAAAAGTGGGAAAGCCGTCCAGGCCTGGAGCCTTGTCAGCAGGCAGAGAAAAGAGAGCCTCTCTAACTTCCGAAGCCTTAGGAAAAGCACAGAGCTGTTTATTATGGATAGGTTGAATGAGCTGAGGGATACAGTGTAACAAATCCTCTTGGTCCAAATTGGAAAGCATTGGGTCCTCAGAGAGAAGGCAAGAGAAAAAGGAAACAGCTTCTTCCGAGATGGCAGATTCTTCAGTTAACAGCTCCTGCCCCTTTCTGATACCATAGATCCTGTTACTAGCACGGTGCTTGAGGGTGGTTAGGTGAAAAAACTTAGTGTTCCGATCTCCTTCCTTTAGCTAGGTGATCCTCGATCTTTGCCTCCAAAATTTTTCTTCCTTATTAATAATGTTATGAATTTCAGACAGGGTCTTGAGCTCCGAAACCCTGTTGGTCTCAGTGTAACCTTCCTTCTGAATGCAATCTTGGATAATAGTTAGATTATCAAATAAATCTTTCTTTTCATGGAAGATGTGACCAAAATCAGACTTGTTCCAAATTTTAATCATCCTCTTCACATTGCTAAGTTTTCTGGTGACTCTGAACATGGCTGAGCCCTCCACCTCTATCCCCCACCATAGCTTGATATTATCCATGAGGTCAGGGTGAGAGGTCCACATTTTCTCAAACCTGAAAGGATGGTATCTCCTGTGTACCAGAGGGGAAACAACAAGAGAAATGGAAGAGTGATCCGAACCAATTCTGGGAAGCAGGGATAGTCTGCAGCTGAAGGATTGAAGCCAGTCCGAAGATATAAGAGCTCTATCCAGCCTAACCTGAATGCAATCATGGCCTTTTCTCTTGTTTGACTAGGTAAAGGATTCGCCCTTAAGCTCTACGTCCATAAGGGCCAAATTATTTATGAAGTTAGAAAGATCCTGTTTACTTTCCCAATCCGGGGGCATACCTCCCTTTTTCTCTTTATCTTCTAGCGGTGTGTTAAAGTCTCCCATGATTATACCTTTCTTAATGTCACAATCTTGCACCATATTACCAACTTTGGTCCAGAAGTTTTTTCTATCTCTCTTATTATTGGGGGCGTAAATATTCACTAAATACGAGGAATCATTGGTGTGCAAATGTTGAACTCTGCAGAAAAGAATGTTATCTTCATCATACTCAGCTACTATATTGAAATACTTATTGTTAGAGTAAATAATTAATTATTAATTATTTATTCTATTACTTAAGCTTACTTAGGTTAATGCATATTTAGTATTTAATGCATGTAGTGGTTGTTGTTGACAACTCGGGAGTTTTCTCCTTTTTTAGCATATTCCACTTTCTGAGGATATGTGCTGAGTTGTCGTTTTTGTCCTCTACCTCCTTCCAGCTTGTTCTACAAGCTTCCATGAGGCCTTTTTAAACGGTCTCTCTCTCATTGTAATAAATTCCATTCACATAGCAATCTCATTTTTCCTATTGTGAAATATTTGCTCTTGCTCTTTCGGTTTCTCTTCAGCAAGCTATTTGCATGTAGGTGATCTTGGCGACTGCGGAGTTGGATTTCATCAACTCCTACATGGTATCAGAGCCTCCCTGCTGCTTCTTGTTTGAAGGATTTGTGAAGCCGTGATTCGAAGTCACAAACCCTAGTTTGTTTGTGCATTTTTTCTTCAAATCAGGGCTAGAGCGAATTTTTGGAGCACTTTCAGCCCAAACGGGCATCACCATTGGATCCGGAAGGCCGTTTGCAGTCAAGATTCATATAAAGCTTTTCGTTTTTGGAGACAGGGCAATTTTGGCGATTTTTTGAGGATCCCGGGTTCGCTGCCGTACGGATCGTACGGACGCAGCGCGAATTTTTTTTAAAAAATATTTTATTTCGGGCCCCGCCGCCGCGCCACCCGCGCGCCGCCCGCAGCGGCCGCAGCAGGCAGCGCCGCCCGCGCTCTGCCGCGGCTCCTCCCGGCTCCGCCACTGCCCGGCCTCCTCCTGTCCGTCGCCCGGGCGCAGCAGCCTCCGCCACTGTAGACAGCGGCGCCACCAGGTTTTCCTCCCGGGCGCCATGCCACCGGCGGTTTCCACTGCTCCGTCGCCCTGCGGCCTCTCCAACCACCGACCGCCACGTGGCTTCTGCTGACGTCATATTTCGGTGCGCTGATGTCATTTTCTAGGCAGTGACATCATTTTTCGGTAAACGGATTTTTTTGCCGGCGACTGGTCTGTGACGGGCATACGGCCGTCAAATTTATGCCACTGTCTGTAATTTTCCAGCAAGTGCATTTTTGGAGCAGCAGTCGGTTTTTTGGCTATAACTTGAGCATACGGAGGTCTTTTTCCGATCCGAAAGAAGCGTCGGAAAGCTGACTCAGAGACGGACGCATTGGTGCTATTTTCGCACGATTTTGAGTTCGTTTGAGCTTCCATTTTTAGTGTCAAAGTAGAGGTTTTTTCTGCACAACAAATCCAGGTTCCTTTCCAGTTTTTTTGCTCTCCTTAGTTGTTTTTTTGTGGTATTTGAGAGATATTTTTGTACGTTTGTGGGGGGGTGTCTTTCTTTTTTGTAATTTACTTCAGTTAAGACCCTTCTACTTCCGTCTTCTTCTTTCTCTCAATGGCGGATCCATCTATATCCCGTCTCACACCACACAACTACCACACATGGAAGGCACAAATGACTAGACTTCTAATGTCAAGAGGTCTATGGTCTTGTCTGGATGAGCATCAGCCCAATCTCCAACGACCTTTTGAGATTCTACAACACAGGAACAAGATGGATGAAGCCATGGGGCTTATTGCACTCAACATTTCAGACAGCTTGTTGTTTCACTTGGATGGTTTGACTACTCCACGGGCTTATTGGCTAAGATTTTAGACTTTGTTTGGACAAGTAAATGAGTTTCGGGCACTTCAGCTAGATGCAGAATTGACTTCTTTGACACCTGATCACTTTCCCACCATTGAAGACTTCTTGATGAAGTTCAAATCTCTACGTACACTTTTGCAGGGATGTGGGAAGAACAAAACAGATGATGAGTGTATCTTTTTGGTACTCTCAAAGTTAAAGGGACAGTATCAGATCTTCTCTTCCACTTTCTACTCCACTATGGATGCCTTGGGTGATAGACATAGGATGCCTTCATTTGAGATATTTTGTAATCGGTTAACCCGTGAACAATCAAAGATTACTCAAATGGATTCACTTTCAAGTTCTCAGTCACAGGTATTGCTTTCCAAGGTTACACAGGAACAGAAGTTGAAGCAGCTATCAGATCCCTCTTCTACTAGTTCATCATCTTCTAACAAGAAGGAGAAAAAGAAGACCGCAACTCCTACCTGTTCCTATTGTGGGAAAGGATCTCATGATGAGGCACGTTGTTTTCAGAAGAGATGTGATGGCTATGAGAAACAGATTGCTGATTTGCATGCTCTCTTTCAGAAGAGCACTATTTCCTCTCCATCCTCTTCTACCTCACAAGGGTCTTCTTTTCAGGCTTCTTCCACCTCTTCAACATCTACATCAGATCTTGGAAAGGGTCATGCATTACAAGCTTCTATTGCATCTTCTTCACAGGTTCCTTGGATACTGGATTCAGGTGCTTCTCACCATATGACATCTTCTCAAGGTGTCTTCTCCACTCTTGAGGCTTCTCCTATTCCTCACATTCTCATGGGGAATAACACTGCATTACCAGTCTGTGGGAAAGGTTCAGTTCACATCCAAGATGGTATATTCAATGATGTATTGTATGTTCCATCTTTGTCTGCCAACCTTCTCTCAATTTCTCAGATTACACGCAGTGGATCAGGGAAGACAGTTGAGTTCACTACTGATTCAGTCTTCATTCGAGATCGTGCTACAGGAGATCTTATTGCTACAGGGGCAGTTGATCCTTCCACTCATCTCTATACCTTCTAACACTTTGGTCCACCATCTCCTTCACAGGAGCATCGTGTGGTGCAGTCAGGACACTTGAACCTTTGTATTGTTCCTGAGATCCCTATTTTGACTGCCACACCACAACCAGATAAGGGCTTTTCCTCTCTACAAGATTCTCCTTCCGCTCTACCTGATCTTCCAGCTTCATTTATTGAGACTCCAGGTACACTTGTTGCAGATACTTCAATGGACATTCATGACAATGTCATCACACCTGCCTTGGGAATTCCCGTTTCGGTTCCTCATACATTCTCTTCTGGACATCAGCTAGGCTTTCCAATTGCTCCTCTCGCGCAGGGATTTCCTTGTTACGTACCTTTGTTCCTTCCGAATTGGAATTTCATTGGTTCGATCATCTCTACAGGAACTCCATCATTATGGGGGGGGCTTGGTGTCTATTCTCATGGGGGGGCTGGTTGTACTTATGGTTTTGAGAGAGTCTCTTGAAACATTTCTGGCGGAAGTTGTCCTTGGGGGGATTGGTTGAGGCCTTCCTTCCTTCACTTCATGTTTTTTAGCATGTTGTTTTTACCTCTTTTTGGAGGAGGGTTTTTCCCACAGGGTTTTCCCTCTTTCTCCGTTTTACAGAGGTTGCATTGTACATGGGTACCTAACATGGCCTCGTTGCCGGGACCCATTTTGCATTTCATCTTAGTTTTGTGAGCTTAAGGCATTTCCCTAAGTTGCACTTAAGGGGGGGTGTTAGAGTAAATAATTAATTATTAATTATTTATTCTATTACTTAAGCTTACTTAGGTTAATGCATATTTAGTATTTAATGCATGTAGTGGTTGTTGTTGACAACTCGGGAGTTTTCTCCTTTTTTAGCATATTCCACTTTCTGAGGATATGTGCTGAGTTGTCATTTTTGTCCTCTACCTCCTTCCAGCTTGTTCTACAAGCTTCCATGAGGCCTTTTTAAACGGTCTCTCTCTCATTGTAATAAATTCCATTCACATAGCAATCTCATTTTTCCTATTGTGAAATATTTGCTCTTGCTCTTTCAGTTTCTCTTCAGCAAGCTATTTGCATGTAGGTGATCTTGGCGACTGCGGAGTTGGATTTCATCAACTCCTACACTTATCATTGAAAAGTAACAGCAGTCCTCCAGATGCTCCTTCAGAGTTAGAGGCTATGCCCTTCATGCTATTGTTGAACTTAATATTTTCCATCCTTTCCTTCTTCATTTTAGTTTCCTGGATTAGAAACACATCAGGCCTTTGGTCCCTTATCATGTTTCTAATAACTTCTTGCTTGTGGATTCCATTAAGTCCACGAATATTCCAAGATAAGATCTTCATGATTTAACTACTGAACATGCTTCCTGGATGGTGCGCTGCGTACCATCCTTAATGTTTCTTCTGGCTTCTTCTTTCCTGATTTCATTCTTGTTTTTCCTTCCCACTAGGTTATATTTGTGGCCGAGATCAGCCTTGGCCATGCTTCTAGTAGAAGGGGGAGATACCGGAGAAGGGTCCCTGCTATTCTTCTTCTTTCTACTCCTGACTTCCGTCCAGGGATTCTCTTCTCCCTCTAGTCCTTTGTCCAGCCAAGTATCAATTCTCGCCAAATCTTCCATTGTCGATGCAGACAGCCTCTCTATGATTCTGTTTACTGTTGAAGGGGGGGGACAACACACCGGGTTAGGGTCCTGGGACATGGGTTCCCCCTCCTTTGGTTCTTCCATGGAGTTCGGGACAAAGGATAGTTTCAAGTCATCCTCCTGAGAAACCAGAGGGGGAAGAGTCATTTTTTCACCTATCTCCTCAGATTTCTTCTCAGATTCCTTCACATTGGGGAGATGTGTTGAATCGTCTTTCACTCCTTCCTCTTCTCCCCCTCCTAAGTTTCCAGTCACCCGAGGAGGCCCTGATTCCTCTTGGGGCGCATTAGGAGCAGAATTTGTTTTTTCTTCTGCCTCTCCATTTGCCTTGACTTGCGATGCTTTTTTCCTCCATTCTTTTTTGGGATCTAGAGAATCTTTTATCCCCCCTTGTGGACGAGCCTTCCCCACCGTACTCTTCCCTTTGAAAAGTGGACATGATCCAACCTTGTGGCCAGCCTTCTTACAATGGAAACAAGCGAAAGGCACACTTTCATAGTCAATCTTTTGAGATCTGTTTCCCAGACGAGATTGTAGTTCTAAAACTTGAGGCATGTCCTGGCCTTCGATGACTCCTACACAGATTCTTGCGTAGTTCAATCTTTTCTTAGCTGCTGTGATAGGGTCAATGGAGAGGAGCTCTCCAAAGGTCCTAGCTATGCCATCAAAGACATCCTCATGCCAATATTCCAAAGGAAGTTCCGAAAATCTTAACCAAATTGGAACCTGAGATTGGAAATCATTGTTCAAATCCAAGTTGGATGTCCATTTTTGCAATATTAGGTTGGATCTGCCCAAAGACCAGTTCCCAGCGCATAGTATACGAGAAAAATCTTTCGAGCAAGAAAACTCGAAAGACATGAAGCCTTTGGCCATAGCAGTCACATCTACATGCCCTTTAAGGTCCCATTTTCTCCTGGTAAATGTCCTCACTACATCAATATTAGGTCTTGGCCCTACAAATTTACCTACCAGAGTGTTCGCCATGCTTAGGATATTGTGGTCAATAATTTCCTTAGGGATTTCCAGAGCAAAAATACCTTTCTCCTTATCAGATTTGTCAATGACTTTTGGGAAAGATGATTTACCTGATGGTTTTATCCCGAATAGATTCGACCAGCGTCCCCATGTCCCAGACGGCCCACTGCCCACATGGGGGGGAGGGGGAATCTTCTCACCTGGATGAGGCATCAAAACTCGTGGGTCCCCATCCTTTGAGGCATCCTCATCTTTCCCCTCTGTTTCCTGCCCTGCGCTTGCTGCATGCCCTCCTGCAGACGTGGTCTCCTGTCTCCCGCCTATCTCTAGATTCGAAACAACGTGATTCGAATTGCAATTCCCGCCCGCTCCATCCCTCTCTCTCACCGTGCCCATTTTGTAAATTCCTAATTAATGATATCGTAGGAGATGACTAAATAGGATTACTTACGGTGTGATTAGATTTAGGTGTCTATAGTTTCCCATATATATATTCCAACAACTAGAATAGGGTTTGGATATATCATTATAAAGACATTTGTAGAGTCTTCTAGAGTAAAATCAACAATCTAGATGATTACTATTTTTGCCTCTTAATCTGATTGGTTATCTTTCCTTCATAGGGTTCGATGATCCATGTTAAAATATGTGACAAACTCTACAATCATTATATGTCATCTACATGTCAACTCAAAATGGTTTACCTCAAAGTTTGTGCCATTTCAGACATTCTTATTCAAACTATGTTACTCAACACATACTATCTCTAATGCTCTGTTGTAATTTTTCTTCTTGTTGATACTCGACTTCAACTAGCTTTGCACCTTCTATATGACTTGACATCAACTTATTCTACTTTGCTCAACATTCACTGAAATCAAACTATATGGGAATACTCGACGACCATAAACTTGCATGACTCCTATAGAGCTTGGCATACACATGATTATTGACAAGTCTAATCAATATATAACTCGGCCTATATAGAGTGACTTGGCCAAAGTGATGACCGACCAACTCTACCTTCAAAACTAGAGAGATCAAAAAAAGACAATATATATAATTTAATTTGAAATTAAAACTATTAGAGATATGCACTATACAATCCCAGATCTATAAAACCAAAAAATATTGAGACCTAAGGACATGGATGACCTAGATCTAGGTTGAGATGAGGTAAGGGATGTGATGGGCTCAAGGTCAAGGTCAACCTTGACTTAAGTAGAAATTGGGACCTGGAAACTAATATCTGCAAAAAATAAGAGTGTGAATGACGTAGGGCTATAGGATGATGGGGAGGAATAAGATGGAATGAACTCAAATTAAACCTACCAACATCCCCTACTTAGATTCACACATGTGAAAGCTTTAATAGGGGTAATTATTTAACTTCAAATATAGAAAGGATCCACAACACCAAAGAGATAGAGAAAGAACAATAACTTATTGATTAATTAAAATATTAACAAACATGCCTAACTATAAGGTCGTCCAAGTTATGGCCAATACAATGATAAAAAAAACACATCAAAATTCATCCAACATGATAGATCTACAAATAAATATTTAGACTCAAGTTTTCTAACCTCTATGATCCCTCTTACTTGATCTCCTATTGCTAAACCTAAACCTATACCATCTACTTATACTTGCCAAAATGGCTTACAGAAGATTCTAGATCTCCACATTAGAGAAGGTCAACCCTATAATGGTTTGTACACATCCTAATGCACAATCCTTACATTAAATGCACAACCTAAATTAAATGAAAAAATAGGCTCATACTAAGAACCAATATTAAAAAAAACTCAGTCAAAAAGGGAATTGGGTATTAGAAGAAACTATTGAGCTAACTGACACTTGAAGAAACTTGACCTACAAAGGAACTCGGTCAATACTGGAGCTCAGTAATGCTAGTGCTCGACAACAACTACAACTTGACAATGTTGGAACTCGGTCAACACTGCAACTCGACAAAACTGAGTAAATCAACTAGGATAGCAAGGAAACCCAGGATGCTCCTACATTAGACAATCAAGTTGAAAGAAATAATTCTCATGAATCATAAAGGAATCACAATTGGAGTTGAATCCAACTCAAGCTGAGAAACCCATGCAACATCTTCCACTAGTATGTTCTTCCACTTCATGAAATACTCAAAATAACTCTTTCCTCTTATTCTCTTACCAACTCTCTGATCCAATATTTGTTCAACCTCTTCACTACACTTCTTAGGATAATTACTCGATACAACAACTCCATCATCAAACTCATGATACTCATACAAATCAACAACATTAAATATAGGAGATATATTCATGTCATCAATTAACTCAACTTCATATGCATTTCCATTGTAAATCTTCCTCAAAATCCTACAAGGACCAAATTTCTTCATTTTCAATTTACTATATGTTCCAATAGGAATTCTACCGAATGACTATCACCTCATCACCAACTTCAAAAACATGGTTTCTTCTAGACTTATCTACATTCAACTTATACTTCTAGTTACTTTGTTCCAATCTCAATTTCACTTCCTCATGTAAAGACTTCACAACATCAACAAATACTTTTCCTTCGACACTTCTCTTCTCTTCACTAGCAATACCCCTCAAATTTGATATACCTCTAGGATGTATTCCAATAAAAATCTCAAAAGGTATTTTTCCAGTACTCCTATTCACAAAATTATTATATGCAAACTCATCTTGTACCAATACCATGCCCCAATTACTTGTCTTGTTCACAACTAAAAATCTCAACAAATTACCCAAGCTTTTATTCACAACCTACGCCTATCCATCTATCTATGAATAGAATGTAGAACTAAAGCTCAACTTAGTATCCATCTTCTTTCACAAAGTCTTCCAAAAATAATTAACAGACTTATTGTCTTGGTCAGAAATAATGCTCCTTGGTAACCCATACAATATAACAATCTCTTTGAAGAAAAGCTATGCAACATGCACTGCATTTGATGTCTTCTTGCATAGTATGAAATGTGTCATCTTAGAAAATATATCCACAATAAAAAATATAAAATCATACTTTTTTTCCCTCAGTAAGCCAAGAACAAAATTTATATTGATGTCACTCCAAGGTGTCTTAGGAACAAAAAAAAGTGTATGCAATCCATTATTCTGATTTACTCCTTTTGCAACCTAACAAATTCCACAAATCCTCACAAACTTTTGAACATCCTTATACATTTGTGGCCAATAATACATATCCTTAAGCAAAATCAATGTCTTATCAATACTAAAATGTCTAATCAATCCACCACAACATTTTTTCTTAACCAAATTTACTCTTATAGAACTCCTCGATATGCACAATTGAATTCCTTTGAACAACATACCTTCTTGAAAAAAATACTCATCAAACTTACTCATTTGATCTATCATATTTGGTGCTTGACACTCTCTCTATGCCTCAAAAGAATTAGGGTGAGTATCATATAACTCCATCACATCAAAACCAAGAACTTCAATCTTCATCTTGATCAACAGAGAATGTCTTCTTCTCAATGCATCTACAAATCAATTAGTGACTCCACTTTTATGCTTTATCAAAAATATGAAACTCTATAAATACTCAACCCACTTCATATGTCTTTGATTCAACTTATGTTGACTTCCCAAATACTATAAAGCTTTATGATCATTATACAACACAAACTCCTTAGGAATCAAATAATGTCTCCACTTCTTCAAGGCTTGAACAATATCATATAACTCTTGCTCATACACAAAATACTTTCTTTTATTATCATTTAACTAAGAAAGCAAGAAGTTTACCTTCCTGACTCAACACAGCTCCTATTGTACTACCGCTTGCATCACACTCAACTTGAAATACCTTATTAAAATCAAGTAAAGCTAAAACAAGTAACTTAACAAGCTTTTGTTTCAAACTCTCAAAACTCTTATCAGCTCCATGTGTCTACTTGGAATCCTTTGTATCTCCTCTCATGGTCTTAGTCATATTATTATAGATAGAACTAAAATTTCTTATGAAGTTCCTTTAGAAACTTTCTAAACCATGAAATGATCTTACCTCGCCCACATTCATAGGTTTAGGCCACTCTAGAATTGCTTTAACCTTCTCAGGGTCCATTTTTAAACCATCATTTGAAATCACAAATCCCAAATAAACAATCTCCTCTTGCATGAATGAACACTTCTTTAAATTAATCAACAATTTTCCCTCCTTCAATCTTGCAATGCTTTCTCAATGTGCTCTAGGAGTTCTTCCTTGGTCTTATTGAATATTAGAATGTCATCCAAATAAATAATCATAAACTTACCCAAGAATCACTTTAGGACCTCATTCATCAACCTCATGAAAGTACTTAGTGCATTTGTCAAACCAAAAGGCATAACCAATCACTCATACAAACCATCTTTTGTCTTGAAAGCAATCTCTCATTCATTAATCTTTTTAATTATGATATGATGATACCCACTTTTCAAATCAATCTAGGTAAAATATCTCTCTCCACTCAAACAATCCATTATATCAACCATCCTCGGCATGGGAAACCTATATTTCACTTTTATCTTGTTAATAGCTCTAGAATTAGCACACATTCACAATTCTCCATTCTTCTTAGGTGCCAATATAGAAATTACAACACATGGACTCAAACTTTCTCTAATCAAACCTTTCTACAACAACTCCTACACTTGCCTGTTAAGTTCTTCATTCTCAGTTAGTGTCAATATATATGGTGCTTTATTTGACAAACTAGCTCCAAGAATTAGATTCATACAATGACTTTTACTTCTTAGTGGAAGTAAACCATCAGGTATATCTTCTAAAAAAATCTCCTTGTACTCATCAAGCAATTTTTCAATTTCTACAGGTACTCGATCATCACTACTAATACTCGATCACTCTCGATCAACATTGTCATCTTTTACTAACACTCAACCACTATTATTATTTATTGCTTGGCCATTATTGTCACAACCTGACTTTCTAGGAATAATAGAAAAGAAAACTTTGTTCTTCTTCATGTCCTTTCAAATTGTTTCCCATTAACCATACAAAATCTAAAAATAATACAATTTACTTCATCCAAAACTTCAATCAAAGACAACAATGTTTTCTTTCTACCATTCACCCAAAGAGTATATTGATTCAATCTATCATCATGCACAACATGCCTATTATATTACCAAGGTCTACCCAATAGAATTTGACAATAATCCATAGGCATAATATCACCCAAGATTTCATCAAAGTAGTTTCGAATCTTGAATTTCACAAGACATTGTTCACTTACCAATAGCTTATTCTCATTATTGATCCATGAAACATGATAGGTTTTAGGGTATCTCAAGATTTGTAATTGCAACTTTGTAATCAACTCCTCAAATGCCAAATTTATTGAACTGTCAGTATCAATGATCACTTTGCAACACTTTGTTGTCATCTTACATATAGTCTTGAAAATAATCCTTGTCAAGATAGGTTCTTCATCAACTCTTTCACTACACAAGTTCTCCTTACCATAAATTCTCACTAGCCTCAACACCACTTAGAGGACTCACAAATTCACCTTGAACTATAAGATTTATTACTACCATTAGATTTATCGAAGTATTTATACTCAAAGGCTCTATGTCCTTCTTTACTACACTTGAATTAAGTACCTCAAAAACTTCCTTTTCCATAACTGCCTTGATAAGAACTACCTCTTCCTCGGTAAGAACTACCACCTCTCTGCTTGATCTTGCCAAGTTATCATCACTCTTCCACTTAGCTTTTCCCTTATCATGCATGAGATTGTATAGGATATACCTCTACCTCTCTAAAATCTACCACCTCTACCTATTTGTCTTTTTGCTTCTTCCACACTATCAAATTTCATAATGCTTATCTCATCTTGAATTGCTTCTTCCACACTATCCAATTCCATAATGCTTATCCAATTTCTCTTTTATTACTACCATTAGATTTATCGAAGTATTTATACTCAAAGGCTCTATGTCCTTCTTTAATACACTTGAATTAAGTACCTCAAAAACTTCCTTTTCCATAACTGCCTTGATAAGAACTACCTCTTCCTCGGTAAGAACTACCACCTCTCTGCTTGATCTTGCCAAGTTATCATCACTCTTCCACTTAGCTTTTCCCTTATCATGCATGAGATTGTATAGGATATACCTCTACCTCTCTGAAATCTACCACCTCTGCCTATTTGTCTTTTTTCTTCTTCCACACTATCCAATTTCATAATGCTTATCTCATCTTGAATTGTAGATCTCAAACCATTCAAGGTCCTCGCAACTTTGTCAACCTCATCATCCACATGTCAAGATGTGATGTCCAATCTATAGAATTCCTTAGTATATTCCTTCATAGTCATGTCCTTTTGTCTCAAATTTGAGTCTTCCTCAACAAACTAACTTGGTAATCAACAAGGAGGAACTTCTTCTTCACCATCTTTACCCAAGTCTTGATTTTCTTATTTTCCATTTTTTGCATATCAATTTGCAAATGCTCCCACCATAGCAGGCATGACCTTTCAACCTAGTGACTGCAATTTTTAGCTTCCTACAATCAAGAGTGCTTTCAAACTCAAATAAATTCTCCATATCAAAGATCCAATCCAACACAATATCAGTACCCAAATTTCCATCACAAGAAACAATTTCAATAATAGGTTTTGAATGTGCCCTAGAAAAAACTCTCAATAATCTTTCCTTGTCTAGATCTTCTATAGGCTCTAGATTAGGGTTTGGTGTCACTGCTTCATCATCACTCACATTATCAAGATGTTCTAGACTATCTCCACAACATCTAATATGACTACAATATGTCTCAACATGTCCATTATTTCATCTTCTTTGAACCATCTTGACAAACAAGTTCTTGCAACATCGTAACCCTCTACAAGTTATAGGTCAAATCCTCATATTTTTTGCCCTGCAACTGTGATCAACTAGGGTTCCACAAAACCTAATCTCCACAAGGATAAACCTAGCTCTAATACCACCTAATGCAAGGCCATAGGATGATGGGGAGGAATAACATGGAATAAAATCAAATTAAACCTACCAACACCCCCTTACTCAGAGTCACAAATGTGGAAGCCTTAATAGGTGTAATTATTTAACCTCACATATGGAAAGGATCCACAACACTAGAGAGAGAGAGAGAGAGACAACAATATCTTACTGATTCATCAAAATATCATCAAACTTTCCCGACTGTAAGGCCTTCCAGGTTACGACCAATACAATGATCAAATACACATTAAAATGCATCCAACATTCTAGATCTATGAAGAAATAACCAAAATCAAGCTCACTAACCTCTATTATCCTTCTTACTTGATCTCCTATTGCTAAACCTAAACCTAGACCCTTTACTTATACTTGCCAAAATGGCTTACAAAAGATTCTAGATCTCCACATTAGAGAAGCATGAACCTACAATGGTCTACACACATCCCAATGCATGATCCTTACATTAAATGCACAAACTAAATTAAATGAACAAGTCATCTCACATGAAGAACCAATATAGACAAACACAGTAAAAAAAGGAACTGAGTATCACATGAAACTACCAAGACAACGCGACAATTGAAGCAACTTGGCCAATATAGGATCTCGATCGATATTGGATCTGAGGAATACTAGCACTCAACAACAATTGCAAATCAACAATGCTCAAACTCGATCAACACTACAACTCAACAAAACTAAGCAAATCAAGCAGGATGGAAAGACAACCCATGATGCTCCTGTATCAGTGAAGGTCTCTAGGTAGGGATAAATTAGAGGTCACGGATTACCATGGTAAGGGAAGATGTCATCCCTTACCTTCTTTTCACAAAATTATGAGATAAAAAACACTTCTTATGACTTAAAAGCCTAGATCTGTAAATATGATCCACACAACTATAAATTTGCAACACACACACACACAATAGAGAGGGAAATTTTGTTGGTAGGGAAGGGCTTGCCTCAATAAAGCCCCAATTGAGGAATCAACCTTAAATTGAGATAAAAATTGATGGAGAAATTCTAACATGTAGTAGAATCAAACTTAATAATGCATGATATCATAATAATGTTGATGCAATTATGTTTGGTATGTGATCAAGTATGTTAATGTAATAGCTTTGACTCAACATAAAAACTAAAAAGGAAATAATGTAAGACAAAACCTAATGTATGTAGATTCTTGCAATATGTCTCAATAATGAATTCTTATATGAGTGTAGATATCCTCTTTAATGGCCAAAATACATTGTGAAGCTAGATCTAGGAGGAAGAAAGCATACTGGTGATGAAGAACTTGAAGAATGTCTTGCTTTCTTTCTTGAAAACTCCTTGAAAGCACCTTGAGATATTTATCATGGATATCTTACACAAATTATGGATGATTAAATTAGGGGATAATGCCTTTTTTTATAGGGAATTAAGAGCAAACCCAAGGAGGGTCGATTCTAGAAGGCAGGAAAAGCTATATTTGACATTAGACCCCAAATTTCTTTGAGAAACTTGTCTAGGTAAGGGATGAAATCATCGATTACCACCTATAAAATGGATGACCTCATCCCTGACCTAGAGGTGATAAGGCCAAGAAATGGGCTCCAAACCTAACAAACATTGTAGAATTAGAAAAAAAATAGTGATATATGAAGGGAATTTTTTTAGAAATGCATTTAAAGCGTGATCTTAATGATTGGAAGAGCACATATGAATCAAATCACGAAAATGAGTGCCAATATAGAGTTTTGAGAAAGGTTGGAAGAATAAGGGATCTTGAATTGAGTAATTATATGCAAAAAAGTGGTCCAAATGTACCAAGCCAAACTAAAGAGGGAAAAAAGGTCTTAAATGAAAATGCTTCCATTTTAAGGTGGTACACCAGATAGATAAGTGCAAGCATGATTATGTCTAACAATAGAGGATAAGGGATATACACCATTAGATGTTATTGCCACTTGGTCATCTACTATATTAAATGATTTGTTGATCTTGATGTAATTTTTAAGCTTCTAAAACTTGTTAGGATGAGATGCAACATCACTCTATAAATGGTAATCATATCCATTGGAGTGTAGCTCTCAAACTGACTCACTTGAAGTTACATATAATTATGAAAAATCTACCAATAAAGTCACTTGCCCTTTTTTTATCTCCTTGCTTACAATGCATCAAATTTGTCAACAAAATTTGAGGACCTGTGTTATTTTAAAATTGTTGAATGAAAGCATTAGCATGTTTTTGAAAAGAATTAATGCAATGAGTAGGTAAATAAAAACACAATTTTAAGGCTTTTTATTGAAAGGTTTTACAAAAAAAATTGGTCATGAACCTATAGTTGTGAGAAAAATCAGTACACAAGGTTTGAAAAGTTTTCATATAAGTTAAAGGATCACCAAGTTACCATTATAAGTCTCAATATAGAGAACCTAAATATTAGGTGGGATGATATCTCAAATTATTTCAAAGGAAAAATGATTAACAATACCACATATAGGAATGTTGTACTTGGATTGAGTCAAAGAAATAATTTATTGTTGCAAGGAGGAAACCATTTGAACTAGGATATTAATGGTAGATTTCGTAGAGGAGATGATAGGAAGAAACACATTAGAAGTGTTATAAAAGTTATCAAATATAGAAATAATGCTAGATGAGAGATGGATCATAGTGGAATTGGTTGAAGTAGATTGGAATATGTAAAGGGCACACTACAGTAAGAGAACGTAGATGAAGAAAATGAAACACTTGAGATTAGGAAGAATCACAGAGATAAGATTGAAAGTTTGAACATAAGTGGTGATAAGAGGTGGCACTTAGGAACACTAGGAATATAAGTGGAAATTAAGAGAGAAGACTCAACATTCGTAGAAGGAATAACATATCATATCTCTTGAGTACTATCTGCTAGAGTTTTAACATTGGAATCATCTAGATGGGAAATAATATGTAAGAGGTTAATGTCATGTTTATCATTTTGAATAAGTTTCCTTACAACTTCTATAGTGGATATGCAATCTAGATTGTGATTATCTTAAACTAGTCAATTCTCAAATTTTTCCAATTCACCGATAAGCTTTTAGACTTGAGTAGGAGGAAGATTTAAGGTCTCATCATTTTCATGGGAAGAATGGGAGAAATTATTCTTCATGCTATGATTGGGATCATGGGAAAGCATGGTAGTCTCATCAAGATTCCTAGGAAAGAAAGAGGATTCAAGGTCAAAGGAACCCATGAGTCTACAATTTCTTCTACCCATAATATTATAGGTGGGACTCAAAGTGATAAATCTCATGTACAAAAACTAACAATGAAAAGTAGTTATAAAAATGAAAAAACATGAATACAAAGTGAGATCTAACAATGGAATGTAATTTTTGTTTTTTTTCTCTTTTATGATACAAAAAGTAGAAGAAAATATAAAATGTGAGCTAATAGATCTAAGAACTATATGAAGCTTTTGTGTTTGCTAATTTTTATAAAATTGATATGAACACAAGATCTAATTATCAAATAAATAATGTAAATGGAATGGGAAAAAAAAGTAACAAGATGCACAAACTAAAACTAAGTAGATCTAGCTAAGAAAGGCAATCTAACACCAAAATAAAAATGGAGTTATAATAAAACAAGTTCACCAAAATGTAACATAATTTTTTCAAAAATAATTTTAATTGTAAGAATTTATGTGAGGTTGTGAGTTGATCAATTGCCCTTTATTTTTTATGCCACATTGGAGAAAGTGAAAGGACCTTAATCATAACCATTTAAATGGGATCAAACTAGATCAACACAACCTTAGGGAGATACAAGGGATGCCAATGCCAAATCTAAGTCCCTTATCAAGATTTATACTCAAAAGAAAAATTTCTAACATTGTTCTTTCCCTTAATTTCAATGTTTTAGATTGATTTGATTAGGTGATTAACAAGTGCAAGTATAATGACCAATTGAGGTAAAAACAATGAATAAACTTGTGTGATAGTAAAAGGTGTGAAAGGATAAAATTTGAAGCATAAAGATAAGTGACATGAAATGAAAAAATTAAGCACAATAAACATCTCATAATTCAATGAGGAGGATTTGTTAGCATGAATGTTGATGATACTACATTGGAGGAGCATCCTAATCATTAGAGAGTAATGACATGTTGCTTTCATGACTGTATTTGTCATTAATGTCAACATAGTAGTAAGTTTGTGAAGACTGACAGAGTAGCAAACATGGATCTTATTGGTAAGAACTGTAAGAAGTTTCCTAAGGGAAAAATTCACCTAGGAACTAAGAACTCAAACACAAGCACAATTGTAGACCAGGAGAGAGAGTATGATCAGAATGACAATATATTCATTCAATATGCCATATGAAAGTACACTAGGAGTGCTTGTATATAAAGGTCTCTAAGATACATCTAGAATGCCTCAAAATCAACACCATGATATGTCATACAACCAGGCACATGTCCACCAAATATGGGTCATCCTCCATTAAGCACAAAAGTATGTGCGATGATGAGAGGATAAGCCTACAAGGATGCGACATGCAAATCAGTGTTGTAGACACCATGTGCTAAAATAGAGTTGTGTACTCTTGTGTTGTCAACATGACAACTCAAAAAGGTGTGCAAACTCCTAAGTGTCTCACAAATAAAATAACAAAATAATGCATTAACCTGAGTAAACTTAAGTGTAAATAGTAAATACGTATTTACACCAACAAGAACAATGGTTTGATTCTCTGGTGATGCGCGGCTAAGGACATGTTGTACACTATGTTCTAATGATGTGATTAAGTGCAAAAAGACCTAAGTCAAAGACATATAGAAGTTGTACCTAATTTATCAAGAGCAGTACAAAAATAGAGTATTGGAGAACAACGTTTTGATGTTTGGTTGCTATCTTACATCTGAGATGCAATGAAGAAATGCACAATTAGACAATGATAGAAGATAGTCTATTGATGATGTCAGCAAGTGTGCAAACCCTAGTATTGCACGTGTGAAGTTTTGTATAGACTATGAGTTGACAATGTTATTGTAATTGTAATGAATTAATTATCTTATTATAATTAATTGGGAAAGCCTTAAGGCTGAGTGAAGGAATTATTTTGAAGATATGGTATAAAGGAAAGATGTTTTCCTTATTTGTATTGTATCCATTGTTGGATGAAGTGCGAAGTGTGAAAAGGAACAGAGGGTTTGGTAAATGCGTGTAAGTGATATAAGGGATTATTGAATGCAATTTTTGTGATCTGGTTACAAGATCTGAAGGAGCAAAAGTTTGGTTGATAGGACTGAGATAGAGGAAGGAAAATTCATTTCTATTATTCTACAAAGATCATTTGGACAGTGGGTTCATTGGTCTTAACCTTGAAGCTGTTTGGACAGTGGATCCAACTGTCTTCCACAACTCCTAACAAGGATTCAATGTCTCCTAACAGGGACTGATATGTACTTAATGTTGTAATAGATTACTAATAGGGTCCATCCTCTAACAAGGAATATTTATATTAGTACATCATCTTGTGGGTACCATCTCCACCAAGGTTTTCCCTCTAATCAAGGGTTTCCCTAGTTAACATATCTAGGGTTATTGTGTATGACTATCTTGTTTTGGTTTATGATTATATTACTCATATAGTTAAAGTTTAATAAAGTTGACAATTTTGATATTAGTTGGATAACTAATTCACCCTCTCCCCCCAAGTTATATTGGTGGACTATATATTCTAACAATTGGTATCAAAGCATTAGGTCCTTAAAAGGATAATCTTAATAGGTTTGGGAGATCATGGAGAGAAGTATTAGTCCTAAGTTCGATGAAGGAAATTTCATCTCACAAAAGATCAAGCTTCTATGTGAATTATAACATATGTGTAAAGATCTAGACATTGAGTTTCCTGATCTAGAATCCTTTTGTTGCATACAAAAGAATAGAAGCAAAGATAGATCCTTATTTGAAGAAGACAAGAAGATCAAGGAAGGTATTGATCTACTTGTGAAAGGGGAACCAAAAGGTATGAAAATTTTCATTTGTTGGACATGCAAAGAGATAGGTAATTTTTCATCCAGATGTCCTAAGAGAGTAAGAAAATCTAGAAAGAGTTCACTTTATGATGAAGATGAAGAATTTAAAGCTAGTATGGAAATATTTTTGAATGACTATGCTGATAAAGATAATGATCTTGAATTGGTTAAGAAAGAGGAAGTAGTAGAAGAAATAGCTTTGGTAATTATTGTTGATCCAAAGTCTAACCATGAAAATCTTGAAGTTTTCTTTGAGATTAACAATGATAAGCAAACTGATGCGTTAACTATTGAGAAAAGAGGAGAACAAAGGTCTAAACAAAGAGATGAGATAAGAGTTGAGATGGAAACTCCTACTTCTAACAGGAACATTACAAAGAATCACCTTCTAGAGCAAATAACTAGAAGTAAAGACAAAGGTGTGATGACAAGAAATAGAGTGAATGAGGAGTTATGTCTAATTTATCTAGTTGAACCTAAAAGCGTAGAGGAAGCATGGAAGGATGATTATTGGATTCAAGCAATGAAGGAAGAATTAGATTAGATTGTAAAGAATGAAACATGGGAGTTCATTCCTAGACCTAAAGATAAAAATGTGATAGGAACCAAATGGATATTCAGAAACAAGATGAATGAGCAAGGTGAAGTTGCGAGGAACAAGGCTAGACTTGTATGCAATGGATATTCATAGCCAGAAGGCATAGAATATGAGGATACTTATGCCCTCGTAGTAAGAATGGAAGTTATTCTTGGCTTATGCAACAAATAAGAAGTTCAAAGTATATCAGATGGATGTCAATTCAGCTTTCTTAAATGGAGAACTTGAAGAAGAGGTATACATTGAGCAACCTGAAGGATTTCCTCTGATAGAAGAAAAAGAGATGGTATGCAAACTGAAGAAAGCTCAATATGGTTTGAAGCAAGTGCCCAAGACTTGGTACACAAGGTTGGATAAGTATTTGACTGAGCTTGGATTTGTTAAAGGTACGACAAATGGTAATTTGTATATGAGAGAAGTTGATAAAGGTTTATTTATCATTGTAATATTTGTTGATGACATAATATTTGAAGATAATGATGAAGAGAGCGATAAGTTTGTGGAAGAGATGAAGAATGAGTTTGAAGTGAGTATGGTAAGAGAAATGGAGTTTTTTCTAGGATTGTAGATTGTGCAAAACAATGATGGTATTTTCATTTCACAAGCTATGTATTTGAAAGTTTTGCTGAAGAGATTTGGGTTGGAAAGTTGTAAACCTATTAGCACATCTTTGATAACTAGTCACAAGTTACCTAAAAAAGATGAGATACCTAAAGTAGAGCAAAAGAAGTATAGATCCATGATTAGAGGTTTGCAATATTTGACTTACACCAGACTAGATATAGCAAATGCAGTTGGGATTGTAGCTAGATTTTAAGGAGTATCATTTTGCAGCAGTTTAGAGGAAATTCAGATATTTGAAAGGAACATCTGACTGTGGAATTTGGTATGGTAGATCAAGTGATTTTACTCTATGTGCATATACTAATGTAGATTGGGCAGGCAGTATGGATGATAGAAAAAGGCACCAGCGGTGGAGCATTTTTTCTTTGAGGAAGATTGGTTTCTTGGCTAAGCAAGAAGCAAGATTGTATTTTGCAGAGTACAACTAAGGCAGAGTGTGTTGCAGCAACAAATAATTGTAACCAAGTTATGTGGATGAAGAAAATGTTGAAGGGTATCAGAATTGAGTTTTCAGAACCTATTATCATTTACTGTAATAACACAAGTACAATGAGTATATCTAAGAATCTTGTATTGCATTATAAGACTAAGCAATATATCTATTAAGTATCATGTGCTAAGAGAGAAAGCAACAAAAAAAGAGATCAGATTAGATTATGTGAGTATTAAAGATCATATTTTATATATCTTTACAAAGCCTTTGCCTAAAGATACATTTGAGTACTTGAGAGGTATGATTGGGGTTATGTCCCTTCCTACTTTTGAGTAGATGATGGAGTAAGTGCATCAGTCCAGTGGTAGAGAGCACTATTGTTAGACTGGACTGAATGCTGATGCTTCTCGTATGGGGGAGAATTTGTGATTAGCTAAGTCATTAAAGACTCTTGGTATTTGGTATTGAACAATGTCTTTGGATACCTGAGCTGGTGGAAGAATTGGAACAAGAAGTTACTATTGATATATTGACATGAAGAGGTTTTTGTCATTGATGTCAATGGGGGAGAATATGCATGAAAAACATCTCCTAAGCATTTATTAGGGAGATTTTGAAAGATTCATGTAAAGAAGTAAGAGGAATATCTCTACGAGGGAGATTTGTATGGTTAATTGTTTATTGTGAAAAACTGTTGCTGATCCTAAGAAGATGATGACTAGAGTAGTGTTCTAGAGGATTTCAGATTGATGAAGCGGATTTAAGAGGATGAAAACATCAACAACAATAGAGTACTAGTTTGGTATTCTTGGAACTTATATGTTTTTCATCTATGTTGCTGTCAATGCCAAATGGGGAGATTGTTAGCATGAATGCTGATGATATCGTATGCACCCTAAAATGGTCGCCTATACTATGGGCCCCCATTCTTCAATTTATCAATTTTCTAAATCAATACATTGCAATATTTTGTTGAATCAATTAAAATCATTTTCCTTGATCAAATTGCAATTAATTTAATTATTTCAATATTTCCTAAGGTTCAATCATCTTATTCTAAATCTTATTTAATTAAAAGAAAACTTCTCTTTTAATTAAATAAAATAGCTCCTATTTAATTAAAAGAACTTGCTCCCTTTTAATTAAATAAAATTCCCACTTAAATCTCTCTTTACAATGAAAATGAAAATAAATTAAATAAAAATCATTTTTCTCTACATTTAAATGTACATACTTCTAAGTGGGATTCCTTAATTTCCTCTTTCCACTTTCTTGTCAAACACTCCTCTTTTCTCATTGGTGGAATTTTCTCTCACACAGAAAAAACATCTCCTAAGCATTTATTAGGGAGATTTAGAAAGATTCATGTAAAGAAGCAAGAGAAATATCTCTATGAGGGAGATATGTATGGTTAGTTGTTTATTGTGAACAATTGTTGCCGATCCTAAGAAGATGATAAATAGAGCAGTGTTTTAGAGGATTTAAGATTGAGGAAGAGGATTTAAGAAGATGATAACATCAACAACAATAGAGTACTAGTTTGGTATTCTTGGAACTTAGATGTTTTTCGTCTATGTTGCCATCAATGCTAAATGGGGAGATTGAAGCATGAATGTTGATGATACTGTATGCACCCTAAATGGTTGCCTATACTATGGGTGCCCACTCTTCAATTTATCAATTTTCTTGAATCAATTTCTTAAATTAATATATTGCAATATTTTATTGAATCAATTCAAATCATTTTTCTTGATCAAATTGCAATTAATTTAATTATTTCAATATTTCCTAAGGTTTGATCATCTTATTCTAAATCTTATTTAATTAAAAGAAAACTTCTCTTCTAATTAAATAAAATAGCTCCTATTTGATTAAAAGAACTTGCTCCCTTTTAATTAAATAAAATCCTCTCTTAAATCTCTCTTTACAATTACAAAAGGAAATAGATTAAATAAAAATCCTTTTTCTCTACACTTAAATGCACATAGTTCTAAGTGGGATTCTTTAATTTCCTCTTTCCACTTTCTTGTTAAACACTACTCTTTTGTCATTGGTGAAATTTTCTCTCACATGGATCAAACCTTATTATCCCATATTGGTTGTGAGAAGTCTCCCATCTCCACAAGTGACTATATAAGGAGCCCTCTCCATCTGATTTAGATGTTAGTTCCTATAGTATTGTTATATTGTAAGTTTGGAGAATGATTTTGGGGAAGGAGTTTGAGCATTAGCGTTTGAGCCTTAGGGTTTGGACATTGGAGCTTCATTGCAACTTCTCTCTTCTTGTCTTCTTCTCTCTTACATCCATGGTTTCCATCATCATGCTTCATCCTTGCATTTTCATATCAACTTAGAGTCATATTTGCTTTCATAGATTAATTTTGCATTGTTATTTCCTTTCATAGATTAGATTTCCTTTCTTGCATTGCTTTGCATTGTTATCATTTAGACTAGCTTGCATCTTCATTTGTATGCATATTTGATGATCATGGAGACAAAATTAAATATCAGTTTAGAGATCGTATGAGGGCTCAAATACTCGGTTTACAAAAATTTGTCTATTTTGACAAATTGGGTCCCTAGGGCACAAATGAAAATATTTTTCTAAAATTTTGATATTTTTGGAAAGGTCTCTATTTTTTAGTAGGGGTTTCTTTTCTGTATTCAGGGTTTTGGGTTCAAATTCATGGCATATAGGTCCAATCTTTTTGACTAGGTCAAAAATCAAAATAAAAAAGGCATTTAATGATTAACTTGCATTTAAAGTTCACATGGTTCAATGCATGTTGTGAGTTTTCATTTGGGTTGTTTTCTGGTTATTATTACTCCTAGCAATTAGATTTTTAGATCTAACCCTAGGGTTTGCATAAGACACATCTATCTTGTATTGGTTTGCTTGTTGTTTACTTGGAGTGCTTTCTTGGTTCGTTAGATTAGTGGAGTGATATGCACACGTTACTTTGGACCTAAGGTATTCTTATACATCTCTATAACATTCAGACTTTGAAATTAAAAGTGAACCTCTCATGCATTTGGCTTGAGTGTTTTACATACTTTCGTAATTCACATTTCGTTTGGTGATCTAAAATTGGACCTAGATTTGCTTTCTTGCATACATCTTTCACATAGTAACTAGGCCCTATGAACACTAGTTGTGGTGATCTTGAGAGAGTGGGCTTCATTCTCTTGCCTTACATGTGAAGCTCTTATTGACAATAGATTCCCCTTGTAGGTAGGGAAGGATTTGATATTATTTCATTGTCTCACTTGGTTTGTGTTCAACATTTGCTGGTACTTTCTCTCTTGAGGTTGGTTGTGATTGTTGTTGTCTTTCCAAATCTCAGTGAAGTGATTTCAATTTTGCATGTCAATGAATCTATTTGCTATGTTTTGGTGAGGTGAAGAGGCTAGAGGAGAGTATGCTCTATTCCATTTTGGGCACATCAAAAACTAGGAACCCTTGAATCTGAACTAAGTCCGCATGTGGTCCAATTTTGTGAGTCTTTCTTGATTAAAGAGGGTTAACCGTAGTGGAAATTCCCTTTATTGGGTAAACCACATGGATGGAACCTCAAGTGGTAGTAGCCACTTTCATTGTGGTAGCAACACCCACTATATATAAATATTCTTGTGGAAGAAATTTCCACAGGTGTAGTTTTTTGTTAGGTTATCAGATTTCCTCAGCATCTTCGACTGATTAATTTTTTTGAATGTGTCAAAACCCTATTGCACTGAGATTGGATTTTTCCCACTTGAGATTATGAGAGTTATAGAGTTGACCATTACTAAGAACCATTGCGTAGCCCAAATTTCTTTTCTAGGACTATGTGTGTGATTGGAAAATATTTTGAGAACATGCACAATAGTGGTTCTAGGGATTAGATTCATACTAAGACACTATTCTTGTTTATGTCCAAGGTTGCTTTGTACCTTGCCCATTACTTGTAGATATTTTCTTGAACTCCCCAAGTGTTGCCTTGCATGCCTATTTGATGATAAAAATCTATTGATGCATCTAGTTAATCAATTAAAACAAATAAGAAAACTAAGTTCTTAAGTTGAAACCTTTCTTGATTTGTTATCTTGTCATTTTTAGTCCTTCTTGGTTGATCTGGGTCAGAGTAGGTCACTTGCCCCACTGTTGGAAGCTTGTTTGCACATTGGATTGTTGTTTTTTGACCTCTTAAATTAGTAATCTTTGATTTTATGAGTGACCTTTCTTGGACTTGTTGAGTTAGAAACCATCCTTGTTGAGAAGATAAACCTTTGGATTCTTTGGTAACACACTTGGGGGGTCTTAGGAATCTCTTGTCCATTCACTTTCATTCAAATTTAGTTTCAATTATCTGGATAAATCATCCTCTTTATCCATATGTGCTAGGGTATTCACTCAAAGTAGTGGGCACCTCTATGGCAGTGTTGGTTTATGCCTATTGCAAAAAATTCTATCTTATCATCTCTCTTTTGGACAAGTGAGTGCTCTTTCTATCCTAGTTTGGTACCAACATTTCTTAGGTTCATCCTATCACCTAGTACCTTTTCTTTCATGTAGGTTACAACAAGATATCAAGTAGATAAAGGAAAGCAACCTCAAGTAGTCTCTAACCAATTACCCTTAGTTCAAACTCGCCAAATACGTAAGGGAAAAGAACCCATATTTGATCAATCACCTAGGAACAACTCAAAATTTTGGTTTGGTCCCAAGAGCAACCTTAGTGAGTTGAGTACACCCGTGGCACCTTCTCACTCATATATGGATATGAGTTACACGATGACTCAATGAGAGAGGGAAGAAATGGATGAATGCCTTGATGACATATTTGAAAAATATTGAGATACCATTTTTTTTGGTAGTTCCTCTCATGAAAATCGACCGCTCTCACCCTTTATCTCAACTAGATATCTGGATGCACACCAAAGGGCTGAAAGAGATAAGAGGCAAGCCTATCAAAAAGAACCACCACAAGACAAAAACCAAGATGATGAACTTCATGGCACTCATGTGAATGCAACATATACTAATACCTTGTTTAGATATTCAAGACCAAGTTCACCGCTCAAGACACCTTCAAGATACATGAGTGACATAATTAACATAGTAGAGTGTGAAAAGAAAGCCTTCCTAGATGAACAAGCTGTGAAGGTAGAGAAATTTAAATGTATGGAATAAGAAAGACAAGCTTTTCTAGAAATAGAAAGGAAAAATTTCCAAGAGGAACAAGATAGACTCTTGACTCAACAACTTAATGGTCAATTTAACAACATGCATGTTGGTGGTGGAAAAAACTCTCCTTCATCCACCCCTCCTAAGACTCCATGAAGCCGAAGACATTCAAGAACACCTTCATGATCTCCTAGCCATAGAGGAAGAGGGGCTTTAAGATATGGTCATTATAAGAGACCAACACCTCCTAGGATTTCAAGAAAACCTTCGCAGCATGCTCATCACGGTTCACAATATGGAGGAGGTAGTTCAAATTTTGACCATGACTCTCAAGACTTCACTAGAATTTAATGAGACCCTTCTTTCCAAGAGTGTGTGGAGAAGTATATATATCAAAACAAAGACATATTTCTAAAGAATTTAATCAATAAGGGCACTAAAGTTCCCTACAACTATGATATAGACAAAAGAATTAGGAGGCAAGATCCATTTTTGGAAGAACAGTTTAATCAAGTGAAAAGTATGATGGATAAGTTCATGGCAACTAAGAGTTCCTTCTCACTTGATTCAATTTGTCCTAACCCTTTTGATAAGAGTGTTGATATGACAAAATTTCCTAGAAAGGTTGAGATCCCCTAATATGACAAGTATGATGGGAATGGGGATCCAAGTAATCATGTGTATCAATTTTATACCATAAGCTTTGAATTTCATCACGAAGACTCATATCTTATGAGATTGTTTCAAAGGAGTATTAAGGGTCAAGCAATGGAATGGTTCACCAACATAACTCCTCCTATTAAGACTTTTGAAGAGCTTGTTCAGAGATTTGTTCAACACTTTGCATATAACCGTTCAAGATCTATTACCTTGTTGGACTTGTGTAACAAAAAGAAAAATCAAGGAGAATCATTTCTCACTTTCTTGCAAAGATGGAGATGACAATGCTCTCAATACTCTAGGACTATCCCTGAAAAAGAGAAGATTGAAATCATTATTAGCAACATGATTCTAGAAATGTGATAGAAAGTTAAGAAGATGGTTTTTGAGTCTTTTGACATGATGGTTGAAAGAACATTTAGAATTGAGGATGTTTTGAAAGAATAGGGAATTTTTGCCAAACATGGAAACAACAACAATAATGGTCAAAATAACAACAATGAAGATAAAGGAAAGAATTCATATTGGAATAGAGATAAACAAGTGGTCAATGATGGAGTTGTGGACTCCACCAAATATAATGATCAAGGTGCCCTTCATTTGGTTAGTGCTAATTAAGAAGGAAGTAAGCCAAAGCAAGTGACATCTAAGAATGTTACCTCAAAACTAGCAATGAATCCTAAGTCAAACTATAGTCTTGTTGATTAGTTGCAAAGAAACCCAACTCAAATTTCGATCTTTGAGCTCTTAGAGTTGTCTCTGAGACATAAGCAAGTCCTTGAGGATGCTTTGCGCACAACAAATGTGCCTAATAATTTGGATGTTGATCAATTCTAGAACATGGTTAATCATATTGCTAGCCTTTGTTACCTCACCTTTTTAGAGGAAGATGATAAATCTTTGAGCCACCCACATAATCCTACTCTGCATATTGAAGTCATGATTCACATAACCCGTGTTAGGTGCGTGTTTATGTGTTGGGCTTCATATTTGTTCGTTGACTCTTTCAAAGATGTTGGATTATTCTAAACAAGTCATAAATACTAGAAGAAAAATCACTATCAAAGCCTATGATGAGGTAAAAAGAAGTTCAAAGGGGTTGGCCATCCTTCCTGTCAAGATTGGCCCTATTGAGAAATATATTTTGTTTCAAATAGTTGATGCTAGTCCCCTTGCATACAATATATTACTCTGTAGACTGTGGATTCATGATATGCAAGCAGTTCCATCTACCTATTGTTGGAAATATAGATGGAGTAATTGAGAGGGGGGGGGGGGGTGTGAATCAGTTACTACAAAAAAAAATCCATAGATCCCTTAGATGTCTTATAAAACTAGTCACTGCTGTCACTTAATAGTCATACAAAAAAATGTTGTAACTCGATAGATGTACTATATGTTAATTGATTACTAATCTTTAAGCATTCACAGAAATTTAACATGCATGCATAAAATAAATAACATGAACACATGAGACACCAGATTTAATGTGGAAACCCAATATGGGAAAAACCACCAAGTAACTAGCTACTAATTTTCACTCTTTTGAAGTGAGCCTTGTTAGGAGCCAACCCTGTCAAAGGTTACAAAACACACTGTTAGGTGTGACCTTGTTAGAGGATTTAATCACCTTGCTAGGAGTGTCCTTGCTAGAGGACTTTAGAACAATTCAATAGAACTGTCACCTTGTTAGAGGATTTACAAAAATGGCTGTTAGACCAACTCTGTTAAGAGATTTAGGATTCACTGCTACAATGGTGAGAAAGTAACAATGAAGTGACCTGAATGAGGTGCAACTGAATTTGCTGATACAGATCTCTATTCTGCTTCACTAGATCCTCTCTGATCGAATACATCTTTGCTGCTCCTCAAGGATATTTGATCCTTCTTGAAAATTTGCTCACACTTTCCTCTTCGCACAATACACTTGCATGCGTGTTCATTACAACTAAGAATTCACAACTTGACCTTTTATTTATACCTTACAAATTGTCAAGTTGACTCATTTACAAGTTACAATTATCAATAATCATTACATTAGTTGGCTACAATCATTACATAAAACAATTAAACTTTATTTCTCAAAACAATGAAATCCTTCATTGGCCGACCCTACTTGGTAAAAACACTGCTCCAAAAATGATTTCCAGTGTTAACCAACTGAAGCTCGGTGAACACTGTGAACTCTGCAAAATTCTTTAGAGACTAAGTGAACTCGGTAAACACTGATTTTCCTTCGTTAATCTTGTGAGCTTGGTTACCACTGACTTCTAGCACAGAATCCTTCAACATCCGAGTGAGCTTAGTAGAAACTATTTTCCCAGAGTAACTTTCAGGAATGCTCGGTAGACTTTGTAATTTTCTTTGCTTACCAACTGAGCTTTGTAGACTCTGTCATTTTCTTTTCTTACCAACTGAGCTCAGTAGACTCTGTCTGATAATTGATATGACATTTGTGTAACATCAAAGACAACACACAATTGATCAATTATATCCAACACCTATGACCAGTGTGTTAAGTTCGCTTACAATGAAACAAATATTTGTATACCTGGGGATAATACTTTATCTATTAACTCAATTTCAACGAGTACTCATGTTCCCCTCAATAGAGAAGTAGATGATTTTGATGTAGCTTTAGCTGAATGTAGAGATAGGTTCAAATCAATAGACCTTGGCATGGGAGGGTATCAACTAAACTCCATCACAACATTACCAATTTTTCCTAGGTCTTATGGCAAACCTTCACAAGAAATGAGACCTTCCTCTTTAGCTATGCCATTATTTGACACATTTGTATAGTCATCAGTGCCTATTCAAGATGAGAAAGAGGGCATAATAGTTAGAGACTAGATTTATAGAGAAGAGAAATATATGTGCAATGAGAACTTCTCTCCCTCTCCCAAGGCCTATGAAAGAGGGTATACTTTTGTCAAAAAGATGAGCTATCCTAGACATGGCCCTCTAAGTCATAGATTTGATGCTAGAGCCAAACCCTTGGATCATCTTCTTTTTGGATGCAAGTCTAAGAAGACAATTGGCCTAGGATTTGTAAATCATAATAAGAACAATACTCCTATTCTTGAGAAGTTAGATAGTGAAGATGAACTAGAATATGCACCTAATTTGGAAAATCAACAAGATATGTGTGAAGATTGGGTTCCTTCCACTAGTCTCCTTTGGTAATTTAGATAATGCAGTCACTCATGAGACAGTTGCAATTGTGGAACAAAATGAATCAAGTTTAGATAGTTTAATGGAAAGAGAAGGTGTTACCCTTGATGATATTCAAGCTTTTACGTCAAGGCATACCAAGACTTCATGGTGTAAGCACACTAGTAGAAGTTCAGAAACAAGTTCACATGAGTATGAATGAGATTCCTTCTCAGAGCCTTCCACAGTTGACATGGATGTTGATGTCATCCACTCTTATAGTTCTCAACCCAAGTTAGCTGATGAGTCATGTGTAGGATTAGAGGATTTGAACTCACATGTTTCCTTAGTGGACAATTCTTCACTTGTTAGGATGAATCTTGATTTGGGTAGCTTAGGAAGATATTTGACAAACTGTGACTTTTCGGTCACCAAAGATGAAACCATTCACATTTACAACCTTGAACTAGTCATTGACTTGCCCCTTATTCATCCCAACCTTATTGATTGGTCCCAACGCTATCAAGAATCTGAGCTCTTAATGTTTCAAAATGACTATGAGATAGCCTATTACTTGAAAGCCATTGAACTCGTAGTCTCTTCCACCAGTAAATCAGCTACCAACATGATAGAGCTAGACATCAAGTACCTTAGTCGCAAAATAAAAAGAAAAGAAAAAAATAGAATAAGAGTTTTGATGGTGAAGACCACTATGTGGCGGTGTCAAAACCAAAAAAAAGTAAAAATAAGGGACATATCCAAGGGTGAAAAGCTCTCCAAGGTACCTTAGGATGAGGTATTTGATCATCTCCCTAGCTATTTTCAAGATAGATCTTCACTGCTTATTGAACCAACACAAGCAATCAATTTGGGTATGGATGAGGATCCACATATGGTACACTTGGTTTGGTCCTTATCACCACAAGAAAAGTATGAAGCTTTAACAAATGGACTTGAGATGGCCATAGAATGTAGAATTGCAAAGTTACACATTTATGGATTCACAACTGATAATCAACCAAGTCAATGATGAATATTTAACAAAAAATAAGAAACTGGTAAGTTATAATCAAATGTTTGATTCCTTGAGACAATATTTCACATTTGTTATGTTTCAAAAAATTCCTCGAGAAGAAAGTAAAATAGTTGACGTCATGGCTACACTTTCTTCACTTCTTTAGCTAGAGCAACATGAGCCCAGATTTGAATTCCTAGTGGAAGAGCTACATCACCCTATTTATGATTCCTAAGAAAGTCATGTTATTTTCATCCTTGGTGGTCATGAGTCATCCCATTATGGTGCCATTTATTCATACCTTTGTGATGGCATTATACCTAAAATCTTTAACCTATCTAAACTCAAAAATCTAATTCGAAATGCCTTCCGCCATTCCCTTATCTCTGGTGATTTGTATAAGAGGGGTTTAGATGGAATGCTTCTTAGATGTTTAGAAAAGGAAGAATCTGATCAAGAATTAATTGACATCCATGAGGGTATTTGTGGGGGACATTACAATGGTCTTTCCATGGCATGACGGTTGTGTTAGGAATAAGGTGTCTCAACCTTGGATAATTCCTATTCTTATTATTTGTTTTGTAAAATGTATTTCTTGCAAATAATGTTGATGTGTCGACATCTTGAATTGTGTATAAGGAGATCATAGCTAAAATGGTTATGACAAATTCCTATGACACGTAAGAGCTATGTCAAGAAGATTCAATGATAGGCAAAGACATGTGGCAACTGATAAATTTGAGTACTATACAGTCTACCCCAATAAAAAAATTTAGGGTTCCTATTTTCTTGGAGAATGTTAAAAACCCTAATACGGTTACCTTTGGGAGTAGCCCTAAAAGTGAAGCCCATGTTATAAGCATTTTTAGGGTTACGAAGAGGTGGAATGCGAAAAAGTGTATTGTTGGTACTGTGAGTTGCTATTGGTGTCTTCTGTTGTTGTTGTTGAACTTGCATTGCAAGTGTATTGTAACCTTGTGTTGAAGATAATGCATTGTGCAGGCTCTAGAGGAGTGGGGTTGTTTTACTGAAAGGTTTTTCCCCACCGGCAAATCTTTGTGTTATGTGTTTCTTTCTCTGTCTATTTTCTTTATGCTTGGTTGGCTGTAATATTGTTGTTTACATGATATTGAATCTGTAAGTGTAAAAGATTTTAATAGGATTTGCACCATACTTCTCTTAAGAGATTAGTGTAGGAAGTTATTTTCGCACCTGAGTTTCCTTACAGGTTGCTTAGGGCAGGATACTATTGGCCCACGATGCAAATTGATGAAGTAGCTTTTAAAAAGTCATGTGAAAAGTGTCAAAAACATGGCAACCTAATACATGTTCTAGGTAGGGAGCTTATTCCTTCTATTTCTCATTGGTCATTTCAACACTAGGCTTTTGATCTTGTTGGGCAGATTCATCCCAACTCATCAGGTTGACATAAGTTTATTATCACTACTACTGATTACTTTTAAAAATGGGTAGAAGTTGTCCCACTTTCTGTTGCCTCAGGCAAAACAATCTCTCTATCCATTTTGAACCATATCATTTGTCGATATGGAGTTCCTTCTGATATTATTACTGATAACAAAGGCTAGTTCAAAAATAAGGACCTCAAACAACTCTGCAAGAGATTCAATATTAAACAACATTGGTCCTCTATTTACTTTCTACAAGGAAATGGTCAAGCAGAAGCATCAAATAAGGCCATTCTGAAGATCCTAGACAGGACGGTTCATAAGAGTGGCAGAGATTGGCATTTATAGATAAATCTAGCTTTGTGGGCATATAGAACGAGTATTCATACTCCTACTAGGGCTACCCCTCTTGCCCTCACATATGGCGTTGAAGCAATGTTACCTTTAGAGGTTGAGATTCCTTCACTTAGAGTTTCTCTCAAAGGTTTAGTTACAAATGAAGACTATTATGCCATGAGACTTCAAGAGTTAGAACTTCTAGATGAGAAATGTAAAGCATCATTTGACCATATGAGGGTTTATCAAAAGCGCATGTCCAAAGCCTTCAACAAAAAGGTTTGCCCTAGAGAATTCTAGGTGGGAGATCTTGTCCTGCATAAAAATTCTAAGAACCAACAAAAAAGAGATCAAAAGGGGAAATTTGAACCTAATTGGCTTGGGCCTTACATCATTACAACAACTTTTGGGTTTGGTGCTTATTTATTATCTACAAAAGAGGGAGAGTAGCTCCCTGATCCTATCAATGTCTTACACATTAAGAAGTTTTATCCATGATGCCCGTTCTTTCTAGGGGCATCCTTTATATATATTTATTGATCCTGAAAAATCCAAAAAAAAATGATATATTTCCAAAATCCAAAAAAAAATGATATATTTCAAAAATCCAAAGAAAATGATATATTTCAAAAATCCAAAAACTTCTAAAAATAAAAAAAAGTCCTGAAAAATTATATATCCCCAAAAATAAAATAAAATAAAATAAATGAAAAAATGAAAAAATTGCAATAAAATCCAAGTGGTGAAAACCTAGAAACAGACACTACTTGAGGCCTTTGCACCCCTATTCCTTAGCGCATGTCCTCAAAAATTAGCCTTTCTCCATCATTCATTTTCCTTGTTTCCTTGGTTTGGAATTGGTCTTTGTCTTTGTCTAGGGGCCATAACTATGTTAGCCTTGGTCTCTTGGATGCGTTAGTCTTTACGACACCTCACAAATGATGTTTTTCAACACCACACCAATTGTATTTTTCAATAAAACCCCTGACATGGAGTGTTTTTCAACACTTATTAGTTTGGTCTTACCCAGTTTTGTCATGTGATCTTACCTACTTGCAAGAATTTGATCCTTATCCTTGGAATTCAGTATCAGTTAACACACTTAGATTTTTAAACACAAACACTTAATGATTGAGCTATGTCATGATCTTTTCTTTGTTTGCTGACTGCTATTGATTTTTAGTGAATGTTCTTGTCTAATAAGTCTCTCCAGTATGCATAGCCAGAGGAATTGGGACACGGGGCATGTTTTTTCTTTTCTTTTTGCTTGTGGGTGTAGTCTTGAAACTCTAGAGTGTCTCTTATTGTCCCCTTCAAACACTAGGAGATTTGAGGCATCATCCTTGACTACTTTTGCACAACCATTCTTATGGTCATCTCAACATCTATAACTTGACGCGAGCATGGTTTTGCTACATGAAATTGGGTAAGATAACATCGCAGTCATCTTAACCTTTATGTATTTGATGCTTATGTTAGAACCTTTCCACATTCCAATATGATATAAATCACATTCATATCTTCATAGTTGTGCTTGTGACTAATGATGATTGTGTGATTTTCCAATGTTTATTAATAATGGCCCAATGATGAAAATTAGTTCCTTAACATTCTCTAATGAATGATGAACACAAAATCCTATGTTACAGTTACTCTATTGCAACTACACCTTTGCATTTTCATGTAGCTTGCATTGTTAGGCTTCATGTTGATTTTCATTTTTAGGTTGCATTATGAGTTTGAGAGGGTCTTCCTTCATTTTTCTTGTGGATTTTTTTTTTCAACTGTGGTCATGTCTTGATCTTCATTTCCTTATCTTCTTTCGTGATCTCAATCAAAATTTTCTATCTTAAATAGTTGATTGATTTTAAGGCATTCTCTTCCTTGACGCAAATTCTCTTTCTTCTTTCTATTTCTTTCCACCTCTTCCAAACTTCTATCTTCCATTTGCGTTCACCCCACTTATTTTAATATAATTCAATGTTGGGGCATAATTTTTCATGCTTGATGATCTACCTTGATTTTGTGATGCTTATATTTTTCATCTTACATCAAGAACCTTATCTTTAGTTCGATTTGATTAAATTTATCAAATTTTGTTTCTCCTCTATTTCATTTCAATTTCGATCACGAGGGGACATTACCTATCAAACTTCAATCCTTGATTCAACTTTATCAATCTTCGTTGCGCTTGGGACAACCTTGTCTTTGTCAAGACAAAATTGTTATCAAAATTTGTATTCTTTGTCCTAATGTGTTCCTAAGTTGATCACACATCTATGTTGTTTTGTGATCCCAAATCAACCTCACACTTCAACTGCATTCTTTGACTACATGTGTTCTCAAAATGATCACACATTAGTCAAAGAGGGGAAAATGTATGCACCCTAAAATGGTTGCCTAGACTATGGGCCCCCATTCTTCAATTTATCAATTTCTCGAATCAATGCATTACCATATGTTATTGAGTCAATTCAAACCATTTTCCTTGATCAAATTGCAATTAATTTCATTATTTCAATATTTCCTAAGGTTTGATCATCTTATTCTAAATATTATTTAATTAAAAGAAAACTTCATTTTCAATTAAATAAAATAGCTCCTATTTAATTAAAAGAACTTGCTCCCTTTTAAATAAGTAAAATCCCCTCTTAAATCTTTCTTTACAATAAAAAAGGAAATAAATAAAAATTCTCTGCACGTAAATGCACATATTTCTAAGTGGGATTCCTTAATTTCCTCTTTCCATTTTCTTGTCAAACACTCATCTTTTCTCATTGGTGGAATTTTGTCTCACATGGATCAAGCCTTATTATCCCATATCAGTTGTGAGAAGCCTCCTACCTCCACGATTGACTATATAAGGAGCCCTCTCCTTCTCATTTAGATGTTAGTTTCTATAGTATTGTTATGCTATAGGTTTGGAGAGCGATTTTGGGGAAGGCGTTTGAACCTTAGGGTTTGGACATTGGTGTTCCATTGTAACTTATCTCTTCTGGTCTTCTTCTCTCTTGCATACATATTTGGTGTTATTTTGTATCAATATCTTGTTGTGGTTTCTGATTATATTGTTCATATGGTTAAAGTTTAATAAGGTTGATAGTTGTGATATTAGTTGGATAATTGATTCACCCCCCCCCCCCCCCCCGCCCTTCTTAGTTATATTGGTGGACTATATATTCTAAGAAGATCAACTCAAATATGAAAAAATATTTAAAAATTTGGCTAAATCTAGAATTTCTAGATCCAGTACCTACAAACTCATATTTCTAGATTCTGCCAATTTGGGAGTCTCCAGACATGGATGACCCAGAGGTCCAGATCTGGTGGCAAGGTGGGGGGGTGGGGCTTGCTTCTATTAAGGTTATTGAAAAATTAACCTTAAGATGATAAAGCATGAAAAAAGCAAGACAAATGTGAATATTCACCTCGCTTGTCAAACCTTGATGGATGGATTTGGATTCTCCACCTACAAAGATGTATCAATACTTGTGTGTATATGATGATGTTAGATGCATTCACAAATGATAATAGATCCACTAATACCAAATCATGGATCCATGAATGTAGTTATGTTGTTGAATGCTTGAACTCTTGAAAGCTTGCTTAAATAAATATTGCCTTGGATGATTCTTTCTCTTAAATGAGTTCTTGATGGATAATAATAAATGCTTTCACCTACCATCAATTATCATGGATGGCCAAATGAAGAGAGAGGACCTTCTTTTATATAAAATTTGGAACAAAAATTTAGAAGGGTTGACTCAATAAGGCATAAAATAAATTAAAACCTTTGAAATGGGCCCATGATCCAAGGAAAAATGCCTTTGGTAAGGGATGACCCCATCCCTTACTAGGTTTAAAGGACAAGGTTGTCCCTTATTTGGAGACAAGGGATGACCTTGACCCTTACCTTGAGTGTTTTGAACCTTAGGATGTGCATTAAGATCCCAAGGATGAAAAATTAATGACCAGAAATGAACAAAAGCTCGAGAACAGGGAGCAATAAGAGTATAGTACACTCATGGACCTAGGAGATCATAAAAGGGAGGGATAAAAGGTCTTACAAAGTGTGAGTCCTCACTCGATCCGTAATAGTATAGATGACATGATTGTATTGTGATACTTCTAATTTGATGTTTTGACATATTTTCGAGACTATCTAGTTATGTTATATTAATATTTGCATTTTGATGATCCGTACTTATGTCTACACATTAAAACCTAAATAATATAAGTAATGATTTTGTTCATGTACTAACCCTTTTCAATTGCTTTGATGGAAGCTGAATTGCAGAAATGCTTGTAATGAAATGTTAAGTGGGGGTATGTTACTTGTTGTTGATATTTGGGATTTGGATATTTTGACATTATTCAAGACTTAGAAGGACTGTGGCTTATTTTATCTTTTGATTTTGACGTTTACAATAGTATTCTGCATCTATGATATGTACTATGCACCTGATATTGTGAATGGAATGATCAAACACATAAGGATGCAACTTTATGACATGATAAAATTAGATTATGATATGATGATTACGATGATTTGTGATTTAATGTAATATGCAGATTTTTGGAGGTTTAATGATTAAATGTTTTATAAGAAAATGATGGGGAATAGGAAGTAAATTATGAAATGTGTTATATGTGAATTGTAGAATAACAAAATTATTATGTATCTTTACTTCATATGTATTTTATAGGTGACTTTTCATTGGACTACTGATGCTTGAGTTTAGTGTGTAGGAAAGGAACATGGAAATATAATGGGGAAACAATGTATAAACACATGTTCATATGACACTGCCAAGGTGAATCTTTAGAAGATTCGTAAACCTCATTGTGATGTGTTTATTTTGTAAATGTGAGATGTATGCGTGTAGTATGTATTTCATGAATAGATTCAGAACATGTTATGTGTGATGCATAGTGAATATTGTGTGTGTCACTTGACACTTGTACTCATTGTGTGAAAATGACATGTTCTCTGAAGATGGATCATGTGGCCACCTTATCTCAAGTTAAATTTCTTAATTAAGAATTAGACTTGTTGCCTTGACTTAGTAAGGGAAACAAAGGTTACCACCATAGAAAATTTGAAACTGGACTTTACCTAGCATTGTGAGGGCCAAAAAGTAGCTCTAAGGTGAATTTATGATGAAAATAAACCCTACCCATGATAATACTTTAATTTAGAGGGCTAATAGTGACCACTAGGGTACCTAGAAGACCTAGGAGACCCCAAAAAGAGTGTATTTTATATTGAATCCGAAAATGCGAGTCTTATATAGAGGAATGGACAAAACTAGAAACCCACTTACCCACTCTCTAGCTTTAGAGACATTTAGGGTTTGGAGGAAGAGGATAAGGAGTTCTACAACAACTTTCATTTGCCATTGCTTGGAGTAAGGTTAGTACCCATGATCCACGATATTCTTCTTTGCATTGTAGATTTGATATGGTGTTTCTTCATCACATTATAGATTTGATATGGGTAGATGTGGTTTTGTGAAGAGTTTTGTTGTATGTGGGTTGAATGTGAGAAGTTTTATGTGATTTCTTTCTTGAATCTTGTTTTGTTCATGTTTTTCCTGAAGTATCACTCACCCTTGGGAGAGAAGAGATGCTTGGGTGAAGGGGTTAGTTGGGCTCACCCATATAGTTGAGAAACTCTCCCATGCGTGGAGATGATTCTTGACGTTTTTCAATGGGTATGGACTTCATGGTTCTTGCATTTTTGGGAGGTATAAGGAGGTGTATGAAGAGGGAAGACATTGTTAAGCCTTGAAAGGGCATGTTACTTATGAGAATATGTGAATATATGTGATTCATGGATTTGAAATTCTCCTCATGAAGAGAGCCCACCTTCACCCTATATCTTGATTCTATTGTAGAATCTATGTGCAAGCCTTGGGATGGGTTGTATTGTATTGTGTTGAATTGTGTTGTTATAGTTTGCATGATATGTGAATGTGAAGGTGTGCAACCGTTTGTGCCTTGTTTCCCCAAGCTTGGTGGGTGGCCTCTTTGAGGCCTAGGATGGGAAGTGAGCTTCCATGGTTCCCCATTTTTTTTGTCTCTCTTTTGCAGGTTTTTACTTGATGATCTTGGAAACTTGGAGCTCATGTAATCTTTGCATTTCATAGGAGAAGAAGACACTATTATTTTTGTATCGAAATGGAGGGCAAAATCCAACTTGTTATGTGGTTATATTGTGTTGTGAGAGTATTGTCTTGTTCTATTCCATTTGTCAATAGAGAGATTGTGAGTCATCTATGTATTGTGAAAAGATATTTCTATTGTGTATATTTCAAAATAATGTTTTCACCACCCTATGTTCATGTATGACAAGTATGTGGTATGGAAGAAATGAGAGAAGTTTGGAAGAGAATTCTATTGAATTGTAATTGTAGTTTCAAATTTTCAGATATGAATGCATTGAAGAAAGGGATTAAGTGTCATGATAAACATTAGAAAGATGAATAGAGGATCACCATCTTGTTATTCTTATTTCCTCAAGTCTCATATGAAAAATTTAGATGCATTTGTGTTCAATCTTGAATCATAATAGGCATAGATTTTGTTTCTAATTGATAATGAATACATAGTAATGATGGAGACATCACAATAAATTTGGAATGTTTGAAGTTCATAAAAGTACATGTAAAAGATCATATTGTGTATCATATAAAAGTATCTTGCAATTTAAGTTGATAGTAATAAGACAACTGTCATATATCAACCATAAATTTCACTATATGGAATAAGCATTGAAATACATAATGCAATGTTCAAATTATGTTGGTTCAGTTATGAGTAACCATAGAGTAAACTATGAAGAAAACAAAGCAATAAGCTCAACTAAAAAAAACAATTGCCTGTAGATGCATATTAATTTTTTGGAAAATGTATGAGCAAAATCAAATAAAGTCCCTTGATAATACATGCCAATAAAATAATAGGCCTTCAACAAATAATAATATTTGAAATATTATATGTGAGGAATAAATAATTTTAAAATCACCCCCATTAATATGGTGTCAGTCCCATCAATTTTTTTTTTTCAAACTTTGCAAGTGAGGGGGGGAGGACAAACACCCCCTCCTACACTTGGCGGCCTTACCTCTTTAGGGGGGGCATTTATTGTTTGGGAGGTGCCATAGGAGGTACACCAACCCTTCCCTCTCCCTTCCCACCTACCACCCATCCTCCCTAGGTGCCAAAATTGGTGGAGGGACCCATAAAGATGGGAAAGCAAATATGCAAGGTTTATAAACAATTCCCTTTCAAACATAATTTGCCTAGGAAGGAGAACCTGTGCTTGGAAGTGGGGAAAGGAGTGGTTGGCTTTAGAAAATGTTCCATGTTAGCCCTTTACCAATAGGAACATGGGTGACAGGACTTCCCTTGTTTTAAGTGCTTGGGAAAATGATTAAAATTTTGGGTCATAGCATTTGTGGAGGAAGATATAATGGGCATGTGACTCATGATTTAGGAATTCAAATTTGGGGTGAGAGTAGAGTATTAAGGTCAAATTTATTATGTCTATTACTCTAGCATGGGTAGAAGTTAAGAGTGGTTAGTGGTAAATTTAGGAAGGGGGTTTAGAAAAACTAATCCAAGTCAAATCATATAGGGAGGTGAGTTAGTATTGCTAATTGTTTGAGAAGAGTATTGTTATAAATCAATATAGTAGAATGTAGATACGTGTTTGTAAGTATGATAGGATGTTTTATAAAAAGGAAGGTATATGATTAGATGATAGTTTTATCAAATAATTAATTAAACATTATTAGCAAATATAGTAATTTTAGTATAGTATTAAATAAAAATAATGTTAAACGATTGAAATAGAAGATGTATATTAAGAATGGTAGGCATAGGTGATTTTTAAGTAATAATAATAATAATGATAAAATAATATTAATATTAATATTAATAATAAATATTATGTTAAGATGGGACATGTAGAAGATTGTTTAAATATGTATATCATTCGATGAAAAATTAAGTACATGAAAAATAAAATATTAGGGTTATCTGAGAGTAGCACCTAATTAAAAAACCTTGAGGCATAAGTAATTTTCGGAAGATTGAAAAGCCTAGTCAAAAGACATTGATTTGGTTAGAGATAATAAAGTATAATCCTAATAATAATAATAATAAAATGATTAATTAATAAAATAAAAAAAGATTGGTTGGATTTTGCCTCGTTAATTTAGGGCATGACATAAAGAAAATGCCTCCATTTGAAGATGGTACATAAGGGTACTCCTCTTATCAAGAAAAACATATGATATAATAGAGAGATAACAACAAATTGCAAGCACCAAAATATTGCAAGAAGAGGAAACTTGCTTTGTATTATCTCCAATGAAATGAAATTACAATATTTAGAAATATTGTTAGGATTAAACCACAGACATAAATAACAATTAAATGCAAAAATAAACAATATCAAAAAACAATAGATCACATAGAAAAGAACACAAGACACCAAGATTTAATGTGGTTCACCCAAACCCTGGGCTACATCCACCAAATAGCAAGTCCAATATTATTACGATCCAGTGATTACAACTTGATTACAATTCATAATCCCTTACAACTCAACACCACCGCAAGAAGCAATTTTTGCATCACACTTTATAAAACAATCCCTAACCCTAAGCCCTTTTATACAAGTATTTTTTCCACTTTAGGGTTAAAACTAGTTACAACATGTTAGCCATAAATTGGTGAATATAAGCAATAGCCAATTGCGAATATTAGCTATTGGCAAATAGTAGCCCACCATTAGCGCATAGTAGCCCAAAAATATTTTTCCGGGGTGATGCCGCGAACCCCAAAGAATTTATGAAGCATGTACAATACTTCCTTGATCAATCACCACAAACTAATAAATATGACATGCACTACCATACAAGAAATTTCATTACAATGTACTGCAAGCCATAACTACCACATACATCCACATAACTATCTTAGATAACCCCATGGACCTTTATTATATAGGACATTTTAACCACCCAAGAAGGTTATATAAATTTAAAACCTAAAAATTAAGTTCCTTAATCCCTAAGATATTATTATTTATATTTTATTGCATTGGAATAGACCTCAAATAACTTTTGGAGTGCATATGAGTTTTTGAAGGAATTTTATTTTTCCATCCCAAGCAATGCAACTTCTAGAGACCATGACTCTTTGCTAGTTGACCTAATTGACTACTATACCCCAACTTTAGAAATTTCATGAAGTTCTCTATAGGATTGAGTCACAAAGTGCAACTTTCACCAATGTTTAACCTCTTTTTGAAGCCTCTAAAGACTTCAAAATTCAGTTCAAAGTTTTTGTATCCTTTTGCCAAAACTGATTTTTTTTAATATCTTCAAAATTAGACTCAATATTGCAATGAAAATTTACTAGCAAGCTAATACAGTTGAAGTGAACATCTAGGGAATAAACTAGAACATTCTAAGCTCCAATGAATAACTTACTAAAATAGTAAGTTTCTAGAAATAGTATTCTGCACTGAGATAACCGTTATTGATAAATTACATAATATTTGTTTGGGGTAATGCAAGGTTTCACTTACTCCCAAGATGTTCCTACATCACAAGCAAGTCCAAAAATTACTCTTTCTCTCATTGGAAATAAAGAATAGAAGGTTATTCTACAAAATCATATTTCTTTGGGATATCTAATTAATAGGCTTGTCCCAAAAAGGACTGGTTTTTGAATTCTTTCTCTAATGAAAGATGTTGATAGCATTGAGGGCAACATTAGTATGTATGGAAAGAAATTAAATCTTAGTTTGTATACATTTTTTTTTTTTTTTTGGGGAGATCTCTCGCTTAATCAATAAAATCTTTAGTGTTCCCTTATTTTATCGAATCAACGTCTCTCTCTCTCTCGAGCACAAATTCTATGCTTTAAGGCCATATGATATTAATAGAAGGATAACTAATGTTGTCAAGATTTATTCTATAAAATGTTTATATGAGTCTCAAATCTTATGTTAGGATAAATGATTTTTTTTGCCTTTCATTTCTAGATTGGGATATATTTGAAGCTATTATGGGGGCAATCTACATTAAGATGATAAAAAAAATTGACATGCAATCTTCTAGGCCTCTATGCAACGATTGAAAGTGGAGTCCTAACACAATTGCTTACAGTTACAAGTCACATCTTAGCTATGTACAACTTACTCCTTAGGTTCATATGGTGCCCAATTCAAGACTAAGATTGTATTTGCAATCACTATTCTCAATTTGGCAACACATCTTTCTGATTTTTTTTTAGTTGTTGCATAGCTCAAGCTCACTTAGTTTTTTTATTTTATACTATTCCAAGGTTTGCATAAAGTGTTGAGGCTTTTCCATATGGGCATTTAAGACCCTTGTTTCCTTTTCATTGGAAAGACAATATAATTAAAACACCTCTTTTGATTGTCCCCAAGGTCAACAACTTTAGAATTAAATTAATAGTTTCTTTGTACCCTTTTACTCTAAAGCCCTTTTCTTGGGACACAAATCTCTTGAAGGATTGACCTCGCATCTTCATATGCATACCCATATTTTGCATGCTTTTAGGTTGTAGATTGTCTTTGTTCTTTGGAAGGATACCAATTCAACTATTTTTTACTTATTACTACTCAAAATGTTTCACTCTTTTCTCTTCACGAAGCTTTCTATTGTTCTAATGTTTTCTGATAAATCTAGGTGTAAGCTAACACGTTTGCCCTAGAAGAGGCCCACCTTCATATCTACTTGATTAGTAGGGAAATTCCCCTTGCATGGTTATCAAAAGCTCCCTTGTCTCTATCCTCCGATTTTGGTTATCACTTGCTCACAATTAATAGGGAAGTGAGAGCTTTTTAGCTCATGAAGCTTAGATTTCTCAATCTAAGGACTCCCCCATTATTATATCAACCATACAAGTGCATCCTGACTTAATTAATCATGTTATGCTTTATCTCCCCCTAAGACACTACTTCTAGGTGGGTTGTATAAGGGCACTTCTAGATAAAGAGTTAGTGCTTCCAAATAGCTCAATATTCTTTCTTCCATGTTGTATCCTCAATTGGCTTTGGTAATCTCTTTACTCCACTAAAGATACAAATAAAGATAAAGAAACCGATAAGAGGTAGAATCTTACAACATCACTCTAAACCTTAATGGTGTATTAAGCAAGTTGAGTGATAGAGATTCATCGCCTCCTCCACTTACTACTTTCCACACTTACAAACTTTAGTTTTAATCTTTATTTCGTATTCTAAACGTAACATTATTTGACTTTTGAAATATAAGAATATAAACACACATAACAATATTTACACTCTTACTTCCCAACGAATAATATGCTAACATATTCATCATGGTTTTTTTTGTAACACCACCACAATAAAATTGAACAATACAAAGAAAAAAATAGGAAAAGAAATCTCATGGCAATAATAAACATTAAAACACCCATTCTAATCTCGAGGTATTTACGAAATATGTTATCTCCTGACCAACGCTTCGTTTCCTCTCCACGGCCTAGGGTTTTAAGCAAACGTAAATAAACCTCCTCGTATATATTGAACTACACCTTATTAGTTTGCCACTGTTTCTCGGTGTCTTGGGAAGAAGCTGCCCTTTTCTGCATAGCAAGCAATATGCCTTCCGTTTCAGCGCCTACAGAAGTGGAGGAGGAAATCCTCGCTGCCCAGTTGAAAGAACAGAAGATTCAGGTAGCCAAGTAGACGTACTCTTTCTGTTTAGGTTTTCTGATCAACCACTTCATTAAGATGCCTATTTTTATCTTTTTTTCTGCGAAATGTTTAGGTTTTCTAAATATCCATTTCAAAATAATGATGATTCGTAGCATTTCCCTCTCCTTTGATTTTATTTGCTTGACACCCAGCAAAAGCTTTTTTAAAAACTTAAACAGCTTCTCGAAAAAATAATAGTTACAAATTTATTATATTGAATCAAGAAATCTCGGACTCGTTTGAATTCACGAATTCTGTAATTAGGTACCATCGATCGTTTGTTTAATATCTGTTGAATGGGTGCTAAATCGGATAAAACCTATGTATAACTAGTGAGTAGCAATTTTTTTACATATTTCCCTTAATCGTTCTTTAAAAAGAATCTCATCACCGAATAGCTCCTGTATTTGCGAATACTAGAAAACCATTTCATACATATATTAGATTCATAGGTTTAAAATTTTGACGAGAGTTGAAAGGGAAATGTCAACCTTGGAAAATCCATAGATAGATATTTATATTATTAAAAACATTTTTGGATTCTTTTAATGGTTGTGGGAAGCAGAGATTTGGTAAGTTGCAGGCACTTATGCATCAACGGAATTGCCTCAGCTTTCCAATTACAATTTATTATTATTTTATTCTGTTTTGTTGTTGCCAGATGTTGATTACATTAAGATGTGACACCATATAATTGGAATGAGTGCGCTGAGAGTTTAGTCTCTTACAACGTACATAATTTCAGCCTTTTACTGCATTCTGCAAGTGCCTTTTGCTAATATCAAGCCCTACTTAGAAAGCCAGAGTGGCTGTTTAACTGAAAATGTGAGCTGGACAATTGAGCCTCTATTCCTATAGAAAATACATAAGTTGCTGAATCGTGAACCTTTACACATCTGGGATATGTGTTTTTTTAAATGCCAAAAATTAAAATGTTTAGTGATTCTAGTTTGATATACATTCAAAATTATAATGATATGTTTCAAAATTTGAAATTTGTAATGACATTGTTTAGCATACGTACTGGTATATGACATTCTAAACTTATTTCTATTTTTTAGCTGCATATCCAAAAATATTGAAATTACTTTGAAGATCCTTACTGACTGCACAAACAATGTACACATTAATTCCCAAAGAACAGTTATATATCTTTGATATACATTCAGACAGAAATCCAGCAAACAGATGTAACTCGCTGTAAACTCTAGTATTCAATTTGTACACAGCTGATGATTATATTGGTACTCTATAATTCGTACTGCACCCTGAGGTTTCTGTCCTCATGATGATTAATATTTCTGACAGAAGGATTTCGTCTTTTTGTGATAGCTGCTCACAGCTGCTGCAAGTGCATGTCCAGCCTAGGAAAAGGCACTGGTTTTTTTTTCATCATTCAATATTTAGTGAGATTCTATAGGGGTACAATTCGGTCTTCGACAATCACACTTGGGACTTTAGCTTTGCAATTTTCATTCGGTTATCAATATTCTTTGTTTAGTGTTAATTTACTCTTAAACTCAAGCAACCTAAATTAATTATTTTCAGTACCATAATTACCTTTTGGCTTAGTTACCCTGTTCTCCCGCTGGCCCTTTCAACCAGGCGAATTTTGAAGTGGTCCTGGTCCTGTTTCTCTTTTGGGTTCCACTTGGATTCTAACACAGGCAGGTTGGTTCCTCCAGTCCGAACCTAGGTTGAACCATTGTAAAACCATGGAAGACCCAGGCAGATTGAGAGCGAACCAGGTACAATTCCACTGAGAAACATTCTATCATTTAGTGCAGAAAATGATTATTACAGAATTTGAGTAAAGATTTCTAACATTTTAAAATTTAAAACAAATTTTGCTGAAGTTCAGATATTTATTACTGCAAATTAAACTAGCCTCAAGATTTCTTCCAGTGAAAATTTTATATCCAATTGCTGATAATGACCCCTGTTTGATTAATTGGAAGCTCTGTATAGTGAAATCATATTTTAAACATCAAACAATATCTTCAATAGGTGAAGGTAGTTGCAAGCTACTTATGTAACATTTTTCAATTAGGACATTAATTACAAACAGCAAGCTCTCTGTACAACGAAAAAGTAATAAGCGTTTGACAACTTGGAAAGTAGGAATGTTATTAGTGCAGCCGAACCCATTGACATTGGTACTGTTTGTGAATCAACTAATGGCTTTGATGAATAAGAAAAGGAAGAAGAAGATGAAGGTTTAGATAATCCATTAGATGATTGATATGATATGATAGATTTTAATGATGTCCACGAGACTAAAGTAGTCTATGGGACCCATGCAATCACCCTCCCGAGTCAAGAGCGAAACTAGTCAGTTGCAAAGTTTTGGTTAACTTGTCTCTCCTACTCTGAAGTTTGATAATCAAATCCGCTGTTCTCTTCACTTGATCTTCCTCGAATAAATAGTTGAAGTCCTTTTTTTGTAGTATTTTTGTATAATCAGATCTGATGTCGTTGTAAGCCAAGCACTCCTTGACAAAGTGCTGCTTTGTCTCAACTGTTCCCATATTACAGAATAAACGTGTTTTGTCTGCCCACTCTTCCTTTGGAACTTGCCATCTACCAGTTTCACATCGCAGCTGATGTGAACTAGTTCTAAGTTGTTCCATCAACATTTTTGCTTTCCAGTTAATAGGTGCCCTTATATAGGCCTTTTCATCATGGCTAGAAGTGGGATTAAATTCTTTAATGTAATAAGATTTTTTCCGCCCTATGTGTCTTGTCCACAGAATATTGCGAAATTTTTCATTGACGAACTTATTTATTTCTTTAATGTTATCTGGGCAAGTTTGGATGTTGATATCCCATTTTCGCATCCATTTGTCATTTTGCTTCATCCATGTGCTTTTCCGCCTCAAGTTTTTCTTCTATAACCAACTTGGGCCAACGATGTGTTTCCAAACCTTGGGTTTTCTTTAAATAGCTTAGCATCCAGACCAATGCGACGGCTTCTAATGGAAAGGAACCCACCTCCGCCAAAAGGATTTCATACGGAACTGTGGTCTTGACTTTAAGATTGCATGTGATGAAGTGTTATTGAATTCTTTCTACTTGCCGCCATTTCTGTTTGGACATACTATCGCCCCACACTTCACATCCGTATAAAATAATCGGAGTGACCAGCAAACCAAAAAGAGTTTTCATGGTCATCCAATCCCATAATTTTGCGCTCCTGCACTTGTTTTGTAAAGAGTATAACGCCTTCCAGCCCCCTTGGATCCTTTTCGATTTGCAAGTATCCCAATTGAGTTTGTTATGAAAATCGATGCCCAAGTATTTTGTACTCTTCCACAATCTCAAGAGGGTTATCCTCAAACAGGAACTCGTCTTGTATGCCCCTATTCTTCTTTAGTGAGAAGATCATAATTTTGGTTTTGCTAGTGTTAACTTGCATTCCTACTTCATGACAAAAATTTTCTAGTGCTTTCAAGTGCTCTTTCAAACCTTTAGTTGTTCTAGCAAGAATTATGAGATCATCTGCATATAAGAGCAATCTTATCACAAAGTGGGCCAGCTGCACCCCCTCATCATTGGTCTTGTTTATCCACTCTTCTAACTTGTCAATATAGAGCTCGAATAATGTTGGAGAAAGCGGACACCCTTGCTTAACCCCGATGTTGCTGTCAAAATCTTTTGATAGCCCTTTTGCCGTTCTGATTTTAGCTTTGACCTGCTCATATAATCTATAAACCGCTGACCTAAGTTTTTTAGGAACTTCCAACTCTACCATTCTATCCCATAGTTTATTACGTGGCACTGTGTCGAATGCTTTTTTAAAGTCCACGAAACAACAAAAAGCCTCGTTCCCCGGAGTGTCCCAAACTTTCTCTATCAAATGTCTGAGAGTGATGCCATGATCTATAGTAGAGTGTTTTGGTCTAAAGCTTGCTTGCTCTTTTGCACGTTTGCCTTCTGTTTCAGCCCAGTTGCTGATTTTTTGTTCTATCAAGCTGCCAAATAACTTGCCAAATAGTGGATTGATCATGATGGTCGGTAATTAGAAGGATTGTTTATATCTCCACTTTTGTGGAGTGGGATCACCACACTTGTTGTCCATTTTACAGGGAAACCTTCTCTATTGACACTGTTGAAAATCTTAGTGATGTGTGGTGTGAGGGTTTCAGCACCCCATTTTAAGTATTCAGCTTGTAGCCCATCTATATCTTGCGCTTTAGCAACAGCTAACCTCCTTATGCCTTGAATAATATCCTTTTTGCGGAATAACTCCCCTGTAGTCTCTGTTTCCATGGTTCTACGTTCTCCTAGATCACATTCGTAGAGAGTCTTGGCATATTCCAGCCATTTGGTTCCTGTTATGTTATTCTCTATCTGAGTTTTTCTCTGTTGAAGCTCTTTCCAAAATTTTCTGGGGTTGTTTTTACCAAGATTAATCAACTTGATTCTTCTCTTGTTCACATACTCTTCTTTCTTCTTTTTAAGCAGCTGATCATACACCTTTCTACTTCCTCTGTTCATGTTCTTTTTCCAATTCCTTTTTGCCATTTTGCACTCCTCATCAAACCAAGGATTGGCCGGAAAAGTGTTCTTGGCTTCTCTTGTGGCCCTAGATTTTTTACACTCCTCCAATGCTTTAATGATAGTAAGAACAAGATTATCTTTGTCCATGAAATGTTGTTTATTAGACTTAGAGATGGTTTCCCGGAACCTTAGACAACCGCAAAAGAGAGTTTTGGAAAGTATCATGGTTTTCTTGTGTCATTAAAACTTTGCCGGTCGGAATCATCTTCCTCTTTTGTAAAGGTTTTGGAAAAATATGTTGATCTTTAAAGTGAGTGGCCACCCTTATCAAGGTGGGGTTATGATCAGATTTTAACTCCATGGGGCAATCCTCTATCTCAAAGTTAATTATCTTTGCGACATAGTCTTGCGAACATATAACATAATCAACGACACTTTGTCCATTGTATCTTTTGCATGTGATTCCACCTAATCTAGGCCACTTTTCCATACCATTGCATATGACCATGTTATATAGGCAGCATAAGCCTAGTAATTCAGCACCAAAATGATTAATCTTTCCTATGCTATCTTGTGAAGATCTTTCCTATTTTTGTGTCCCTTCTTCTTCGAGCCAAATTGGGTCTTTGCTTTCATTGTAACTCTTCTTAAGATTGAGAGTTTGGTTGTTTGCTGTTCTAGCATTGAAATCCCCTATTATCATTATTTCGCCTAAAGAGCTAAAGGCTGCTATGTCTTTTTTTAGTGCAACGAACGGGTCTTCTTGATCCAATCTATGTTTTTTATACATTTTTGCTCCTTTTGGAGCGAAATAACAGACAGCGACCCTTGTAGAAATCTGATTCTCTGTTATTTTTATCCAAATATACTGCTTGTTTAGATCTTTTTTCTCTAAGTTTACAAATCTGCTCCAAGTTTCTTTTATTAGAACGGTGATGCCTCCATGCCCCTTACCATTATCTATCTTCTCATTCCACAGTGATACCTTCTTATACCCTTCAAAATTTGGAACCCTACATCCATCACGTTCATGAGTCTTGGTAAGCATAATGATGTCATTATCTTTAGCTATCGGCCCTAACCCAGGTCCTCTTCTCCAAGGATAACCTCTACAGTTCCAGCTAACTATAGTTAAATGTGCTTGGGTGGGCCCGAGTTCCTATTTATTGTGTGTGATTTTGTCGCTGGTTTGGGCTTTGCCATTTTGTAGCCACGCCCACTTGTCGTTTTCTCTTGCTGTTTTCACTTTTTCCCATTCCTTCTTTCTTCTTGCTGAGTTACGGTGAGGTCATCATCAAGATATATGTGTGTGCCTCTAAGAAACTTCCTCTTGCTGAAAATGTTGTTTTTATCCCCTATATTCCTCATTGTCACTCTAACATGTCTGTCTTTGCCTCCTCTAATCCATTTTCTGATTCTTTGTGCTTGTATGGTTGTTCCATGCTAGTCTAATTGGTCTTTAAAGAAGTCTTTAACTAAATTCGTTGTTTTCTCCTGTTCTCCATAGTCTCGTAGCCCTTTGACGACGATATTTGTTGCTTTCTCATTTCTTTCTTTTTCCTCTGTAATTTGTCTTCGAACTTGTTTTTCTATGTTGTCAATAGGAGTGTTTGCTGGCCCTTTTACTATGTTAGCCCATGATCTAATTTCTTCGATTTGTTCTCTGAGTTGATTTTCTTTTATTTCCATATTGGCCATGGCATCTTGTATATTTTTCATTTGTGGGTTTTTGTCTGCTTCCGTAGCCTCTCCTTCTCCCGTAGTACTTGCTGCTGTCCTCTTTTCCCCTACTTCTTTCTTTAACAATATTAATTCATACTCTCCTTTTTTCATATTAAATTGCAATTTTTGAATTTGTTCTCTAAGTGACTTGACCTCTGCTGCCAGCTTTTAGTTATCCTCAGTAACTCTTTTCATTGTGATACTTTCTATTTGGCTCCTCTCTTCAAGTGCCCACACCCTTTCATTCATAGCTACTAAATCGTTCACAAAGATGTTTGGATACCACATCATAGGTGTCCTTGTGGGGCTGTAATTATTTGGTAGCCCATCCTCCACTGTGTCTATCACCTGAGAATTATTTGTCTTCCCTTTACCGTTAATATCTCTGATATTATCAAACCGCTTAATTGTTTTAGAGATTTCAGTCGGCCTCAGACTTTGTTCTCCCTCCCTTGCACTGTCTGGGGTTTGTGGGATCGGTTTCAAAAGTAAAGCTGCTAACTTCCCTCTTTTTGCATTTTTAAACTTTTGTATCTTTCTCCGCCTAATTATTCTTTTATATTGTTTGGCATTCACATAGATGTAGTTTCCTCCTGTGGGTGGTCCGCTGGCTTGTGATAAGCTTAGAGTGTTTGTGGGTAAATTACCATTTGTCCCTCCAAGATTGAATGAACTTGTGTATCCGGCTGAGGGTCCTGGAAGAATGAGGAAGCTTCCTTGATTCCACTTGATGATGCTGCTGTGCATTAAACTATCCCTGTATGCCAGGACGAAGCCACTATTACCAGAGATGTCATTGTGTTTCGTAGCTTCTTCCAGACTTGTTTGCTGTTCTGCTGTTACGAGTGCCCTGACTATCTGATTCTTTGCCACCCTGTTACTATCAGATCCTGTGTTTTGCAAGGTGGACCCATCAAGTTCTGACTGTGCCTCTCTTATCTTAGGTTGATCAATCAATGATACTTGTACAAGTATCTTCTCTGCAGATGTTTTTGTGATTTCCTCATTTGTTCCTTCCATGAGGACCATAACGTTCCCACTGGTGCCTTGTTACAGATTTTTTATGGTGTTTTACCGTTGTAAATTTACCAATGCCAGGAGAAGTAACAAAGGAAGCCTGAATAGGTGCAAAATCAGATGTAAGAAAAAGGGAAAAGGCGTACCTGGGATCTGCCTGTCTGCCTATTGGATGCACATGATGTTGTCTTCAAATGGAACCGAACTGGAGCCCACTGAAAGAGAGGGACACCATAGCAAACAAAATCATCATCTAGAAGCCTGCAAATATGGATCCACTAGTAATAGCAAAGCCTTTAGCACTGGATGGTCCCACCGGTTGCCAAGACTACCGACCAAACCCTTAAATCTGCCCCTGCACTGGTCAGCTGATGGAGACCGCGTCCTTATTTCCTTTTCTCCCTCCTTATTTCCTGTCCTGATCCTGTGCCTTGTGGACCCCGTGCCTTGCAGGTGTCTGCTGGATGCGGATCAAAGTTCTCCTTGGTGCACTAAATGTTTTGTCCAAAAACAACAGCGTATCAACCCGGGAATCCGACAGAGTATGATGCTGTCGCTAGAGAACCTGCCTGTGCTGCGCTAGAGAACCTAACTTAGTATAAAGTTCTAAAAGTCAAAGCAATGGTACTTGAACTTGATATTATTTTAACATTTTGGTGTTGATATAGATATTGTTAATATTTCATGCACTTTAGCAGTTTTACTTCTCTTAACTTATATTCTCAAGTATATATATTTAATATTTATATTTGCTTTACTAATGAATAACTTTGTTATTTACAGAACTGCGATTGTAGAGTAAAACAGTGATAAAGATGGACTGGCAAATATTCGCTGCAAATAATAGTGAAGAAGACTGTTTTACTGTTTTTGTGTTCTGTGTATTATCTGCAGAACATTCACCTGACATTTATAAGATCGGAGGTGGGGATGTCATGGTTCTGATAGGCATGACTCATTGCGAAGTCTTGTCCTATTAGGGTTGTGACTTCCATGACACCTTTGATAGGTTGTCTGTTCATCATAAACAAACAATGACTAGATGATATAGCGCTGTTGGTCAGTATGAGTCATTCGTTAATTATTATTATTATTATGCAATTTGAGTATGAATAAAATTATGACATTATAATCTTTATATTATATTATATATATAATATATATGTGTGTGTATATATATATATATATCACATTTAATTTAATTGCATTACACACACACACACACACAAAGTTACCGATTCCTCCTCAGTAACCCTGGGTGCGGAAGATGGTGTGTGTGGATGCCTGGTGTGTACGGAAGCCCTGTGGATGCCACCCACAGGCACCCAGCATCCAGGCAAGGGTTCCTGTGCTTTTTACTTAATGATGTTTGTGTCTTAAGAGGGAAAATATGGGATTGATGATCTTCTAGTTTGGCATACTGTGCTAATATGTCCAGGCAGACTGTGAATTGATTTTTCTATGGTATTGTGGCTGGCCAAACTATTAATACTTCTGTAACTTTCCTTCATTGGTTGGGCGTCTAGTTGTCTATGGCAGTTGACAGTTCTGGGCAGTTATTTACATGTTATCCAATGATACTTACAGCCCAGATGCACATGAGTTGCATATTAATATATATCTTGGTTCTATTTGTTGTTTGAACTGTATTTGGATGTCTTGGTTCAAGGTGTCATTGCTGTTAATAAACAGATTTGTTAGTAATTGGCCATTTTTGGGCATTGGCATAACCCGGATTTCTTATTTGAAGTCACTGGTTTATATATATGTGTAATCATACACACATCCATACGCATCCGCATCCCCCCCCCAAAAATCCTGCATCCTGCAACTGCTTCTGGTGCCACATCCGAATCGGTTACTTAGTATATATATGTATTTTATATCACATATATATTTAATATATATCTTCAATGAGACTTTATCCTGACTGAACTGTAACATTAACAGAGATGATGCTATGATTACAAGGTTATGGTGTTTTTGATGTTTTAATGATTCTACATGGAATTTTAATCTTAATTCATTCTTCTAGGCTACATAGATATGTATACATATATAACTCCATTTCATTGAACCCCAAACCCAAACCCCATCTCAAAATTTTGCCTTACCAGCGAACTGGTTTTTTGAACCTGAACTTGAACCGGTAACTTAGTCTTTCAGTGTTCACTTACACACAATTTTCTGGCAGCTAGCTGATCCATCACTTCATCTTTTCTCCTACAGGTACATACAGCTATGAGATAACTACAAATGCATCATCCTTACTGACTGTACAAATGCTTTTAGGAAATACATTCTGCTTTGTAATTTGATGACAAGTTGTACACTTCTTGATGTACTTTAATTACCTTCAAGGTCATTCCAAGAGAGTGTTTCCTTGATTTGCATTTATGTCCTATAGATTTCAAAATGTTCTGCTATGGGTGTATTGTGTAATGCTTTGGAGTTTCTCTTTTCTTTCACTCCTCAGACATTAAAAGATTTTGTTCTGATACAAAATAAGCCCATATGCAATCTCATGCTTTCCATTCTTCATGCTTCCTATTTAAGTGATGGTACCAAATGCATTTTAAGCATATGTTGTGATGATAGAAATCTTGTAGTCACCTGAAATGGCGGAAACAGAATCATCAACTACATTTTTTTTTTCACCCTTTCATATATTTATGATTAGTAGACTTGGAGTTTACTTACTCATTTTTGCTAGTTGTCATTAAAGTCTTGTAGGCCCAAAATTAACTTCGAGTAGTTTTTGCCAGAGATAGACAGCAAACTAGTTGCTTTTTGAACTTTGTCAGAACATGTATAATTGCATGAATCATCTTGTCATGGGTGGAAAGTCCTTTATTTGTATCTTTCAAGTTTTGGCTTTTGAATACTCCGTGAGGCCCTTTTTGCATTAATATGGCTGGATCTCCCTATTTTGAAGCATCACACCCTACAACAAAAGGTTGTGAGAAATGTGGAATGGTAAGTATAGGGCAGAGTAATCATCACTTAGTTTATTAAAACATCGTATTTACTTTTTTCCAAGCAAAGGCTCATTTCTTTATAATATTTGTTAATGTTGTTGATAGTATGAAAACCCCTCAGTGATCTTTGTATAGTATCTGCATAGGTGAAACAAAACTCTTAGCTCTTTTAGTGTGGTAGGGGGTGGTCAATCCAGAATGGCATGAAACATTTGCTTATCCATCTGCATACCTCAACAACTAATGGCATGGTCTATGTATAAAATCTTCCTGATGCAAATCTCATACTATGTTCCTTTGTAAAACATAAATTCTACACAAACAGAGCTTGTTGCCCAAAATTCCTATGGACCGTGCCCAGGTGCATTATATGATTATCACATGTTTTGCAGTATCTCAAAATATCATATAAAAATATAAAAACAAACTTCCCCAATTGACCACTACGTAGTCAGATTTACAGTTGGATCTCAAATCAATATTCTAGAAGTTGATTGTCTCTTGTAACTTGTAAATTAGCTCATTGATCCTAGGAATGAGATGTTTGACTTCATTGTCTTTAGACTTTCTGTAGTATATACACATTCTCATGGTGTATCATGTTTTTCACCATACCGCCAATGCAATAAAATGGTTGGAGCTAGGTTTGATGTGGCTCATTTTCAGCAATTCATTAACAGCCTTTTAGTCTCCTCCTCATATATCCACAGGTAGGAGTAAGGAGTGATGTGATAGGCTTTAAGTGTGGTTCTTGCTCTATAACATGTTGCACCTCCATTTAGTGGTAATCCTAGAGGCATATCACTAAACACTGATTAATGCTCATCATAAGAGTTTGAACATCAATGGAATAGCTATGTTTCTTGCTAGCAGATGCTTGTGCAAGCCCGTCATTTCCATTGGCAGACAAGATATTTGCCTTGATACCTCTGTAATGACCTTCAAACAATAGGCACAAAAATACTACAACAACAATTTGTAAATCTTCTTTGTACTTCCATTTTATTCTCTGCTGATAGCATTTGTTCAAATGGAAATATGGCAAAAATTTATACAAGTTACTGGGTACTGCAGTATTCAAACTACATACACCTGACGATTCTATTACATCTCATGATTCTATTAATACTCTAGAATTAATACTGCACTCTGAGGGTTTTTCTCTTCACAATGGTTAATATATCCAGCTGAAAAATTTCATCTTCAAGCCAGAGCTGCTGAAATTCCATCCTTGGAAAAGAAAATCAAGCCTCTATCTCCTTTCCAGCCCTATTGTATCTTTTAATTCTAGCAATCCTAAGCCAATTGATGTTGGTTCTATAATTGGTGGTTTCTAACTGACAATCAACTCCCCACAGTATGCAAATTTACAATATAACTACAAATTTAACGTCAGTTTTGAATTAACAATAACTGGCAGACGGAGTCTCTGCAATGAATACTTGGTCATATGGTTATAAACAAAAGGCTTCTCCTTTCAAATGCCAACAGGGATTTGGTCACGACTCATATTTTTAACTGCTAATAATCTCAGTGCTGTGGATCGAGTAAAAAAGTGGACATTACATTGTCTTAATGCACAAGAACAAATGCAATAAGAAATAGGCATCCCAAACTATTACTCTACAGAGGAACAGGTAATTGGGGACCATGATCAGATGCTAAAGTGGATACTTGTTTATGAGATGGATATCTGAAACTGGCAAGAAATTGAGTTGTATCTAAAAGGAGCAATGTTTGGTTGAGTCTTTATTTTCATAAATTAACTACACTTCGATTAACATTTATAATCTGGATCTGGGGAATGTTTGTGGCTTGGGAATTATAAGACTGATTTCAGTACATAATCTTTCAGGAAAGGACAGGTGAGTATCGTATAGTAAACAGTCTACTTAATCTTGTAAAATTTGGATGTTTTAGTACTCTATGGAGTTCTTTCACATAGGCGTGCTGGAGTGCTTATGGTGCCTCAGGAGGAGGAAATGACAGCACATATCTGTTTATGTTGAAAATTGTTTCTAAATTTACCCAGCTAGGTTAGGTTACTTATACTGGACACCTTTTACCACTCATAGACAAAGGAACCATTTTATCTGGAAGATGAGATTTCTAATGCATGACATATAGCACTGTTGTCTAGCATAAGCTATTGACGACCCTGAACTGTTAATCTCGGCCTGTTAAGTTCTGTCACAACCAGAAATAGTGATTTGCTTGTATGCATATTGTTCATGGTGTAAGAAGTTTATGTCTAGATGCATTGGTAAACTGAGCATGATATGTATGTAGCCCCAGTAAACTTTGGAATGTTCTCACAGTTTTTAATTTTTTGCTTTCAATTATTTGAAGTCTGATGAGGCAATCATAGAAGATGATAAAGATGATGATGATGATGAAGACGACGATGATGACGAGGATGACAATGATGAGGATGATGCTCAAGGTAGAAAGCTAACTCTACGTTTTTTTAAGTTTTAAATATTAAATATTTACATTTATATTTCAAGTGGTTTACTCCACCTTTTTTTGTAATCTACATTGTTTACTTGTTTCAAATTCTTTCAGGGGAGCAAGGTGCTGATGGAAAGTCGAAGCAAAGTAGGAGTGAGAAAAAGAGTCGTAAAGCTATGCTAAAGCTGGGGATGAAACCTGTTCCCGGTGTCACAAGGGTTACCATAAAGAAAAGCAAAAATGTTGGAACTAATCATTTTTTTTTATTTTAATTATTATATAGAATAACAAACATATGGATAGGATTTTTTTCTTCTATTTAACTTGAATTTTTAAAAAATAATTGTGCAGATTTTATTTGTTATTTCAAAACCCGACGTTTTCAAAAGTCCAGCTTCAGATACATACATAGTCTTTGGGGAGGCTAAGATTGAGGATTTAAGTTCTCAGTTGCAGACACAAGCTGCTGAGCAATTCAAAGCTCCTGATATGAGTCATTTAACCATGAAGCCAGAGTCATCTAGTGCTGCGCAAGAGGAGGATGAAGAAGTTGACGACACTGGTGTTGAGCCCAAGGATATTGAGTTAGTCATGACCCAGGCCGGAGTTTCAAAAGCCAAAGCTGTCAAAGCTCTCAAAGCTGCTGATGGAGATATTGTTAGTGCCATCATGGACCTGACAACCTAGTAGGAATCTTGTTATCTTTTAAGTAATGATTGTCATAGAGGGACTGCACTCTATTGTTTGTTGCCTAGTCACTCTACGTGATAGTTTATAATATTCAGAAGGAGAATTGCCTCCTTTAGGATGAATGAGGTAATTAATTTGAACAATAACTGATCTTATGAATAGATTTGAGGTTGAAAATTTATTTTTATGATAGTTCAAAAAATCTTTTTTTTTGAAACTCTTCATTAGAACCACATATATGAAATGCTCTCAGCTCCTCCGATTGATTGCTTAAATTTTTTTAATAAACCTTTGCGGATGCAACGCAGGTTAAGTGCAGTCAAAGTCCACTTTGTTGGGCCACCCTGATTATATAGAAAGAATATGAATTCAAGTTTTTGTGCCCTTTGGCCTTTTTGTATCTCTTTTAACTTTAAAAATCTGTGGGCATTGAATATTTAGTTGGACTTTTTGACTTCACCAGATTTTCAATCTTGTTCCTTATTAGCAGGCTGGGTTGTTCTACATGCATTCCATAGACTCTCCTAAGTTCATGATTAATTAGGCACAGTTTAAGATACAAGGATGTGCTTATTACCGGTCAACATTTTCTTTCTAATGCAAGGATTCAATCCATGTAATGCTTAGACTTTTTAGTAGTGCACATCCATATGTTACTGTGCCAGGAATACGTTTAGCAAATGGTTCTGTTTTGCAAACATTTTCAATCAGAACTTGGCTATCATAACAGCTAATCTATGATATGGTTATATGTGCATAGCTAGTATCTTCTTATCTTGTTTTAAAGTAAATTATATAGAAAGCAGGTCACTTTTGTTCTTTGGTTTCTGATTTTTTGAAATTCCTAAATTGAAGGCGACCTATCTGAAGGATGACTAAGACCCAGATATGAACAGAATAATATCTGGCTATGGGACCAGTATCTTCTTATCTTGTTTTAAAGTAAATTATATTCTAGTTAGACAGCAGGTCACTTTTTGTTCTTTTGTTTCTGATTTTTTGAAGTTCCTAAATTGAAGGCGAGCTATCTGAAGGATGATGCTACCACTTTCCTAAGACCAAAATATGAACATAAATATATCTGGACATGGGACCATTCTAGAAATGCAATAAATTCCAGACTAAGGATTTACCTTGACAGTGCAAGTTAATTAGCTGCAATTGATCATATAGCAAATGTTGTGCGCCCAACTTATGAAAACTTATGGCATCTCTGCCATGCTTTTCTTAGCATTGCTGACTTAATATATGATTTTAGTTTTCTTAGAAATGTTATTTTTGTTTTGGTTAGCGTGTTCAATACACGTTTATCCAGGTTTTTGAGCATTTTAAAATTTATACACCTTTATCCAGGTTTTTGAGCATTTTAAAATTTAGTTCTTGGCATCTTGTATATCTCACTCGGTATGCAGTGGAAATCAAGAATTAAACGCCAACTTCTAAATTTTTATAGAATACGATGCAATCAGTAGTTGACATTGGAATGTGTTCCGTACCATATAATTCTGTGGAAATATTTATAGCCTAATCATTATCTAGGAATCTATCGTTTACCCCTTCTTTTATTAGATCACTTATTGCACTATTCTTCTTTTGCACATGTATCTTTATTTGTTCTTTTGCTCTTAATTTAGGCACTGATAATGGTGATCCGTTTTTGAACAGAATCCTGATAGCAATATCACAATTTGACTTACTATGAAAATATCTCCTACTTATCAATTGATGAGCTTAGGGCCTGTTTGGTCGCTGGCATAGGAATGGAGAATAGGCATGTAATATTGGGAATAGGAATGGCTATTCCAATAACAGGTATTTTTTGGAATGGGTATAAGCTCATTTTAGAGGCAAAATGGGAATACGTATTCTTATTCCCTATTCCAAGTGACGAACCAAACAAAAAATGGAAAATGTATTCCAACTTTTCTATTCCTATTCCAGCAACCAAACAGGCCCTTAAGGAACTTTCTAATGAATGGTTCATAAGGCACAACACTTGAAGGTTATGCAAATGGGTTTAACCATGGAGGAAACTCCATAGTTAAACGCGCTCAGGTTGGAGTAGTACTGGGATGGGTGACCTCCCGGGAAGTCTTTGTGCTTCACCCCTGTGAGCATCACCTAGATCCAATGAGTGCTAAGTGTTCCATTTATTCTCATGAGAGATGGATTCATGTTGAATCACTACTCATGAAACATGGGTCAATGAGTTTGACTCAAAAATCACATAGTTAAATCCTGATAGCAATATCACAATTTGACTGACTGTGGAAATATCTCCTACTTATCAATTGATGAGCTTAAGGGTCTTTCTAATGAATGGTTCATGAGGAACAACACTTGGTGAAGGTTTTGCAAATGGGGTTGCAAGCTTTGGGTTTAACCATGGAGGAAACTCCATAGTTAAGTGTGCTTAGGTTGGAGTAGCACTGGGATGGGTGACCTCCTGGGAAGTCCTGGTGTTTCACCCCTGTGAGCATCACCTGGAGCCAATGAGTGCTAAGTGTTCCATTTATTCTTATGGGAGATGGATTCATGTTGAATCACTACCCATGAAACATGGGCCAATGAGTTTGACTCAAAAATCACAATGTCAAATCCTGAGAGCAATATCACAATTTGACTTACTGTGAAAATATCTCTTACTTATCAATTGATGAGCTTAAGGGGCTTTCTAATGAATGGTTCATAAGGCACAACACTTGGTGAAGGTTTTGCAAATGGGGTTGCAAGCTTTGGGTTTAACCATGGAGGAAACTCTGTAGTTAAGCGCACTTAGGCTGGAGTACTACTGGGATGGGTAACCTCCCGGGAAGTCCCGATGCTTCACCCCTGTGAGCATCACCTAGATCCAATGAGTGCTAAGTGTTCCATTTATTCTTATGAGAGATGGATTCATGTTGAGTCACTACTCATGAAACATGGGTCAATGAGTTTGACTCGAAAATCACAGTTAAATCTTAATAGCAATATCACAATTTGACCTACTGTGGAAATATCTCCTACTTATCAGAATATATGTAAGTATTATTTATGCTTCACATGGTTCCTGGATTCGTTAATAAGTTTAAATTATGTTCGATCCTAAATATAGAAAACCTTGTTAGTATTTTACAATTAGAAAGTGTTGTTAGAGAGGGTATTTGACATTTCAGCGTGTTCTAGAATGACCTATTATACTCACGGACATTTATCTGTCAAAATTAATATCCATTGACCTATTATACTCACGGACATTTATTTGTCAAAATTAATATCCATTCAAATGGATAAGGCATATTTGGTATGCTAAGGGACAGTCGGGTTTATCAGTTGTGTTTATGGCTGCTCTGTACTATCCAGTTCAACAAAGTCAACTGATTGTAATGATGGTGGGTGGTATATGAAAATGATTACCTGTAGGCTTTGTAGAATTTCAGGTGTTATTGGTGGTAAGCAACAGCCTTCAAGTTTTTGGGATTTCTATTGCTTGAATTTTTTATGATTATGAAATGTTTCCGAACTAGTCAAGTATAGTGGAGTAAAACTTGCTGAGGTGAATGCAATACAGATGCAATTTCTAATGCTCTTTTTTAATATGCATATTACACCCGTAAAATGAACGACTAATGAACAATTATTAACTTCATATTTTCACATGTTAGTGGGCGGGCAAGCAAGATCTGATATTCTTTATGTCGTTAAGGATCTATGGTCCCCTAACATAGATATGTTAATTGGTTAGTTCAATATTATATGTTAAATGGCTAGTTCAATATTATAATGAGAGTGGATACATCCTATAGAGGTGCTAGTTAGAGATGGTGCACTTCAACATGTGGTTTTGCGATGATCTATGACTTTAAATAGTAAATCACTGACATACTTGAGTTCATACATGGCTATACTAGTGACAGTTGATGATAACCTTATGTTCTGTAGAAAATCCTTGGGTTGTAGAGTGGTTCATAATGGTGTGATGCTAGATTTTGACCCTTTTGTTAAGCCATTAAGATATTCTGCTACGATATGGTTTTGGGATAAACCATTGACTATGATATTTAGGCGGACATTGATTTTGATGCTTAGAGGGACTTTAATGCTCATGTTGATCATGAATGTTTTTTTTAAGATCAATAATAAACATTTAATTGTATTAATGTCTTAAAGGAGATTACATATTAGTAGAGTAGATAACCCTTACAAGTTCAAAATTTGCCCTTTCCCACTTAACTTCCATACACGATTCTGTAATTTTGTTTTTATATTCCGCCTTATCAGCCTTCCCCCACTAACGTAGGAAGGGCATCGAGCAAAATCGATGCATGCCTTCATGTTGGAAACATTCTTTACTATATCCCCATCTCAACACAACCTACTCCAAGATCGAATCCAACACCTCCAATAATTCTTTATCAAATAGATCTTAGCAATTCTTTCCACCTCTGCCATGATCACCCTTCCTTTCTAAGCCACAGACAGTTACCGTTGAAATGACATTGAGATTTACTCGCTATATCCGCTTCCTTCCTTGGAATTGGTGTCCTAAAACACCCAATACTGTCATAATTAACGCCTTCCTTCCTTTATTTGAACAACTCTTCATTTCTTTCCTTCTTCGCAAGGCATTCTATTGCTTATTAGCGTCCACAACAAATGTGGTCTCCATTAGCACCAGCCTTGCTGCTTTTCTAGGCAAAGATCACTACTTATTACCAAAACTACAATTGTTTAACAAAGATTTTTTCCTAAGACACCTCATAACCTATATTTAACCCTTGTAGACACCTAAAATCTCTTAGAAAATAAAGTATTTTTATTTTCTGAAAAGTCTCTGATGACTTCATCATTTATTAATTAATTTATTTTTATGCCATTAAATTTTTTTTTCTTAATTAAAAATATTTAATTAAGGAATTCCTTCCAAAAATGTTTAAATTTTATTTAAACATTTTTTTTCTTATTTATTAATTATTTAATTAATAAATTGACCAAAAAATTTTAAAATAAATATTTAATTTATTTTTTGTCCAAAACTTGGCCAATTTTTTTAAGATCATTAATTTTTTTCAAATTTTTTTAATCTTTCTTTAATTTCGATCAAATGCTAATCCCATCATTTTTTACTTTTAATCCCAATTCAAAATATTTAACTAAGGTTAAATATCAATCTTCATGTTTATTAAAAATGTTTTAATAAATATTTCCTCAACCCAAACCTTTGAGATAAATAAACTTTAATTATTCTCAAAACCTTATGAAGTTCTATACTCTTCTAGAAGGTCTTTATCCTCTTCTTAAGCCTATCTCTAAACCTCCATTTTAGCCTAATCCACCCGAGTCACCCATACTAACCAAGCTTAGCTACTAACTCATCCACTCTCATTAAATGCCATCCACTTGCATATCTCTAACAAGCTTAGTCTAATCCTAAATCACCTCTAATCCCCCTCTAACCTTGTCACATTCTCTAAGCAAGCTTAAGACTTTCCTAAGCTAAGCAAAGTCAACAATCTCAACTCCTTCCAAAATATCCCAACCACTAAGACTTCAATGCTTTTACAAGGTCATAAAGACTCTTACAAGCTCATTCATTGCTCTTACAAGTCATTTATGAAGGGTCTTTATGAAGATATTATTCTTTGGGCCTCCTTTGTTGAATCATCTTTGTTCTTTCTTCCATCCACTCACCCTGTGACATGTGTCACTCTTTGATTGGCTGTAAGGAAGCACAATCCATGTGCTCTCCTCTCATGCAATTTGAGCCCTCCATAAGTTTTTCCTCATCCTTACATTTTAACCCTCAAACCCTCAAGTCTTTAGCTTATAAATTGAATCCCCTCTCAAGCCATTTTATCATAGTATTTGAATTAAAATTATAATGTTAGTTTGAGAAGCCAAAGCCCTTAACTATACCCTTATAATGCCAAATTGAGAGCTCACAAATCTACCAATTTGCCATTACCCATCTCCACCATTGAAGCAAATTTGAAGCCCTTTGAGCATACATACTAATCCTTCATTTAGACTCATTTACCAAGCAAAAAGCTAATTCCTATTGGAAGAGTCCATTCATTTGGCTCACATTCCTAATTAGGGGTTCCTCTTTTAACCTCTCTTATATGTTATATTAATTTTTGTTAGTTAATGCTTTGTTCTTTTAATAGATTAGTGTTTCTTGCTAACATATTAGTATATACAACCCCCACCGTTTTCTCACCTTTAAAGACTTAACCTTGACATAACATGATTCACCATTCACACAAGATCACACGTCTCCAAGCTTTATCATTATTTCTTGATGAATATGCATATCATGAAATAACATCGGCGCCAATTGCTCGAATGGGATGCATTACAAATTTTGATTTTGCCTATCTACGACATTAGTTTTAAGCAATTAATATCTAGAATTCGACACCCAATAATGAACATCGTAAACTCCTTTCACATAAACAATAATCTACACTGGAAAATTACTAAATATCTCCACCAACAATTCATTTTTAAATTCAAAAGAGAGCGCCCCCTTGGTATAGCACGCCATCCTCGGATTTTAATTCGTCTTTGATCACTTAGATTATGATGTCAAGATGCCAAACCTTAAAAATCTTGACTGAAGTGCCTCCATAATCAATTTTAAGTCTCCTTCTAAGTGTCATCTTTTAGTCCTTTAACTCCTACCTAGTCTCACTACCATAAGAGATGTTATCACATTATTCGTCCCATCTAATAATCTGTTTGCCTCCATGGCTATGGTGTTACTTTAAGGATCTAATGCTATTCCTCAATTCTGGATGGTCCAGGGTTCTCTCTTGATGCACCTATCAAATTACACTTTTAACCACCCTACATCTAGCTAACCATTTGATATATATAGTTGCCGTGGTTGTTGAGGCTATATACCTTGTGAGGTTGCGGTGTTGAAAGCAGTCGATGCCTTGTTCGAATACAGAGCAGTTTAAGGGTTTTCCTAGATTGCCCATGACTGTAGCACCACAGCGATATGACTTGGATCTCTGACCTGATTTAGATGCCTACAAATTTGATGGAAAACTGACGATTACTCTGGATGTAGTTGAGAAAACTATCTGGTGCTCATGCCACTGAATTGGCGATCAAGAGTGAATCTGTTCGGTTGTGTGCAAGGATACAACAAAGATTATTTAATACTTGAGAGCGTTAAGATTTGTCCATTCCTGTGATGAAAGCCAAGCTTTTAAACATATCATTTGATGGAATCACGAGAATACATGAGATTAAGTCTGGAAAGAACCAAATAACATGCAGCTTTGCGGGTCATATAATGCAATCGATATGATTTCTAATTGAAACCACTGTATGGCAGTAAAGGAAACATTGCAAATGCCACCAACATGACCACATTGGGTATCTCGATTTGGCTCATTTTGCCAAAGAAAGGAGAAAAAAAGCATCGATATGCAATGCTCATCTATCACACGCAGTCGATATCAATTGTTCTTCTCTGCAAATGATCGGTGACATGTATCGTGATACATAATAAAGAAATCTAGTATTGTTCTTAGCCGTCTTCAAGGAAAATAATATTATACTTTCTTAAAACCTATTCAAATTATGAAGTATTTTATTAAAGCTGACGACAATGTGGTTTTCGGGTCAAACGAAGATATTTTGGTAGGGTACCGTTTTGCTAGATGCTGAATAAAAAATGTTTCAATAGCTTGGGGCAATAGTTCTCTCAAATGATTATATGTAGAAGATATCAGGATAGGGCATGTCAGAGGTGTCAAATCAAACCGCCAATAGGAAACCAGTTTTTTTGAGTCTTAGACACTTCACGACGGAAGAGGCCATGACATCGTAAGAGGCCAGTTTTTCGAGTCTTGGACACTTACGACGTAAGAGGCCATGACATCTTAAGTCGTTGACCTACAATCATGATCTGTCCACCACTTGGCTCTTCTCAACCCAATGCTATACTTGATCTAAATTTACCACGTCCTCATCAGGCCCACACACATTTCAAACCAAAAGCGTCTTACCAAGGCAAATATGGAGCGGATGCCAATATCTCTGGCCACGCATATAAAATAAAGAACTATGGTAAATTCAAAATGCATGGTAAGTCAAAGAATGTTTTGGCATTTATAATGTGAAGAACAAAAGGATAAACGGATGCCCAATCTTATAAGGAAAATGAAGATTAATATCAACTTAAGAGGGAGGCTAACACATCCATTTGAAGAAGCAAATATAGGATATGTTCTAATTGATCTTTGAAGGTCTATGACAATTCATCAAATACAACTTTGGTTTAGGAGCTCAAATGATTGATTTTCAAAGTGAGTTCAAAGTCCATATGTGTGACTATGATTCTAATGGGCCTACCCCCCTATGTACATCATGAGGAAATGATGATTTCCAAATGATGTCACTTGTATTTGTAGAAGTTATTGTAAGGTGATGATCTTACAATAACTTGTATTATCAGATCAAACAAATTGTGTATATAACTTGAATATCTTGCATCTCAACATTCTAGAAGTCTATTACTTAAAGAGTATTTGGTGATAAAATAAGATAAATTTATTAATGTCCAATAAGAGACCAACGAGGGTTTAAGGGACTGGAAACAGTACAATGGGGCAGACACCAGCAAAAGGAGCACCAAATGGTGTCCACAGAAAGAATGTGAAAGCAAAACAACAAAATAATCAAGAAAAGGAAATAACAACAACTAAGAACTCCTCACAAGCGAGAAGTAGTCCAGAATGGAAAGGTGGACATTAGGGCAATCAGGTACTCTGGAAGGTCGCCTTTGAGGTCTACTAGAGGGACATTGTTGAGTGTAATCTCCGTGGGGTCTCACAGATCCAGTGTCAACCAAGATAGTGCAGAGAGGTTGCTTCAATCCTTGGGTAGGAATTGTAGGACTGAAGAAAGAAGTGATAAGCTGTGTAGGGGTCAATGTCGAGCAAAGTTGGAGTTGTATAGTGTGTTCACGAAGCTGCATGGTCTCCTGAAGATAGAGTGCAAGACAATACTGGTCAATATATTTGAAGAATGAGGGAAGAGACCAACACTCTAAACAAATAGTAGATTCTCCCTTGGACCTTATAGTAAATGAGACAAGGAAAAATAAAGCGAGACTCGATCTCGACCTCCCTGATGTCACAAAGACGACAATTCCTATCCTCCCTAACAATCTGGTGATCAGTTTGAATACGTAGCCGATGAGAACCAACCTCGAAAGATCCCAAGGAGATGTGAAGAGCGTGAGTCCAACGACAGGTGAGCTACGTAAGACGATCCCATCCTGGATCTCGAGAAAGTGCTTAGCATAGAAAGCCATACGTGGATGGAGCCCACCTGGGGGATTTCTCCAGGTCGTGATAACATACTGTATGTAGATGTCAAGTCTAACATGCTCATTCAACTCCCGCTGAGATGGAAGAAGATGAGCTGGAGCTTCCAGAGAAAATCAGAAGGGGAGAAGACGATCCAAACTAATACCAACCGAGCCCAAGAGAGCATAGACCTGGGTGTACCAACAACGAGATCTGTGACAAGAGTCAGAACTCGCCACCTCCATAGAGGAGCAATAAGCCAAGTAGGAATATTTGTGACGATTGTTGAAGGAATCAACAAAGCTCCTAAGCTGATGAAGTAGCCAAACTAAATCAAAGATGGTCCTCAATCTAAAAGGATGAGCACCAAACTTGGCCAGAACGATGCTGTGTGGTGTGAACCGATGACATCTGATAATGCGTCGAAGGAAAAGAGTTTGGACTCTCTCAACAAAGGCCCAATCAAACTCCAAGAGAGAGGGGCCCTAAACAGTAGAACCATAGAGGACAGTTGGCTTGACCAGGTAGTGAAGAAGAGACATCTTAGTCATGGTGTCCTAGAAGTGGTGTTAAAAGCACTGTTGCTCAAGAAGAGCAAGGGAACCGAGCCCCTTGTTGACTCTGGGTTGCATGGCTGGTCTCAGGCTAAATCGAGGTACACAAAACTTAACCCCCAAGTAAGTATATGAAGATGCAATCTCGATCTTGGTATCCTGGAAGTAAAAATGGAGATGAGATGTCCTTAAACAATTGAAGACCATAGACCGAGTCTTTCCCATATTTACAACTAGCTCACGTGAGTTGCAGAAATAGGCCAAGCCATTAAGGACCTGCTAAAGACCCTTGGCGGAAGATGCTAGGAGAAGCACATCATCAACAAATAGGAGAATAGAGATCAAAACCTGATGTAAATAACAACCATCGCCAGAGAGCGAAAAATTACAAAGAAAAGCCTCAGGCTTGTCAATGTAGATGCCAAAGAGAGTGGGGGAGAGAGGACAACCTTGTTTCATCCTGATAGTGCTCTGGATAGGATCAGAAAAGCCCTGTGGAGTCCTGAATCTCCCCACAATGTGCTTGTATAACCTCATAATAGATGTAAGAATAATCTCTAAGATCTTGATGTCTCTAAGACGTTGAAAGGGAGCCGTCCGAGGGACAGAGTCGAAAGCTTTGCAAAAATCAACAAAACAACAATAAACTTTCGCTGAGCGATGGCAAACTTCCTTAATGATGGCCTGTAAAGTCAAAATGTGATTAGTGGTCTGAAAACATAGGATACCATTCAACATAGCCACATAGAGTTTGGTGAAGGTATGCCCAACCATGATGGTCCTGTAGTTTCCGGGGTCAAAGGTTGGCCCAGATTTATGGATTAGATGGATAATATGTCGTGACCAAGAGTCGGGGAAGCCGACACAAACCACTCGATTAAAGAGCATTGTAACAAAGCGACCTAGGGCAGAGATACTTAACTTGAAGAATTCAACTTGAAATCCTTCATCATTTGGAGGTCTGCTACTGTTCATAACTCTAACTGCCTCACTAATGTATGAGAAGGATAAGAGGTGACAACGGGTGGGGAGGGATGATGAAATGGAGAGGGGGTTGGATAGGAATATCATAGTGTGGAGGTGTGGGAGGCAAGGAAGTGAAAGTTTAGAGTTGGGGGGCCGGGGGGGGGGGGGTGGGGGGCGTGGGGGGTGGCGAGGAAACATGGTGCGCTAAAAGAGCTTTGGGGACTGGAAGAACATGACACAAATAGACTTACATTGCTTTAAAGTGAACTTTCGTTTCTTATGGTGAAGAAAGTGGTGGTAGTGGAGCCTCAACTAAGAGGAAAAGGAGGAAGAAGTAGTGAGTGGAGCAGAGCGAAGCATGCAATGAAAGGATTTGTAGTCCTCATTGAACCCTTGATTCATGGGGCAAGACCTGCAAGTAGGATGAGGGGTGAGCAAGGAGGTGTAGTGGGGAATGGAGAGAAGAACAAACTCCCACAAGGAGGATGCAAGTAAGTGGAACATGGAGGTGACGTCCCCAAAGTCGGGGAAGGGGAGTACCATTGATATTCTGGAAGGCCAATACTCTGGACATCAGATGTGATATCAAACAAAATTTTGAGTATTTGATGAATATCATTGATATTCTGGGAGGCCAATACTTTTGATATAAGATGTAATATCAAATCTTATTTTGAGTACTTGGTGAATATCATTAATATTCTATGAGACCAATACTCTTGATATCAAATGTGATATCTCTAATCACCCAAAAATGGTCATCTAGACTATTAGCCTCCTTTCTAGCATTTTTGCTTAATTTTTTTTTCTTTATCAAATCCTCAAAAAGCTTGTTATTCAATTATAACCTGTGATTTGACCACTTTATTCTAAGTCTGTTATTTAATTAAAAGAACTATTGTGGTTTCACAATGCATGCTCCATTTCGCCTAGAAATGGGGACACCCTAATTTATTTTTTAGCTTTCTGGATCCCTAGTTTGGAGTGTGAGTCTTTTTTAGGGTTTTTTACCTAGTGTTTTTGCCTAATTTGGGTCTCTATCTAAAAACCCAGTTTTCGAAAACCATGTTTCTGAAGGAGAAAATCAAATTTGCAATAAAAGGTGCATTAGTGCACCTCACTAGGTGTGCTAGTGCGCTAGTCATAAGGTAAATTCCTCTTGGAAATGCACAGTTGCACACCTCCAAGAGGTGCACTAAATCTTGGGACCCCTGCCCCTCTCCTCTTCATCTTTCATCCTCGCTCCATTCTCTTGCACCTTCGTAGCTCCCGAGGTGCACCACTTCGCCCACTCCGCTCCACCACTTGCACACACAACACACGTTAAAAAATAAGCCAAGGGAAAGGTGCACACCTTGCACACCTCCCGAGGTGCACATGTTTGTTACATTAACTAAGAAAACTTAAAACCAAACAAACCTAAAAACTAAGTTCCACCTAGTGTAAGGTGCCTAGGTGCACACCTATCTAAGGTGTGCACATGCACACTTTTATTAGGGTGAAAGCATACCCTAAGGCAAAGGGTGCACACTTAGCACACCCCATAAGGTGTGCTAAATGTGCACCCTTTCCTTTTACATTTCTTTTACCTTTGTAATGGTATGCACCTTGTTCACCCCACGAGGTGTGCAAGGTGCGCACCCTTTGGTTGAAAGTTTTTGATTAAGGAAAACAAGATTTAACAGGGCCTTGAAACTCGTACAATATAAAGTTCAGACATAAAGAGAATGCTTAAAGTAGCTACAAAAACTAAAAGCAAACAAAAGAAACATCTCCCCCTTATGGTTGAAATTTTTACTAAGGGAAAAGGCACACCTAGCACACCCTCAAGGTCTGCAAGGTGTGCCAAAAATTATCTTTCAGAGGCATAAAAGTGGTTTTGAGGTGTTTTCTGATAGGTTTTATGTTTTGGGTCATTTTTTGTCGCAATTAGGGTTTTTTTAAGGTTTGATTTACAGTTTTCCAAACTAACGTTTGCTTCTTTGTGCAGATGAAAAGACATCCTTAACTTGTCGGGGTCATAACTTTTGACCTAGAGCTCGAAATTCAAAACCGTTTACACCACTAGAAAGAAGAAATAAAAATTTAATTTTAGTCCCTAAAACAGTGAGCCTTCGGTTGCCCAGTTTTAGGGACCGACGAAAGTTTTAACTTGAAATTTTGAATAGAAGACCTTCGAAAAAGCCAATAAAAAAGACCAAGAAAAAACTTGTAAAAAAGTATGAAAAAGTTTCAAACATTTGATTATTTTGGATAATCTAGAGCACTTGGTCTATGATTGGGAAGGATTGGGTAGTCGGAGAGAAGAGAGAATCAAGAAATTTACACTAAGGATCAAAGATACAAAGGTTGGATACATGAACCAAAACAACTTCTCCATCTTATGCAACTATTTATGACAAGATTCAACACAGGTGCCTTGGGATTTTAGAAGCAAAAGGAGTTTAGGACTATGAAAGTTTTTGGTTATAAAGAGGGTATAAATCATCAAAAGGATCAAAGTAAGTACACAAAAGTGATCTAAAACCCCATTTGAGCAAACCCAGAAACAATTTTCAAAATTGAGAACTTTGATTTTTTGGCAAATTGAGCTTCTAAGCTTCTGAGGTGCCCCAGGTGCGTAGGTGAGCCAGGTGCGCCATTTCTGAGGTGCACTTCTTCTGAGGTGTGCCGATTTTTTTTGAAGAATTTAGAGGTGCGCCAATAGTTAACTGCCAGTTCCAAATATAGAGCTTTCCATGCACTTAAAATGCATTTTGTTGACAGTTTAACTCCTACAAACATCTAGTCAATATGAAGCTTCTATTTTTTGCACCTCTAGAGATTCTTACATCAACTAATGGCTTTCTTCTTCTTATTTTCTCATGCTTTCTTTGTTTTGAGACATGTAAAGGCTCATGCATCCATTTAATGATATAAATATGGATGGAGTCCTACTAAGCACCAGTTAGAGAGTCAGTTTGTATATAAATAGATTTGTTTTATTAGTTTAGAAGCATATGTTTGCATAAAGATACCTCTCAACACAAATTGAGGAGAAAATTTCTTATAAATTCAAGTGTAATATGTGCTTTAGGCTGTTATTTTGATGCAATAATATATGCTATTGGTGCTCTCATTCAGAGTGTAGTTATTTTTGCCTGAGTGTGTTATATTTTGTGAATGTATGTTCATGGAGTGTAACGGAGCCAATAGTTTTATTGCGTTATTTTTATTGAGCGATCTTTTAATTCTGGTGTTTGCTACAAGTTTGCAAATTCTGCTGACGTACTTAGTTTGAGAAGAGATCATCTATATTGTTCCTGCATAGCTTTTTGTCTTGCATGAGCGCACTTTCCGTGGCTTTGCAATTTGATGAAATGTGAAACATTTTACTGTTACTAAATTTTCATCGACGATTGCATCAGTGGAATTGAGGAAGCTCTGCTCCTATTTTCATTGGTTACCTACCAATATTTTCAAAGGCCTAACTCGCAGACGTGTTGCTTCTGTGGCTTATGTCCATTAGGAATTTCCCTTTTATATTATTTTCTTTCATCTCTCGTTACCTTATCTTTGTTATTTTCTTTTCTAAACCTTGGTTGAATTAAGAATTCATATAGTTGCATTGTTAGATTGCATTCATTTTAAAAAATAGAAAATACCAAAAATGTATCTCTTTTGTGGTTAATTTTGATACAAGAAGTAGATTGACCATTTGATTTAAAATTGGTTCGAAATAGAAAAGGCCTCCTTGTGAACACTCACATTTATCTTCTACTAAGAGGATTTTAGTAGGTTGCAAGATTGCCCGAAACCTTGGAGTTGATCCCAGATCAACCTTTCAAGAGAGGAGTTCAAAAGGATTCCTTCCATTAAGCATTGTACAAAAATATAGCTCAACAGAAGTGGTGCTAGAAGCAAAGCCTAAAAACCATTCGACTCAAAAAACCCAAGTTTTTGTTTGAGAATTTTACAATTTTTGAAAAAATAAAATAAAATAAAATAAATTAAAAAATTCTAAGTCTGTGAACTTTAAGTAGGTGCATAGGTGCATTGTTTTGAGAAAGTGTTCTTCTTTAGAGCTGCGCTTTTCCAGAATAAGCAAAAGTTCTTAGAACTCAGTCACTTTCACAAGTATCATAGTGATAAAGAGATACCAAGAACTCCACCCATTTGCATTACATATTCCATAATCATCATCTGCTCTACATTCTACTTCACACATTCCCATCATTATGCACCATGTTTTTCTTCAATGCCCAAAGTTCACCTTTGAATCTAATTGGTCCATTGCACAACTTGCCCAAAAATTCTAAAAAGTTTTGTCCACGGTTCATCTATGGAGAATCACAAACAACAAAAGATCGTATTAAAATTTTCAAGGAGATCTGTAATCGAAACTAGATTCAGCATATGGACGTGGTATGTCACTTTTTTCCTTACACTTTGGGGGAAATGACATTCAATTGGTACCTCAACCTGCCACCGACATCAGTAAGGGATTGGAACTCTTTTGAGAGCAAGTTTCTGGAACAATTCAAGATCTATATTGATCCAACTATCCTACATCATCAATTCATCTCAATTAAGAGGGATCCCTGTGAGACTATTTCATAGTTTAATCATTGCTTCTATAGAATGTATCAAAGAATGGAGTTTCCATCCAGATCTATTTTAGAACAATGGATTCATTAACTTCTATTTTTCTAAGAAGGCTCCCACCCAGAGACATTGATACCATTGAAAAGGTCTTTAAAGAGGCTATTACATTCAAAAAGTAGGTTATAGCCTCTCCAATGCCCACAATTACATATTCAGGGTATGAGCCCCAAATGACTGTATTCTTTGAGCAAAAGACTTCTCCACTTGGTAAACTCGAGAACAAAATGGCTAGAGAATTTAAGGCCATGAAGGAGACGATGTCTCTTTTATCCAATGAATTCATCAAAATAAAGTTGAATTCCTCAAGAAATCAAGGCAACCATCCAAAACAACTTGTTGCCTAGAACAATTATTCTCAAAATCAAAGTAGAAATTTTGGCCTTTCCAATAACATAAATAATGAGAATAATGGTATTACAGGTATGTGACCAAGTAAAAATGGATATGGGCACAATGATGTTTCAGATCAACCTCCTCAAATCATGGAGGAACAACCTTTGCAATGTAGTGCAATGGTGTTTGAATCATGTGATAAATCTTTAGGAAGACAAAATGATGAAGATTATCAAGAGGAGTTTGTGTTCCCATTCAATGAAGAAATTCTTTCAAGTGTTGATGTTTCAATAAGTGTGGATATGCCAATAAATTTTAAGGATGTGAAATTTTTTGAAGTTCTAAAACTCCATGGAGTTGATTTTTTTTTAAAGTTGTGAAAAGCAATGGAAATGCAAAAGATCACGAGGTTGGTGAGATTTTTGAGTAAGGAATTCATCAAGAAGAAGATACCAATGCTTCCTATTGTGATATTGATTCCCCATTGGATAATGATAAAATACCTCCCTCAAAACAAGATATGTCATTAGAAGAGATGGATAGAGTGCTCAATTTGGTCTCAAGTTTGATTGAGAAAATGTCTATTTGTCGGTATTCTACACATATATCAAACCATGCAATAATCGAGTCATGTAGAATCCATCCATTTCGGTTCCACTACGAAGGAAGTTGTCATGATTTCTTGTTAGCTTGGGAGATTGCAATGGAGGGAAAGTGTAACTTTGAACATGCTTCTTTGGGATATGAGCAAGAAAACATCTTGATCAATGATATTATTGAATCCAGTAATTCGAAAGGAGGGCTGATGATTGATTTTTCTAGTCCGAAGAAACCTAAAGGGTTTCCATGTATGCATGAAATTGTGTACCATGAGATAAGACAACCAGACAGAGAGACTACAATATGTGAGTGTACCCTATGGTGGGATACTCGCTAGATCAGGTGATATATTTCCTTTATCCCTCTTAGTTCGATAATTGTTAATTTGAGTATGATGCTAAAGGTAAGAGAACTTATTTCTGGATCAATCATGGTCATGGAGAGTTACCACAACTTCTGATTTTGTGTGATTTGTGCTTAGAATTTGAACCAAGATTGTCCAAATTTTATTTTTCTGACTACAAAGACAAATTAGCTTTTCGTAGGACTGTAGGGGGTGGTTCATTAGTATTGCATATGATGAGAAATCTACTGACAACGACCCCATATTCTTATTATTCAAGGTTTTCTATAGATAAGTTTTTGTTTTTCTTAAGTCTTTTTAGTCTTTCTAGTTAGGTGTTAGTTTGCTTTGAGTCGAGTCTTTTTTTTTGGGTTGCGTTTGTTTTTGTTTATTTTTCTTTCAAAGTTGCGTCAATCTGGTGGTTAGGTGCACTCAAGATTTTATCTTGACGTATCTCATTAAACCATTAGTTGGTTTCAAATTTTTGGAAGAGACATTTCTTTGTCAAAACATTTTAATGATTTTGTTTCTGTAAGAATTTTCCTAAGGGCAAAATTCACCTAGGAACTAAGAACTCAAACACAAGCACAACTGTAGACTAGAAAAAGAAAGTATGATTAGAATGATGATATATTCATTCAATATTCAATGTCAGAGTACAGTAGGAGTGCCTATATATAAAGGCCTCTGAGATACATCTAGAATGCCTCATAATCAACATCATGATATGTCACACAACTAGGCACATGTCCACCAGATATGGGTTATCCTCTATTAAACACAAAAGTAAGTGAGGTGATAAGAGGATAAGCCTACAACAGTGTGACACACAAATTAGTGTTGTAGACACCATGTGCTAAAATAGAGTTGCATACTTCTGTGTTGTCAACATGACAACTCAAAAATGTGTGCAAACTCCTAAGTGTCTCACAAAATAAAATAAGAAAATAATGCAAAATAATAAAATAATGCATTAACCTAAGTAAACTTAAGTAAGTGTAAAGAGTAAATACTTATTTACACCAACACCCCCCCTTAAGTGCAACTTAGGGAAATGCCCTTAAGCTTACGAAAACTAGGATGAAGATGTATGATGGGTCTCGACTACTAGGCCATGTTAGGTACCCATGTACATAATGAAATGCAATCTCTCATAAAGTAGAGAAAGAGGGAAAACCTCATGGGAAAAACTCTCCCCTAAAAAGAGAGATGAATAGGAATGCATGAATGGATGGAGTAATCAAGATCCCCCTATTACGACATACATCCAGTATATACAAAATTGAAGAATGAGAAGAACTAAACCTCATAAGAGGAAAAAGACCCCCCATAAGAAAGAAGAGGAAGTGAGACAAGGTAGTCCCCCCCCCCTAAATGAAGAATGCCTAGTAGTGAAAATTGCTCCGATGAAGAAGCTGGTCCAAGAATGTAGAATGATGTTCCTCCCCTTTGGAAGAAACAAAGGCAAAGGTACAATCCTGAAGATGTATGGTGGCCCTAAAACCTGCTCAAGTATCCCTGTGCTTATGCTGATGTTCGCCCCTTCCAATTGTGCTGAAGAGAACGAATGCAGATTTGGCAAGGATGTCTGTTGAACCTGTTCCAATGAACCATCTGTCTTCTCAACTGACAAAGAGACCTCTACCAATTGCTGTACATAAGTATCCACAATCACACCAACCTGTAAAGATTGATCATGTAGAGAATGGACATGAGGGTCAGAGTGAGCCCTCATAAGAACTGTAGAACGATCACTTTCATCAATGAGAAGATGTAAGTCCTCAAGTTTGTCTCCCAAGTCAACTGAAGCTAGAGCTGGAAGATGAGATGTACCATGCTAAGGTGGACCTTTCACTATGGTAATATAAGCATGTGGACTAGACTAATGATGTGACCTCTCACTGCAGTTGTCGATAGAACCCCACATGTTTGAATCTATTGAAGCACTATTGCTGGTGTCACTATTAGTTTCCACTGTATATGAAGTGTGGAGAGGATTAAAGGATAAGCGAGGTGAACTTTCCTCAAAATGAACATCCTTCTCCACAAAAATCTCGTGTGTCTCTGGATCCATAAGTCTATAAGCCTTTGCATTGTCTTCATACCCAATGAAAGTACAAGCCTCGATGTTGGTGCCTTGTAACCCTTGGAAGATAGGTTTGCCCATGTTGGACAACCGAAGACTCTGAAGTGACTCACAATTGGTTTTTTTCCGCACCATGCTGCAAAAGGAGTCTTCCCGTCTAAGGCATTATGAGAAGACCTATTAAGTATGTGAGTAGCATTGCTAATGGCTTCAACTTCAAGTGTAGGATCAAGAGACTTGGCCTTTATCATGCAACTTGCCATGCTTTTGAGAGTCCTAATCCTCATAGCTGCAACATTTGTCTTGTGCAGACTAAATGTTGGTGAATTTTGAAGATCAATTCCCTTATGTCTGCAAAAGTCTTGACGTCTTCTGTCTATATATCTGTTCTCATTGTCCACCCTTAGTACCTTGATGGCTTTCCTTGATTTGTGTTCAACATGAGTCTTGAAGACTTGAAGTTTATGAGCCACTTCACTCTTATGATGAAGGAAGTAAACCCAAGTGAATCTTGAAAAGTCATCAACAAATGTGAGGATGTGGTAGCCTTGGTCGACTGAAGTCATTGCAAAGGGTCTTGCTAAAATCATGTGAACCAACTGAAGAACAACTGGAGCTCTAGAAGACTTCCCTTTATCATACTTCTCTTTGAGATTCATATCACTGAACATGATGAACATTCACTTTTAGAAAAGTTGATATTAGGTAGACCTTTGACCATGTGTTTTGAGAAAAGTTGTTGAAGAGAGCAGAAGTCAAGGTGACCAAACCACTCATGCCATAAGTTGATTTGTGAAGTAGAGTGAGTCAACAAGGCTTGAGAAGGAGACTTAGGCACAAAGTGGGAGAAGGAATAAAGCCTCTTGTCATCATTGACTTTTCCCACTACAACCAATGAATCATCTCTAAGATGGCACACCATCACTGAACCTGGAAGGAACTCAACTTTATGACCATCTCCAAGGTGAGTGATTTGGTAAACTGAGAGGATATTGGAGCTAAGGTTTGGAACGTAGAGAACATCTTTGAATTCCCCATTTTCCATTTCCACATGTCCTTTCCCTTCAACTTCCATTTTAGTATCATCTCCCACGAAAGTGTGTGGTACCTTTGACTGCTTCAATGAAGAAAAGTCTCCCTTTGAAGATCCCATGGTAAGAGAAACCTGAGTCAAGTATCCATTTTGAAGAAGAACTTGTGTTTGCCATAAGTTCTTGCCTTTTACCCTTTGAAGAGGTTGGAATAGAATCCTTGGAAGTACTTAGCACTTGAATCTTATTCTTCCTGAGTAGATTTTCCAACTCATCGATTCTTTTAGTCTTGCAATGATGCTCGTCATGATTTGAATTTTTGCAATATGTGCAAAAAAGTTTTCCATTCTTTTCATTACTTCCCTTCTTGTTGGAAGAACTGCCTTGTTGTGAGGAGGATTGTTGTGTCTCAAATTGTGTTTTTTGCTTCCACTACTTCTTGTTGTTGTTTCTTTTCCCTCCTTGACTTGATTGGTGCTCATCACTAGCCACAAAGACTTTGGTCTTTGATGACTTGAGAAGTCCTAAATCCATCAAGTGAGATTGTTCAACAATCAACATCTCTGCTAATGCATCAAATGAAGGTTTTTGGTAACCAGGTCCCATGGTCAACTTGTGAGTATTGAAACTCGAAATAAACAAAGCATACTTTGAAGGTAGCCTCTTTAGGATGTGATGAATCAAATTTTCATCCTTCATGGGATTTCCACAATCTTTAAGAAGTGCCCTATACTCAATGACTTTGATGATGTAATCCTAAATTGTGTCAAAATTCTTTAGATCCAAGAGAAAGAGATTATCCTCAATTTGAAATCCCTTTTCTTCATCCACCTTACCATACAATGATTTAAGTTTGTCCCAAACTGCTTTCGATTCTGTACAACTGGCAATGTGAAATAAGAGATCTCTATGAACACAATTCCTGATAACTCCTAAAGCCTATTGGTCTTGAGCTTGCTAATTAATGATTTCTTTAGCATTAGTAGGTTTGGTAATTGTACCATCAACATAAAGACTATATCCTTTTTTCATTAATCTACTCCATGCAATATCTTTCCATGTAGAATAGTTGCATGAAGTTAGAGATGGACATTTAGATGAACCCATGATGTAGAAATGAAAAGAACACAAAAGAGAGACACAAGAACATAGTACACCCCCCCACCCCTTTCACTCAATCAAAAGATCCCCCCAAAAAAGATGCTTTTGGCACTTTATAAGTAGTGCATGTACAATGGGCCACTTATCAAAATGAACAAAGTGGACTTTCTGATTTTGTTTTTCACAACTACCTTTTGAGGCCCAAATCTATCACTAAGCACTATAGCTTAGATGTACAAATTTTTTGAAAAGTAATCAAAGCTTTATAATGCAGAAAAGCCCTAGTTCTGAATGTGAGAAATTTGTCCACACAACCCTAGAATCTGACTTTAGATCTAAAAAGTAGACAAAAAATAATGCACTTTCAAAAAAAGTGGAACCTAAAAAAGTGACTAGATGTGCTCGTACGGAGCGTTTGAAGTTGTAAAATGTAGGATTATGCAGGTACAGTCACCAAAAAATACATTTTCTAAAAATTCTTTGCACCAAAACTAGAAAACAACACCACCACTAGAAAATTTAGAAAATTCTACCCAATTTCAAAAAAAAATGCACCTAAATTGGAGTTCAGATGTCCAAGTTATGGACTTGCAAAGTCAGGTTGCCAAATTGAAAAGCAATTAGGAGAGGGGTTTGGAAGGAAAAATGTGAGCTTAAATTTGATGGTCAAATGGCCATTGTAGCAGTTGAAAAAGGCCTGGGAATGATAGTCAAACAATCGTCAAATTTAAACCAGTGCTCTGCTGACGTCAGCAAAAAATGCCCCTTGTTAACGTGTCATTCATACAGTACAACTAGGTATACGTGGCATAAAACGTACAGTGTATGGAATTGTTGTGCTAGCATATAGATGGCTAATGTGGCTATACATGTGGCTACATAGGTGGCGGGCGTATGTGCTAATGGTTCGAACATTGGCTACGTGGCGCAAGTCGTAGGCCAGGGTGCAGGCGGGTCCACATGGCTCTGGTTGCAGTTTGCATGTCACATGACTCAGATGTTGACTAGATGAATCCTAAGTGGCATATGAGTTAGTTGCTTACTATACGACAGGTCCTATGCTGAGTCTATGTGTTAGTCTCTATCCCACATGGCGTCGCGCGTGTGTGGGCTACACGCGTGGCAATAAACTTTGATGCTACGTGGCAACCTTTAGATGTGTAGGCCGGTGGATAAAATAGCATCGCTGGATTAAAAAATGCAGGCTAGAATGAACGCGTGGTCGCTAGAATATTCTATACCTTGGGCAGGAAACCAGACGGGCGCTGGGAACAAAGCACGGGAGCCAAAAATTGTATTATGTCTATTGAAGATGCCCTGCTGTCGACGAAATATTCTAGGGGTTCCCTTTTCAATTGTCCCACATGCAATGGGAGTTGAGTTTGTGGAATTTATAAAAATAAGCCCTCATGGGTCATCAAACAAAGAGGCCACCAGTAAGTGTTGGGTGGTGTGGCCGCGAGTGGAATCCGCTAGAAGATTTGTGTATGGGTAGGAAATGGTGTAAATGCAGAGTACGACCTCCCCACTAAATACAAAAATCGCAGACCTACGATAATAAAATATATTTTCAAATGGCAGAGCTGGGGTGTCACTGCCTGGTTCTGCTAAAAAAGTTTTCATTGTTGGGTGCCTGAAGGGAAAATTTTTTCCCGACAATTCTAAAGAAAATAAATTGCAGAGAAATAAAAATATAGATCCAAAAAATTAATTAAATCTACAAAAAATAACCTTACATGAATTGTAAATTGGGGCCTCCGGGTTTTGATTTGCAAATTTTTTTCGCCTCACGGTTGACTTTGAGTCAAGGTAGGCATATTTATAGTCGATCTTTATTGATTTAGCATTTTGGACATAATGGCGAGGTCAGATTTGGCTCTAAAGACTCCCAATTTCTGCAGTACTCCAAATTTGGGTTGAGGTGTTGAAGCAAGAAATGGTCTTGAACGACTATGTGATGAGAAAATCTCCAAGCTTTGATACCATGTAAGAATTTTCCTAAGGGAAAAATTCACACAAGAACTAAGAACTCAAACACAAGCACAATTGTAGACCAGAAAGAGAGAGTGTGATCAGAATGACGATATATTCGTTCAATATGAAATGTTAGAGTACACTAGGAGTGCCTGTAGATAAAGGCCTCTGAGATACATTTAGAATGCCTCATAATCAGAATCATGATATGTCACACAACTAGGCACATATTCACCAGATATGGGTTATCCTCCATTAAGCACAAAAGTAAGTATGGTGATGAGAGGATAAGCTTACAAGGGTGTGACATGCAAATTAGTGTTGTAGACACCATGTGCTAAAATAAAGTTGCGTACTTCTGTGTTGTCAACATGACAACTCAAAAAGGTGCACAAACTCTTAAGTGTCTCACAAAATAAAATAATAAAATAATGCATTAACCTAAGTAAACTTAAGTAAGTGTAAAGAGTAAATACTTATTTACACCAATAGTTTCTTATACCAACCGAGGAATAGATGTTACTTGCAGTAATAGGGCACTTTTAGTCTTGAATTTAGAATTGCAAATCAACAAGTTTTCAACACTTTACAAATTTAAAAATCAACTACCTTAATTGTTTTCAAACCAAGGTTGATGGCAGCAAGAGATAGTCCAAACCCTACCAATTCAAACATAAGGTATTCTCGAAGTAATTGCTATGATCGCTATTTGGCATGAGAGTTTCTAAAAGTTCTTAAAAGAGGAACACAAGAGATATTCATTGAAAATTGAATCCGAGAAATGAGAAATGACACCAATGTCTTGGCCACACAATTTAAGCATGGTCAAGGTACAAAAAGAAAATAAAAAAGGAAAAAAAGGTTGTTAAGAATGAAAGATTCTACAAAATCTCTGAAAGGTAATCTAACTATAGAGATATGCATTCTAAATAATCTATCCAATATCAAAACAATTGCTTAATTGAAAAAAAAATTGATTCCCAACTATTCTATGAGGCATATAACCCATAGGCTCTATTCTAGTTAATAGGCCTAAAATTCGTGCTGATGTTAGAAACCCTTAAAACTCTCAAATAACACCACCAAATTAACTTGAACTTATCATTACCTTATTAAAAATATTCAAACTGCTGATTCTTGGGCTCTTTGTCTTTGAGTAGATGGTTAAACTTTCAAACACTTGTATTGATGAGGGTTTCCTTACTAACTACCATGATTGGTTCCTAAACTCCAATATCTCACCTTTTCTTCACTTCCAAATAGTTCTCCAACCTCTTATGAATGAACGTAATCTTCTAAACCTTATGCAAACCATACACCAACTTTTGTCATGTTTTCTTTATTTTCAAATTGCTGATTCATTCTTAATACATGCAGCAACAAGTAACTTGTTGACTCACGAGTATCTCCATTTCAAGACATTGAGATATGGTTTTGGACTCATAAGATGGAAAACCAAAAAATCAAAAGGAACCTTTCAATCTTTCCAACTTTCTACAATCACAATATGCTGTGACTATGATCAAATAACTCGAGAGTATATGAATATTACTGTTCGAACTATAAAAACAAAGAATTATTCTCATAACCCATGATGTTAAGTAAACATGTAGGATTAGTATTTGTACTCAACTTCATTATCACATATAAGAAAACTTCACAATCATCAAAACCATGAATTCAAAGACAAGATGTAAGGGCACTATTCAAATACCAATATATGTGCATATTTTTACCAAAACTGTTGATTTATTATACAAAACCATACACATGCTCTTCACCTTTCTTCACCACATATCCTCTCTATCTTTCCATATGAGATTACATTGTTTTAAAATAAAAACATGACCTTTCACATCCTCTAAGAGGTTGACCAAGATGGATGCTTGTCCATCTTCCTAAAACTTGTCATTTTTTCACAAATTGTTGATTGCAACTTTTGACAATTTTACATATTTTGCATATTTTGCATTTTATGCTCTAATATACATTCTAGGTACCCTAAGTAGATTCAACATCACATCATGACATCTTAACAGTAAATTAGGCTCCTATTTATGCCCTTGCATGATATTTTCCACATTTTTCCTTACTTTGATGCACACTGCCCAACATATGAACTTGGTCAACATGACCTTAATTAAACATCTAAATAACATGAAATGAAACAAGTAATCTTCTAATCTACCATGACTCAAACACATGTTAATTATGATTCAAAATTCCATGGGAGATGGTCAGGGTGCCCTACACCAGAGAGGAATCTTTTATTTTCAAAATAACTTTAATTCTCCTCCACACATTTATTTCTCTCTTAAAAGTCAACTATTGATTGTGATTTGTGGAGATGCTTGTACACATGGATCACTCAAGATGCATTCTCCTCCCTTGATTGTGCTTCTTTTGCCTCTTAATCCCTTCCGTCCATTTTTCTTTAAAAAGGAGGCTCTCTTCTCATTCTAAAATCTTAGAATCTCATGTTAACATTATGTTGCAAGTTTTTTAGTGACTTTGGAGGTTTGAAGGAGCTTGGAGCAATTTTCAATTTGCATTCTCATACTTTCTTCATGGCTTACTTGCATGTAGCTTAGCTTTCTTTATTCTCTGTCTTAGATCACATAGATTATGTAGGAGGCTTTGTAACTAGTGTAACCAAGGTGCACGCACTCGGGTCAAAAACCCTATGCACTAGGTGCGTGTACATCCCTAGTACAGGTGCTTCGCACACTTGAGTACACCAACTATAGCCAAAACATGGCTGCATCAGTCAGAGCACCCGGGTGGGACACAGGGAAGTGGGTGCATCCGGGGTGCAGGAGTGCGCACTCATGTGCACATGGGGTGCGCAAGGGGTGCATCCAGTGTGTTGCATAAAAAGTGAAAAATATTTTTTGCTTTTATTTTTTATTATTTTTTTAGCATGGAAACTTTTTTTAATCATATTTGAACAATGAATTTTGAATTTTTCATCTTTGTCATTTGATAATTTGATAGTCAATGGTTGATTTACATGGTACACTGTACTATGTATGGTATGTATTTTTATTTTTCATTATAATTATTATGTTTAAAAGTTTAAGTATTTATAATTTACTAAGTTTAATGGTCATTGGTAATGGTTATGAAGTTTCAAGTTTGAATTTATAGTTCATGAATCACATTTCAATTTTCTATATTTAATTTTATTTAGTATGTTATTATGAGCTATCAATTCATAATTAGCATTTTCAATCATATATGTATACTATGCAACCCCACCCCCTACCTCCTCTGCACCCCTCGCCGTCCCCAAATTGTGGCCCTTTTTTCCCCCACCCAAAACTTGTCTCGATGTCCCCCCGCACCGTCGCACCCCTATGCCGGTGTAACATTGTTTGTAACTCTCTTTGTTAGCTTGCATTTCATTTAGTTTAGCTCGCATTTTCATTACATTCATAATTGTTTTTTGGATATTGGCACTCATTGACTCTACTCTTTGAATCTCTCATTCTATGGCACACCTTGCAAGGGTTGCATAACTTTGGTTCATTTGACAACCACCATACTATACTTTCACATTTTCATGTCATAGATAGAGAGCTACAAGACACCTCTTGAGGTGCCCTCTTTCATGGGTATTCTTGAGTATAATAGTTTAAAGAAGTGTGACACATTTTTGTATACACAAAATCAAAATCTTTTGAATAATTGGTGAATATCGTTGTTGGAAATATAAGAGGAGTAACTGAGAGGGGAGGGGTGAATTAGTTACCACTAAAAAATAATCCCAGATCCCTTAGATGTCAATACAAAACATAAACTCTGCTGGAACTGATGTTACTTGTTTAACACACAAGCACTTGATTAACACTAACAATATGTTGTAACTTGACAAGTACTATAATATCAAGTATTACTCGACAAGTACTAAACATGCAGATCTTAAGATATTAACTGTGATTAAACTTAATTAAATTAGTTGCATACACATAAAAGAAATAACATGAACACAAGTGACACCAAGATTTAATATGGAAACCCAATTTGGGAAAAACCACCAATTACATTTAGTTACTATTTTTCACTCTTCTGAAGTGAGCTCTATTAGTGGTAGTGTAGTTTTTTTTATTTCCTAGTGGGTTATTTATTTTTCCCTATATTGCTAATTTTTTCCTACACTCTTAATAATCTTGCTTAAGTTAATAAAGCATATCTTATTTAGAAAGTGGTTGTGAGGTGTCACCTTCTTACATGTGAACATCTATTAGCTATCTTAGGAAGATACTTTGCTATCTTTAGTCTGATAGATGGTTGCTCCTCATTGGTCGTGTTGCCACCTTCTCCCGCTTCCTAGTCTATATAAGCATGCTACCTGACTTGTATTTGTGATCAATTTCTTTTGCATCCTCTTAATGCTATTTTTCTTCCAACATTAGCATTACTCTCTTGGAGACTAATTCTATGTTGCTATTTTGGTTTTGTATCATTTGCATTCATAGTTTAGATATCTATTCTTTGCACTAGTTTTCAAGGTTATTAATCTTTCAAGATTCTAACATGGTATCAAAGTTTTTCTATGTGAAAGAGTAGATTTTAGTTTCCTTATTTGAGAGATTCAGGGGGGGGACTAATAAATCTTATTGTAGTTTTTTGAAAAATGAAGTATGCTCTTCTCTTGCATCTTTAGATGATCTTGAGAATTAGAAAAGTTTGACAAACACATTTTGAATCTCTGGGGTTTCAATCTCAAATCTGACAACCAACTTGCATATTTGGAATTTTTAATCAATATTGCAAGTTCCAGCATGCCATTGATGGACTTATGAAGTTGATTCAACATTTGTATGCCATCTTTTGGTTGCTAGGGTCGTTTCTTGGTTGTTGGGGCTGTTTTTTATTGTTAAAGGTGTCTAATTTACACTACAAGTACATCTTCTATACATCAACAAGAAAAACTCTTTTTGGGTTTTGTTTGTAGCATAGAAAAACCATCTGAATATCTTTTAGTTTTTGCATGCAATCCATATATTTTTTAGAATCGCGCACGGAAAGCTACAGCTGTACCCCTCTCTGTTGGTAGTCACAGATTTGAACGTAGTTTTCAAATGCCTCGTTCTTGCTTATACAAACTTTGATTTGACGATTCGTATTAAGACTTTGGCTTTTTTTTTTGTGCTCTATCCACTAGTGGAGTTATTTTTTGATTTTCATGCATAAATTTTTCAAAAATTGCAGATTCTTGACCGTGATTGTGCACAGTTTTCATTTTGAAAACTTTGGAGGATCATAACTTTCTCATATGACCTTGTATCGAGGCGGCTCTTCTTTTGAAAGTGCATAATTTTTCAAGTAGATCACATTGGTGCTATTAGTTTCCTTGATTATTATGTCCAAGTTTCACTTTTAGCATATGCTCTTCATGAGGGTTTGTAATGCATTGAAATCAAGACCACTAAGTATTTCTTTCTAGTGGTAGTTGTAAACGTACTAAAATAAAGTGCCAAATCATATTTTTTTGAGGGGGGTTCTTTGATTGAGTAAAAAGGGGGGGGGGGGGGGGGCATTGTTGTGGCTGGGTTTTTTTTTTTTGGGCATTTCTTCATCATGGATCAAACAAATATTCCCATCCTAACTCCATACAATTACTTTGAGTAGAAATCATGCATGACAATTCACTTAAGAAACGATAGATTAAATAGGATAACTATGGGACTTGAAATTGAACCTGATAAAGATGAAGATAAGCCTAAGTGGTTTAAGAAATGTGATGAGGCATATGGAACATTGTGTTTGTCTATTTCTCATGATTTGCTATTTTACATTGAATCTTTGAATACACCAAATAAAATATGGTTAAAGCTAGAAACACTATTTGGCACACAAGATTCAATGAGGGGTCATATGTTGGAAAATGAACTAATTAGTTTAAGTCCAAGCAATTTCAACACAATCCAGGATTTCTTCAATAAATTGAAGTCACTAAGGCTGCAGTTAAAACAATGTGGAATTGAAAAGAAAGATCAACAACTAATTCTTAGTATTCTCTCTAAGCTAAGTTTAGAATATTCTGTGTTTGTCTCTACCTTTTATGCTACTAAGGGTGCACTTGGTACTCAATTCACCATGCCATCTTTAGATGATTTTTTTGTCAATCTCACTCGAGAATAGGACAAGCTTATCCAGATGGGCACTCTTAAGTCCTCTAAGTCACATGCCTTGGCTGCTAACCAAGGCACAAAAGAAAAAAAAAGACAAAGTAGGAACAACAATAGTAAGGATGAGAAACAAAATAATAGTGAGGAAAAGAAGGATTAGATATTGGTTGCTTCAAAAGAAACTATTGATACCCCATCTTCCAAGGGCAATAAGCCTAAGAAAGAAAAGGTCAAATTTGCCTATTGTAAAAGACTTGGTCATGATGAACATTAATGTTTGAAGAAACAAATTGATCACTTGACATACATTCTTGAGAAGAATAATATCAATAGTCCTGAGTCTATCAAACAAAGTTCTAATGAAGGGTCTAACAAGGAAAAAGAAAACAACAAGGGGAAAGAAAAGGGCAAGGCCCTTGTTTTAGTTGCTTCCTCACCATCCACTTGGTTTCTTGATTCAGGTGCTTCACACCACATGGCTTCATCTAAGGAAGAAAATGCATCCTTGAAGCCATGTGCTATGCCTTCTATTTTGATGGGTGATGACACTCCTGTTGAGGTGTGTGGCAGAGGGTCTATTGATGTGGGGGATGACACATTCCATGATATTTTTTGTGTACCCTCATTATCAACTAATCTCTTATCGGTATACCAGATCACTCATATAGGTTCAGGCAAGCGGGTTGAGTTCACTCCTGATTTAGTGGAAATACGTGAGTTGCATAATGATTCTACAGTTGTAGTTGGAAGAGCAGATCATCAGTCACGACTATCTATTTTCTCACTTTGTTCCTAATCCTCCTTCGTCTATTTTGCTCACTCACTCTAATGATGTGAGTAAATTATGGCATGAGCAGTTTGGCCATCTTAACTTTTGCTATTTGCATTAGCTCAACCAGTAGAGCATGGTCATAGGGTTTCCTTCTATTCAGTTCTTAGGTAGTGTTTTCGAAGGTTACATTCTTAGTAAGCATCCTAAAGAAAAGTTTGACAAAAGTAAGGCATGGAGAGCTTCATAGATACTAGAGTTAATTCACAGTGATTTGGCTAGTTCATTTTAGCATCCTTATTTTAGGAGGGCCCGATATATCCTCACATTCATTAATGACTTTTCTTGATACACAACATAAGTCAAAGGTATTTGATCATTTTCAAGACTTCAAATTTTTTGTAGAGAAGTAATCTGGGAAAGCCATCAAAGTTTTGTGCACAGACAATGGTGGTGAGTATGTCAACCATTGGTTTGAAAGATTTTGCACTTCAAAGGGGATTGATTTACAACATTTAGTTCCATACAATCCTCAGCAGAACGGTGTTGCAGAATGGAAGAAGGAAATGGCAAATTGTATGATTAACTCTAGATCTCTTGCACCACAGTATTAGGTAGAAGTCATTAACTATACTTGTTATATCCAAAATTGTGTTCCTCACTGAGCCTTGAAGGGAGTTACTCCTTTTGAAGCTTGGAACGGTTGGAAACCATCAGTTAAGCACTTTCGAGTTTTTGGCTCTCCTGCATGGGCCCACATTCTTGTAGAGAAACATAAGGCCTTGAATCTGTAGAGCAGACCTTGCATATTTGTAGGTTATCCTGATGGTGCGAAGGGTTATCGGTTGCTCCACCTGACTACACATGAGTTGTTCATTGAGAGGAGTGTTCAGTTTGAGGAGGGACCTTCAAGCTCCCTTTACCATCACTTCTCTAACTCCTACTTTGACATTGGAGTCACTTGGAATACATGACATATCTTCTAATGAGTCAGATTCACCTAAGCTGTCTTCTACGTCCACTTCTAATGCAAAGAGTGATTCAGAGGACTCACCTCCTTGCTCTCCTAGTCATCATTCACAGGTTGATGATTCTCCTCCAGATTCTCCATCTTTTGGTCCACTTTGGCCTAGACAAACCTTGTAATTTGCAGGTGATTGGGTTGGGGATCCATCAGACACCAAGTGGACTTGTTCACAATTCTAGGATGCTCCACATGTCCTCATTGCTACTACCTCAGACCCACAATCCTTTCATGAGGCTTCTGGTATTCCTGAGTGGGATACAACTATGCAAGAAGAGTATAGTTCCTTGATGAGGAACCACACTTGGGATCTTGTCTCTCTTCCTAAGGAAGAAAACTTGTTCGATGTAAGTGGATCTATCCAAAAAAATTTGTAGCAGATGGGTCAGTTGACAAACACAAGGCTTGCTTGGTTGCCAAAGGATTCTTCCAGGTTCTTGGGATTGACTACTCTAAGACTTTTGCACCAATTGCCCGAATGAATTCCATTCGACTTGTTCTTGCCATTGCTACAACTAATCATTGGGAAGTACATTAGATGGATGTAAAGAGTGCTTTTCTTCATGGTGACCTTCATGAGGAGATCTACATGGAGTAACCACAGGGTTTCCTTTAGGATTCTTCACTTGTGTGCTGTCTTTGATAGTCTCTCTATGGCCTCGAACAAGCTCCTCAGGCCTAGTATGCGAAGATGGACCCCTTTCTTCTATCAGTTAGGTTCACTCAGTGCTATTCTAATCCTAATGTCTACATTCTTCAATAGGGTGATTCACTCCTATTTTTGGTTTTGTATGTTGATGACTTGCTGATCATAGGAAGCTTTGCACCCACCATTAAGGCTGTCAAAGTTTCCCTTCAAGACAATTTCTTGATGACTAACTTGGGCTTATTGCATTACTTTCTTGGGATTGAGATCTTTTAGTCTCCTTCCATGATCACCATCACACAGTCCAAGTATGCTCTAGATTTACTCTCGAGGTTTCATATGGTTGACTATAAGCTTGCTCTGATTCCCTTTCTAGAGTCAAACTTGAGGCTCAATGTTCTTCTCAACTTGTTGATGGCACCTTGTATCGCCAACTTGTTGGGAGTCTCATTTATTTGACTCATACGAGACTTGACATCTCATATGCTATAGGTATGGTCTCTCAATTCATGTAGGAGCCTCATGAGCTGCACTGGAAAGTAGCCAAGTGAATCCTTCACTACATTCAGGGTTCTCACAGTTATGGGATTCACTATGCAGCAGGTATTGAGCTTGATTTGGTGGGCTACACAGATTTAGATTGGGTAGGTGATTCTCAGGATCACAAGTCTACTTCAGGTTACAACTTCACACTTTGTTTTGGTCCTATTTATTGGTCGAGCAAGAAGCAGTCTGCTATTGCTCTATCTTCTACTAAGGCTAAGTATTAGGGGGTTGTGAATTCCACCACTGAGGCTATTTGGATTCAACATTTTCTCATTAAGTTTAGTATCTAGATCAAACGTCCATCAATCATATTTTGTGAAAACTAGAGTGCCATTCAGATCTCATAAAATCTAGTCCATCATCAACAGACCAAACACATTGAGATCCACATGCACTACATCTGAGAGCTCATCCATGGTCATGTCATTGACCTTTTCTATTGTCTAACTTCTAAGCAGGTTGCTGGTATCTTCACCAAACCCTTCACTGAGAGCAAGTTCCTTCATTTGCAAACTTTGCTAGGGGTGTGGGATGCTTCATCTTTTGGGGCGGCCTCTTCCTCTCACTTGAAGTTGTAGTTATTTTTGGGGGTCCCTTGTCTCTCTTTTGGAAGAATTTTATGTACATGGGTATCTCATCAGGCCTGACTTTCCAGGACCCATTTCTCCATCCACCTAAGCTTCACTTATGGGGGGTGTTAGTGTAGTTTTAAAAATTTCCTAGTGGGTTATTTATTTTTTCCTATATTGCTAGTTTTTTCCTACACTTTTAATAATCTTGCTTAGGTTAATAAAGCATGTCTTATTTAGAAAGTGGTTGCGAGGTGTCACCTTCCTACATGTGAGCATCCATAAACTATCTTAGGAACACACTTTGCTATCTTTAGTCTGATAGATGGTTGCTCCTCATTGGTCAGTGTTGCCACCTCCTCCCTCTTCCTAGTCTATATAAGCATGCTACCTAGCTTGTATTTGTGATCGATTTCTTTTGCATCCTCTTAATGGTATTTTGCTTTCAGGATTTGCATCACTCTCTTAGAGACTAACTCTATGTTGCTATTTTAATTTTGTATCATTTGCATTCATAGTTTAGATATCTATTCTTTGCATTAGTTTTCTGGGTTATCAATCTTTTCAGATTCTAATAGTTAGGGGCCAACCTTGTTAAAGGTTACAAAACACACTGTTAGAGGATTTAATCACCCTATTAGGAGTGGCCTTGTTAGAGGTCTTTAGACACTTCAATCTAGAAATGCCACCTTGTTAGAGGATTTAAAAAATACTTGTTAGGTCAACTCTGTTAAGAGATTTGATACACTACTACAATGGTTAGAGAGTAACAATGATATAAACTGATTGCTGATTCAATTGTATTGCTGATTTCAGATCTCAATTTTGGCTTGAATACTTGATCCTTCCTGATCAGATTAATCTTTTCTGCTCAACAAGTATATTTTTCTTATCCTCCCAATTCACTTCCTCTAAGCATCTTCTTATCTTCCACACATTCTCACACATTCAATCCTCAACTTGAGCTTATATCATAAACATTGTCAAGTTAGCTTGAATACAACTTAGAATAATTAATATTCATCTCCTTAGTTGGCTAGAACCAAAAAAAAAATTCATTAAACTCAATATACCAAAATAAGATTATCTTTTGTTAGCCGACCCTGCTCGAACACTGAAATGATTTTCCTGTGTTAACCATGTGAACTCAGTTAACGCTGCATCTTCACAAACTTCCTTTGGTAACCGAGAGAGCTTTGTTAACACTGGTTCCATCCAAATTTTTCTTGTTAATTGAGTGAGCTCAGTTAACACTCAACTTCTAAAAACTTCTCTTGGATGCCCAAGTGAACTTGGTAGACACTGTCTTCTGAACTTAGCAAACAATGGAATTCTTAGTAGACACATGAAACTGTCTTCATTACCTGAGTGATCTTGGCATACATTGATTGGTAGAGATATGGCATTCTATGTTACATCAAAGACAATATACAATTGATCAATTGTTTTCAACAATATCCCTCTTTGGCATTGATAGCAACATAATATGTCATAATACAATGAAATTTTAGAGAAACATAAAGTAAGGATAATATCTTTAATTTCATTATGATTCTCATCCATGAGAACTCCCTCTATCAGTGTGAACTCCCTTTGACTTCAGTTTCACCCTCTGTCATCAAACTCTATCTTCAACATCTTCTACTGATAGAAAAATCTCTCTTTTTGATATCAGACTAAGTTCTCCTCTTTTTAACATCTTCAAATAAAACTTCTGTGATATGCAAAAATCTCTCTACTATGACAACCAAACTCTCTCGCTTTGACATCTTATGCCAAAGACCGTATATAGTGAATAGAAATGTATCTGATGTACTGATTCGTATGCAATCTGTCCTTTCATTATTGCATCAACTAGACTGATCTTCAAAATGCTCTAGTTGATGCATCACTAAAATTCATTTAGTGAGCTTCAGATAAGAGGAATTACCCCCAACTTACCTCTTATATACAAAAAATGCATCCTTAGGTAATGACTTGGTGAATATGTTTGCAATTTGTTCATTAGTATTCACATATTCCAATCTCACCTCTTTCTCTTGTACCAATTCTCTCAGAAAATAATATTTTATTGAAATGTGATTGGTCTTGGTATGCATCACAAGATTCTTTGATATATTAATTGCACTTGTGTTATCACAGAAGATAACAATTGGATCCTTGATTTCTACCTTCATACCTACGAATAGTTGCTTGAACCAAACAAAATTAGAACAATTAACTGCTGCTACAACATACTCTGCCTCTGCTGTAGACTAAGAAATGCAATTTTTCTTCTTACTTGTCCAAGACACTAGTCTCTTACCAAGAAAGAGTGCTCCACCACTGGTGCTCTTGCTGTCATCAAAACTTCTTGCCCAATCTACATCAGTAAAGGCTTTCAAATCTAAATTGCCTCCTTTCTTGTACCATAATCTATAGTCTTTATTACTCTTTAGATACCTCATGATTCTCTTTATTGCCATCATATGATTTTCTTTAGGATTAGCTAAAAATCTTGCCACCATATCAATTGCAAAAGTAATATAAGGGCTAGTATGTACAACACACTAATTTTGTCCAATCATTGATCTATATGTGGTGTGATCAACCTCCTTGGAATCATCATTTTTGAAAAGCTTATGTCCCAGTAGACATAGGTGTTCCAACTGGTCTTGAATCTTCAATTCAAAATTTCTTCAGTATCTCCTGATATACTTAGATTGAGTAATGTAGATACCATATTTCTTCTATTGAATCTGCAAGCCAACAAAGAATTTGATTTCTCCAAACATTGACATCTCAAATTCCTTACTCATTTCCTCTAAAAAATCTTTGCACAAGTCATCATTTCTAGTAAATAATGTATCATCCACAAAGATTTCTATCAACACAATCTTCTTGTCTAGTCCTTTTATGTATAAGCTGTTGTTATCATTTATTTTTTGAAAACCAATCTTCATCAAGTAATAATGAAATCTTTCATAGAAACCTCTGGGAGCTTGCTTGAGACCATATAATGCTTTGTGCAGTTTAGAAACCACATCCTTTTTGCTAGGATCTATAAAACCTTTAGGTTGTTCTATGTAAACTTCTTCTTCAAGAATTCCATTCAAGAATTCATATTCTCATCCATGTGATACACTTTGAATCCTTCATATACAACATAAGAAAGTAGAGTCCTAACACCTAATCTTGAAATAAGAGAAAAATTTTCACCATAATCAATACCTTCTTCTTGAGAATAACCTTTACATACTAACCTTGCTTTGTTTCTTGAAACTTCTCCAACTTCATTCATCTTAGTTTTGAAAACCCACTTTGTGGCAATTAAATTCTTATCCTTGGGTCTAGGAAATAAGAGTCCAGGTCTTATTCCTTTTTATCTCTTTTATCTCTTCATTCATTACTTCAATCCAACTTTCATTATCCAAAGAATCTTTAACTATTCTAGGTTCAAATTCAGTTAGAAAATATGTACCTTTCAATTTGTTTTTTGTCATTGTACCATTTGACTTGTCTCCAATGATCTACTCAGGTGCATGGTGCCTTATGACATATCTTGCTAATATAGGTACTTTGTGTGTGCTAAAATGTTGTCACACTTCTATGAATCATTACATGTAAGAAAACTCAAGAATGAGCCCTCACAAATCGATCCATAGCTCTCTACCCATAGAGTGCAAGGGTTTGCAATGGAGGCCCTCAGTTTGACCTATTTTTGTGTCCATGCAAGTACACCATGAGATGAGAGATTCAAAGAGGAAAAGCAAGAATGCTAGTCTCCATGATCTTCAAATATGCATGAAAATAAGATCTAATCTATGAAATCAAAATCTAATCTATAAATGCAAGATCTAAGCTAAAAGCCCATGATGGGTGCAAGAGAGAAAAAGACAAGAAAATAGAAGTCCTCCACAAAAAGCTTTTGTATTCAAACTCCTTCAAAAATTGGTCTTCAAACCTGCAGCATAATGATAGCATAATCATCGGTCTCTAACATGAGGAGAGGGCTCTCCCTTATAAAGGAAATTATGGAGGTGAGAGGCTTCTCACAACCAATATGGGATAATAGAGCTTGATCCATGTGAGACAAAATTCCACCAATGAGAAAAGAGGAATGGTTGAGAAGAAAGTGGTGATCCATGTGAGACAAGATTCCACCAATTAGAAAAGAGGAGTGGTTGAGGAGAAAGTGTAAAGATAAATCCCACTTAGATCACATTTTTAAGTGTAGAGAAATTAAATAAAAAGAATTTATTTTATTTCCTTTTTTCATCAAAAGAGATATTTAAGTGGGATTTTTATTTAATTAAAAGGGAGCAAGTTCTTTTTAATTAAATAGAAGATATTTAATTAAATTAAAAGAGAGGTTTTTCTCTTAATTAATTAAATGTGGATGAACTGTTTAATTAAAAGAGAGGTTTTCTTTTAATTAAATGGGGATTTTATTTTATTTAATTAAAAGAGAAGATTTTCTTTTAATTAAATAAGACTTGGAATAAAATGATCAATCTTAGAAATGAAATAAATCGAATTTGATCAAAGAAATTGATTTGAATTGATTTAATAAAATATTACAAACCACTGATTTAGAAAATTTGATAAATTGAATGATGGGTGCCCATAGTCTAGGCGACCATTTTTGGGTGCATACATTTGCCCCTCTTTGACTAATGTGTGATCGATTTGGGAACATATGTAGTCAAAGAAAGAAATTGAAGTGTGAGGTCAATTTGGGATCACAAAACAACCCAGATGTGTGGTCGACTGGGGAACACATCAGGACAAAGAATACAAATAAATTTTAACTTGAAAAAGTCTAGGATAAAATTGATAAAATTGAATCAAGGATTGAAATTGATAGTTATTGCCCCCTCGTGATCGAAATCGAAATGAGATAGAGGAGAAACAACAAATTGATAAATTTGATCAAATCGAACAAAAGATAAGGTTCTTGATGTAAGATGAAAGATATAAGAATCATAGAACCAAGGTAGATCATCAAGCATGAAATATTATGCCCCAAAGGTGATTTAGAAGAAAAGAAGTGGGGAAAAAGAAAATGGAAGATAGAAGTTTGAAAGATATGGAAAGAAATAGAAATAAGAAAAGAAAATGCTCCAAAAAATCAATCAACTGTTTAAGATAGAAATTTCGATTGAGATCATGAAAGAAAATAAGGAAATGAAGATCAAAATGTGACCACAATTGATTAAATGTCCACAATAAAGATGAAAGGAGAACCCTCTCAAACTCATAATGCAGCCTAAAAATGCAAACTAACATGAAGTCTAATAATGCAAGCTACATGAAATGCAATGGTGTACTTGCAAAAGAGCAACTGTAACATAGGATTTTGTGTTCATCATTCATTAGAGAATGTAAAAGAACTTATTTTCATCATTGGGCCATTATTAACGGACATCGAAAAATCACACAATCATCACTAGTTACAAATGCAACTATGAAGATATGAATGCGATTTATATTGGATTGAAATGTGGAAAGATTCTAACATAAGCATCAAAGACATAAAGGTCAAGATGACTTCGATGTTAGCTTACCCAATTTAATATAGAAAAACTATGCTCGCATCAAGGCATAGATGCCAAGATGACTATAAGAATGGTTGTGCAAAAACAATCAAGGATGATGTCTCAAATCTCCTAAGTGTTTTAAGGGGACAAAAAAAGACACTCTAGAGTTCAAGACCACACCCACAAGCAAAAATAAATAAATAAAAACATGTCTCATGCCCCAAGTCTTCTAGTGATGCATCATGGAGAGACTTATCAGACAAAGACACTCAACAAAAATCAATAACAGTTAGTACACAGAGAAAAAAAATTATGACATAAGTCAAGCATTAAGTGTTGCATTTAAAAATTTAAGTGTGTTAACTGATACTGAGTTCTGAGGATAAGGATCAAATGCTTGTAGGAAGGTAAGATCACATGATGATACTAGGTAAGACCAAACCAATAAGTGTTGAAAAACACTCGATGTCAATGGGTGTTGAAAAACACCATTTGTGAGGTGTCCTAAAGACTCACACATCTAAGAAACCAAAGCTAACATAGTTATGCCCCCTAGACAAAGACCAATTCCAAACCAAGGTAACAAGGACAAGGCATGGTGGAGAAAGGCTAAGTGTCGAGGACATGTGCTAAGAAATAGGGGTGCAAAGGCCTCAAGTAGTGCCAGTTTCCAGGTTTTCACCACTTGGATTTTTTTTTATTTTTATTTTTTTCAAATTTTTTTTGTATTTTTGCTACCATGGCACCTGTTTCTAGGTTTTCACCAAGGCACTTTTTCTATTTTTTTGAATTTTTGAATCTTTTATTTTTTTTGTATTATTGGAATATATAATTTTTTTGAAGATACATCAAAGTGCCTTTTGCTAGGTTGTCACTAAGATGATCATTTTTTCAAGACATTTTTCAATTTTTAGAATTTTTACAATATATAATTTTTTTGATTTTTGAAATATATCAATTTTTTTGAATTTTTTTTTTAGGATCAATAAATATGTACAAAGATACCCCTAGACAGAATGGGCATTATGGATAGAACTTCTTCAAGTGCAAGACATTGATAGGATCAGGGAGCTGTTCTCCCTCTGCTGTAGATAGTAAATAGGCACCTGAACCAAAAGCTGCTGTAATAATGTAAGGTCCAAGACAATTAGATTCAAACTTACCCTTTTGATCTCTATTCTGTTGATTCTTATGATTCACACGTAGGACAAGATCTCCCACTTGAAACTCTCTAGGGTGAACCTTTTTGTTGAATGCTTTTGACATGCGCTTTTGATAGACTCTCATATGGTCAAATGATGCTTGGCGTTTCTCATCTAAAAGTTCTAACTCTTGAAGTCTCATGGCATGGTAGTCTTCATCTGTAACTAGACCTTTGAGAGAAACTCTAAGTGAAGGAATTTCAACCTCTAAAGGTAACACTGCTTCAACACCATATGTAAGAGCAAAAGGAGTAGCTCCAGTAGGAGTGCGAATACTCGTTCTATAGGCCCACAAAGCTGGATTTATTTGTAAATGCCAATCTCTACCATTCTTATGAATTGTTCTGTGCAAGATTTTAAGAATGGTTTTGTTTGATGCTTCTGCTTGACCATTCCCTTGTGGGAAATAAATAGAGGACCAATCTTGTTTTATCTTGAACTTCTTACAGAGTTGCTTAAGGTCCTTATTTTACTGACCTCCATTTTTAGTGATAATCTCAGAAGGCACTCCATATCTACAAATAATATGATTCAAAATAAATAGTGAAATTGTCTTTCCAGAGGCAACAGAAAGTGGGACAGCTTCTACCCATTTAGTGAAATAATCAGTGGCAGTAATAATAAACTTGTATCCAGATGACGAGTTGGGATGAATTTTCCCAACAAGATCAAAGGCCCACCATTGAAATGGCCAATGAGATATAGAAGGAATGAGCTCCCTACTTGGAGTATGTATCAGGTTACCATGTTTTTGACATTTTTCACATGACTTTGCAAAAGCTACTGCATCAATCTGCATTGTGGGCCAATAGTATCCTTCCCTAAGCAATCTTCGAGCCATGGCAAGACCATTAGAATGTCCCCCACAGATACCCTCATGGATGTCAACTAACGCTTGATCAGATTCGTCCTTTTCTAAGCATCTAAGAAGTGTTCCATCTAGACCCTTCCTATACAAATCACTAGAGATAAGGGAGTGATGAGAGGCATTTCGAATAAGGTTTCTGTGTTCAGATCGGTTAAAGGTTTCAGGTATAATCCCATCACGAATGTATGAGTAAATGGCACCATAACGAGATGACTCATGACCAACAAGGGTACAAATAACATGACTTTCTTGGGAATCATAGATAGGGTGATGTAGCTCTTCCACCAGGAATTCAAATCTTGATTCATGTTTCTCTAATTGAAGAAGTGAAGCAAGTGTAGCCATAGCATCAACTGCCTTATTTTCTATTCAAGGAATTTGTTGAAACGAGACAAATGTGAAGTAGAGTCTCAAGGAATCAACCATTTTCTTGTAAGGGACCAATTTATCATTTTTTGTTAGACAATCATCATTGACTTGGTTGATTATCAGCTATGAATCTCCATAGATGTGTAACTCTATAATTATCCATTCTATGGCCATCTTAAGTCCATTTGTTAAAGCTTCATATTCAAAAATATTTTTTGTACATGGGAATAATAACTTGTAAGATTTAGGAATTGTGTACCCATGAGGAGAAACAAACAACACACCAGCTCCTGAACCATTTTGCATAAAAGACCCATCAAAGAACATCTTCCATGTTCTTTCAATCAGATACATGAGGTGCTCATCTGGGAAATCAACTTGAATAGGTGCATCATCTTGTAGTGGAAAATTAGCCAATTGATCTGCTATAACTTGTCCTTTGATTTCTTTACGCTCAATGTACTCTATGTCAAACTTTGAAAGAATCATCATCCATTTAGCAAGTCTACCTATGAGGGCAGCCTTACATAGTAAGTACTTGAGTGGATCTATTTTTGTTATGAGGTGTATAGTGTGCGCAAGCATATAATGTTGCAACTTTTGGGAAGCAAACACAACTGCAAGGCAAGCTTTCTCAATACTAGTGTAATTAACCTCATATGAAACAAGAGTATGACTAATATAGTATATTGCTCTTTCTTTCCCATGTTCATCAAGTTGAGCTAATAATGCCCCCAAGGCAGATTCTGTTGCTGAAACATATAGGATAAGTGGTTTTCCTGGGATAGGAGGCATTAAAATAGGAGGATTTGCCAAGTATTTCTTGATCTGGTCCATGCTCTGTTGACATTCATCATTCCATACACATTTGACTCCTTTATGTAAGTTCTTGTTGAAAGGTTGAGCTCTGTCTGCCAATTGTGAAATAAACCTCCATATAGATTGAAGACGTCCTTGAAGACTCCTCATTTGACTAATGTTTTTAGGAGGTGGCATATCCACAATTGCTTGAACCTTTTCTGGATCCACCTCTATCCCTTTTGCTGAAATAATGAATCCTAGTAATTTGCCAGAGGTAACTCCAAATGCACACTTTTTAGGATTTAACCTTAGTTAAAATTGTTCCATACGATCTAGAATGACTTCTAAATCATCTAAGTGTGTGTCTCTTTTCTTAGACTTGACCAAGGTGTCATCCGCATAATCTTCCATGTTTTTATGCATCATATCATGAAAAATAGTTGTCATAGCTCGTTGATAGGTAGCTCCTGCATTTTTTAATCCAAAAGGCATAACATTCCAACAATAGGTACCCCATGCACATGTAAATGTAGTCTTTTCTTGGTCTTCAAGAGCTATCTTAATCTGATTATATCCAGAAAAACCATCCATTAAGGAATAAATCTCATAAGTTGCGGTCATATCCACTATCATGTCTATATTAGGAAGTGGAAAATCATCCTTTGGGCATGCTTTATTAACATCTCTAAAATCTGTGCAAACTCGAATGGTTTTGTCATGTTTTGAAACTGGTACAATGTTTGATATCCATTCAGCATAGGCAATAGCTCTTATGAATTTTGCAGCAAGAAGTTTCTCTAATTCTGCCTTGACTAAGAGAGCTATGTGAGGATGCATTTTTCTCAGTTTTTGTTTAACTGGTTTAACACCTAGAGCTATGGATAAGTGATGCATAATAAGATTAGTGTCCAACCCTGGCATATCTGAATAAGTCCATGCAAAATTAATCTTCTTTTCTTGTACGAAATTTAGTATAAGCTTCTTTTTCTTGTGATGACAAAGATTGAGCCAAATGTACCATTTGCGGAGCTTCATCCGTATCCAAATTGACTGCTTGTGTTGGTTCAATAAGTACTGAAGATCTATCTTCAAAATAACTAGGAAGAGAATCAAGTACCTCATCTTTAGGTGCCTCAGAGAGGTTTTCACCCTTGGATACGTCCTTTCTTTTTACTTTTTTTGGTTTTGACACTGCCACATAGTGGTTTTCACCATCAGAACTCTTTTTCTTTTTCTTTTCTTTTATCTTTATTTTGCGACTAAGGTACTTGATATCTGGCTCTGTCATACTAGCAGCTGGTTCACTAGTGGAAGAGACTACAGGTTCAATGGCATTCAAATAACAGGCTATTTCATAGTGATTTTGAAATGTTAAGATCTCAGGTTCTTGGTTGCATTGGGACCAATCAATTAGATCAGGATGAACAAGGGATAAATCAATGACAGGTTCAAGATTGTGAATATGGATGATATCTCTAGTGTTTGAAGATTCAAGGTCTGTCAAGTAACTTCCTAAACTACCCAAATCAAGATTCGTCCTCACAAGCGAAGAATCGTCCACTAAGGCAACATGTGAGTTCAAATCCTCTAATCCTACATATGATTCATTGACTAACTCAGTTTGAGAACTATATGTATGAACAACATCAACATCCATATCAACTGTGGAAGATTCTGAGAAAGAATCCCATTCATACTCATTAGAATCTGTTTCAAAGTCTCGACTAGGATGCTTACACCATGAATGCTTGGGATGTCTAGATGTGGAAGCTTCAATATCATCCAGAGTCACGCTTTCTTGTTCTAAATTGGCAACTATCTCATGAGATACGAGATTATCTGAATCTCCCCAAAGGAGATTAGTAGAAGGGACCCAATCTTCACACATATCTTGTTGGTTTGCTGAATTAGGTATGTATTCTTGTTCTTCTTCACTATCTAACTTATCAAGGATACAAGCAACATTCTTAATTTGATCCACATACCCTAGGCCAACTAACTTCTTAGACTTGCATCCAAAAAGTTGATGATCAAGAGGTTCAACTCTAGCATCCAATCTATTACTAAGAGGACCATGTCCAGGATAACCCATTTTCTTGACAAAAGAATACCCTCTTCCATAAGAATTAGGTGAAGGAGTGAAATCTTCATTGTGCAAATACTTCTCTTCTCTATAAATCCAATCTCTAATAGCCACATCTTCTTTCTCATCTTGAATAGGCACTGATGACTGTACAAATGTGTCAAACAATGTCATAGCTGAAGAAGAAGGTTTCATCTCTTGTGAAGGTTTACCATAAGACCTAGGTGAAACTGGTAATGTAGCGAGGGAGTTGAGTTGATATCCCCCCATGCCAAAGTATATGGACTTAAACTTGTTCTTGTAATCAGTTAAAACTGCATTAAAATCATCTGCTTGTCTATTAAGGGGAACATGAGTACTTTCTAAAATCGAGTTAATAGACAAAGTATTATCGCCAGGAATGCATATCTCTATTCCATTGTAAGGAAACTTGACACATTGATGATAAGTAGATGGTACTGCTTGCATATCATGAATCCATGGTCTCCCAAGAAAAATGTTGTATGCAAGGGGTCCAGCATCAACTATTTGGAACAAAACATCTTTTTCCACGGGGCCAATCTTAACAGGAAGGACAACCAACCCCTTTGAACTTCTCTCTGCCTCATCATAAGCTTTGATAGTAATCCTTCTTTTGCTATCAATAACATGTTCAGAATAATCCAATGTCTTTAAAAGACTCAAAGAACAAATATTAAGCCCAACACCCCCATCTATCAACACACGCCTAACACGAGTCCGATGTATCATACCCTCAATATGAAGGGCAAGATTGTGTGGATGACTCAAAGATTTATCATCTTCCTCCGAAAAGGAAAGCTGATGAGGGCTTGCAATATGATTAACCATGTTTTGTAATTGATCAACGTCTAAATTATTGGGGACATTCGCCATGCGCAAAGCATCCTCAAGAACCTGTTTATGTCTTGGAGACAACTCTAAAAGCTCAAAAATGGAAATCTGAGCAGGGGTTCTTTGCAATTGATCAACAAGATTATAATTTGACTTGGGATTAACCATTGGTTTTGAAGGAACATTCTTGGATTGCACTTTTTTTGGTTTACTTGGTTGGTTTGAACTAGGTCCTTTGATAACAAGGGGACCTTGACTTCGTGTAACAACATTGAGACTTTGAGAAGACACTTGCTTAGGTTTACTTGACTGGTTTGAATTGGGTCCTCTAATGACAAGGGGACCTTGAGATGACTCTCTAGAGTGAGTACCCCTTAACACCAACATAGGTTTCTCACCAAAGGTAAGAGAATTCAAATTTAAATTATAACCATTGGGATCTTTATCTTCCATCATGTTGACACTTTCTTCTACAACCTCAAGCATATTGATAACATTTTCTGCATTTGAATAAGTGTAATTGATTGCAGCCCTACCATTCTTAGGTTGGGAAGCTTCCCCTTTCTCATATTTGGGCAAAGGCTCTTTGAATGCTGTGTGATCAGCATTGGTATTTAGTCCATCTATTTTAAGTTTTCCATTCTCAATAAGATCTTGAACAATATGCTTGAATCTCCCACATTTTTCAATATTGTGTCCGATGCCATTGTGAAGCTTGCAATAAGCCTTCTCATCCCACCACCATGGCTTAACTTCAGGTATATAGAACTTTGCAGCATCATAAGGGTGCACAAGATCACGTGCAAGGAGCTTTGTAAATATCTCTTCATATGTCTCACCCAATTGGGTGAAGTTATGTTTCTCTCCTTTAGGCCTTTCTTGATATCTTGGCTTGTTACTATGTTGATTAGCACTAGCCAAATGGAGAACAACTTGGTCTTTAGGATTTGAGGAATCCACAACTCCATCATTGACCACTTGTTTGTTCTTATTCCAATTGATGTTCTTTCCTTTATCTTTGTTGTTGTTGTTATTATGACCATTATTGTTGTTGTTTCCATTTTTGGTCAAAATACCTTGCTCTCTCAAAACATCCTCAATTCTAAATGCAGTTCAATCATGGTATCAAAGGACTCAAAAACCATCTTCTTAACTTCATACTTCATCTTAGGAACCATATTACTAATGAGGATTTCAATCTTTTCTTTCTCAGGAATAGTCCTAGAATAATGAGAGAACTTTCGTCTCCATCTTTGCAAGAAAGTAACAAAGGGTTCTCCTTGATTTTGCTTTGTGTGACATAAGTCCAATAGTGAGACAGACCGTGAAAGATTGTATGAAAAGTGTTGAACAAATCTTTGAATTAACTCAGGGAATGTCTTAACAGGAGGAGTTATATTGGTAAACCATTCCATGGCTTGAGCTTTAAGACTCCTTGGAAATAATCTCATAAGATATGAGTCTTCATGATGAAACTCAAAACTCATAGTATAGAACTGACGCACATGATCATTTGGATCCCCATTTCCATCATATTTGTCATATTGGGGAATCTCAACTTTTCTAGGAAAATCTTTCATGTCAACTCTCTTATCAAAAGGATTAGGGCAAATTGAATCTAGTGAAAAAGAACTCTTGGGTGCTGATATTTGTTTCATTTGTTTCTTCAATTCATAAATTTCTTCTTTTATGGAAGGATCATGCTTTTGAATCTTCTTATCCATATCAAAGTTGTAAGGAACCTTAGCACCTTTATTGATTAAATTTTGAAAGCATGCATCTCTATTTTGGTCCATATAAGCTTCCATACGTTGTTGAAAATGTGGATCTTGTGGTATAGCCATGAAATCATAAGAATTATATTCAAAGTTGGAGCTAACACCTCCATATTGTGAACCATGATGAGCTTGTTGTCAAGGTTTTCTTGAAACTCTAGGAGGTGTTGGTCTCCTATAATAATCATGTCTTGAAGTTTTCCTTCCTCTAGGAGTAGGAGATTGTGAAGATGTTCTCCCACTTTGTGGAGTCTTAGGAGGGGTAGATGGGGGAGAGTTGTTTCCACCACCAATGTGCACATTTTTGAATTGATTGTCAAGTTGTGAAGTCTTAAAAAAATCTTGTTCCTCTTGACTGGATTTCCTTTCCATCTCAATAATAACTTGCCTTTCTTCCTCTAGGCATTGAAATTGTTCTTCCTTCTTAGCTTGTTCTTCTAGAAGAGCTTTTCTTTCACGATCAATTTCTTTGAGTCTTCCACTTGCATAACCTAGAGGTGTCATGAGCGGTGTACATGGTCTTGATTGTCTAAACCGATTACCAGTAAATGTTGCATTCACATGAGCACTAGAAGGGCATAATGTCTTGCATAATTTGATCATCATGTTGGGCTTCCTCTTCTTGATAGGAATAATGTCTTCCTTTCTCATCCCTTTGATGTGCATCCAAATACCTATCCTCAATAAGAGGTAAAGTTGGTCTACTTCCACGAGTGGGATCACCACTCAAAAGGTCAACATTATACTCACTACTTTGATTCTTCTTGTATGGCGCTCTTGTAAAACTCATATCCATAGCTGAATGAGGTGATGCTAAGGGTGTACTTAACTCAATAAGATCACCACTAAGGTCACACAAAACTTTGGGAATACTCTTAGGTGATTGAATAGACACAGGTTCCTTTCCCTTACGTCTTCTACGAGTTTGAACTAAAGGTAATTGTTTAAAGACAACTTGAGGTTGCTTTCCTTGATCTACTTGATATCTTGTTGTAACCGGCATGAAAGAAAAAGTACTAATTGATAGGATAACCCTAAGAAAGTTGGTACCAAACAAGGCTAGTAAAAGCACTCACTTGTCCAAAATAAATGTGATAAGATAGAATTTTGCAATAGGTATAAATCAACACTGCCACAGAGGTGCTCACAACTTTGGGTGAATACCCTAGCACATATGGACCAGGAGGATGATTTACCCAAATTATAAATAATTAAAATTGAATTTTTTTTTTCTATGAAAGTGTGGACAAGAAATTACTAAAACTCTCCAAGTGTAATATCAAAGGATCCAAGTGTATATCTTTCTCAATAAGGACAATTTCTATCTTACCAACTCCAAACAAGGTCTCTTGTGAAATCAGTGACTACTAATTCAAGAGGTCAAAGCATAATAACCCATGGTGCAAAAAGGCTTTTAACAATGAGAAAAGTAGCCTAATCCAAATAGGACCAACCTAGGGAGACTAGAAATAATAGGATAACAAAGTTATTCGATCGTAAAGTCTCAACTCAAGAACTCATATTTTGTTCATTTTAAATATCCAACTAGATGTATCAATAGATTCTTTATCATAAACCAAGCACACAAGATAGAAAACAGGGATTTCAAGCAAATAGTCTTCAAACAATGAACAAGGGGAAAAGCAACCTTGCATATGAGCAATCAAGTGACTTAGTTTATGCTAATCCCTAGGAGAGATAATTGTGTATGTTCTCAAAAAGTTTCACAATCATTGCATACATCCCTAGAAAATAAAAGTTGGCCTTTCTAAGGTTTTTAGTAATGGTTTGACTCTGCAACTTTTATGATTCACAGGGGTGACCTCCAATCCTGACGCGCCGAGGTTTTGACACAGTCTGAGAACTTAATCATCAAGAGCTGCTAGGGAGATTTGACAACCCACAATGAACCATACCCCATGGAGATTTCTTCCACGAGGACATTTATATAGCAATTGTTGCAACCATGGCAGAAGTGGCTATTACCGCTTGAGGTTCCGTCCGCAGTTCGCCCTGTATAGGGATTGTCTGCTATGGTTAACCCTCTCTAAAGGTGACCGACTCACAATAGTGGACCACAAGGGGACTTAGCTTTCAGATCCAAGGTTTTGACACCTTTTCACTTTTAGCCCAATCAAAGCAAGCAGATTAATCTGACACACTAACTAAGATTATCTCAAGATCTATGATATCAAACCCTAGTGATCTATCAACCTCTCCGGAGAAAGGATGCCTCAATCAACAAGTTGAAGATCCATCTATCTAAGAGATTCTCAAAGTATCCTCCCCACCTACAAGGAATCCATCTTTGAGAGGAGTTTCACTAGGAACTCACTCCCTCAAGATCCACAAATAGTATTCATGGGGCCTAATTACTATGTGTGTACAGATGTTAATTCCCCAAAAAAAAATCTATCCAAGAATAATAAAAAAGCACAAGGTGGTACACTTAACGCTTTAACTAATGCAAGGTGAGTCCAAAGATGTGGAACACTTAACCCCTCACACAAGCCCAAAACGAGTCCACAACTCAAAGATTAGTGAGTTCTAGAAAGCACAAGAGGGTTGCCAAGTGGAGCACTTAATGCTTCTATCCTGTAGACCCCTCCCCTTTAATGTGTCACTGATCTTGCAACCACGGGGTGGAATGAGGGGCCAGTGGATTCAGCGAGTCCAATAACCCAATATAGCTATCTAAATCTATCACTAATAATCAAGCTTGCTAAATAAAAATTAATGGAGATTACAACCTAGTATCAATTATGCATGTGTTTGAAAAATAAAAGCATAAGCAAAACACACAAGCTAGACACATGAGAGGTTCATTTTAAGGTTCCAAATCAAAGTGTTATCAGCCAAAGAAGAATACCTGAAGTCCTCGCAACACGCTTAGTAGATCTTACCTATTTTTAACAACTTTAGCACGTTTTTCCAATGAAATCACAACTTGCTACTATGTTGTTCCAAAAAAAAAAAAAAAAACAGAAAAACCCAAAACAGTGAGCAGTTAGCAGAAAAAACCAGAAAAACACGAAAATTCCTGCAAAAAAAATAAAAAATGAATAACCTAGTCAACATGATTAGACTTTTTTTTTGCTATGATTTCGGACCCAAAAATAGAAATGAAAAGAAGAGACCCCAACTAAAAACTAAAGAGCTTTCCAAAAATGTAAGAAATTCAAAAAAATCTCTTCATTTGTGCCTTAGGGACCCAATTTTTTAAAATAGGCCAGATTCATCAAATTGAGTTTTTGATCCTTAATACGGCCTCAAAATTCAAAACACAAAGAAAGAACCCCCCTTAGAATTCAAAAATATTTCTGAAAATGTAATTTTTTTTGAAAAATACGCTGATTTGCGATCAAAAATGACTTTTTATGAAAAATAAAGAGAAATTCATAACTCACACAAATTAGGTCAAAATGCTCTAAAAATCGAACTAAAACATTTTGGACACATACCCAACCTACAAATAAATTTTTAGAATCAAACTCTAAGTGGTTTAAAAGATATGATTGAATCTTTAAACCAACTAGATTTTTTGCCTGCAAACCAATCTATATATGGGTTGACCTTAAAACCAAAGTGAAAAATTTACAAAAGCACTTGATTAGATCCAATATGCTGCTGTAAAAAAACCAGAGATAAAAAATAAAAGTAAATGGAGTTAGAAACTTGATTCAAGCCCCACGGTGGGCGCCAAAAATGTGTGCTAAAATGTTGTCACACTTCTATGAATCATTACATGTAAGAAAACTCAAGAATGAGCCCTCACAAATCGATCCATAGCTCTCTACCCATAGAGTGCAAGGGTTTGCAATGGAGGCCCTCAGTTTGACCTATTTTTGTGCCCATGCAAGTACACCATGAGATGAGAGATTCAAAGAGGAAAAGCAAGAATGCTAGTCTCCATGATCTTCAAATATGCATGAAAATAAGATCTAATCTATGAAATCAAAATCTAATCTATAAATGCAAGATCTAGGCTAAAAGCCCATGATGGGTGCAAGAGAGAAAAAGACAAGAAAATAGAAGTCCTCCACAAAAAGCTTTTGTATTCAAACTCCTTCAAAAATTGGTCTTCAAACCTGCAGCATAACGATAGCATAATCATTGGTCTCTAACATGAGGAGAGGGCTCTCCCTTATAAAGGAAATTATGGAGGTGAGAGGCTTCTCACAACCAATATGGGATAATAGAGCTTGATCCATGTGAGACAAAATTCCACCAATGAGAAAAGAGGAGTGGTTGAGAAGAAAGTGGTGATCCATGTGAGACAAGATTCCACCAATTAGAAAAGAGGAGTGGTTGAGGAGAAAGTGGAAAGATAAATCCCACTTAGATCACATTTTTAAGTGTAGAGAAATTAAATAAAAAGAATTTATTTTATTTCCTTTTTTCATCAAAAGAGATATTTAAGTGAGATTTTTATTTAATTAAAAGGGAGCAAGTTCTTTTTAATTAAATAGAAGATATTTAATTAAATTAAAAGAGATGTTTTTCTCTTAATTAATTAAATGTGGATGAACTGTTTAATTAAAAGATAAGTTTTCTTTTAATTAAATGGGGATTTTATTTTATTTAATTAAAAGAGAAGATTTTCTTTTAATTAAATAAGACTTGGAATAAAATGATCAATCTTAGAAATGAAATATATTGAATTTGATCAAAGAAATTGATTTGAATTGATTTAATAAAATATTACAAACCACTGATTTAAAAAATTTGATAAATTGAGTAATGGAGGCCCATAGTCTAGGCGACCATTTTTGGGTGCATACACTTTGGATTTAGAAGTTGTTCCACTTGCCTCACCATGATCTTTAGTATCATGCTCAGGTTCCACTATTTGTGACTTGAGTCCTTTAGGTTCAAACTTGGGTTGCACTGGCTGCAACTTGGTGGCCTCTGATTGTGACTCAGGTCCTTTAGACTATGACTCGAGTTGCACTGGATACAACTGGAGTGCTTCTAGAGATTTTGGGGGCTCGAGAGGTGAAGTCTGCTAACTTCCAATTAGATTAGGCAATTTATTAGGTTCAGAGTAAGTACAATTTTTTGTAATCTTTAGGTTCTTCTTCACTCTTTTCTACAAACTCATCAATCTTTACATGTGCACTTTCTGTGATCTTATGAGTGGTTAGATTCAAATATTTGTATGATTTAATTTTGTTGGAGTATCCTAGGAATATGCCTTCATCACTTTTGACATCAAATTTACCTTTCCTAGTCTCCTTCAAAATATAACATTTGCTACCAAATACTTTCAATTAACTTACATTAGGTTTGTAGCCATACCATAGTTCATAAGGAGTTTGATTTGAGTCTTTCTTTAGCTGTACTCTATTCAAGGTATGAACTATTGTACCAATTACTTCCTTCTAGTATTTGATTACACAATTCTTTTCTATCATTAAGGTTCTTACATAATCCATGGTTGATCTCTTCCTTCTTTCAGATATATCATTCTACTAAGGTGTACCAGGGGCTTATAATTTTCTTTTGATTCCTTTTTTAGTGTATAATTCATTAAATTCATTTCACCTCCTCTTTCTGATCTCAAACATTTCAGCTTCTTTCCTGTTTGCTTCTCAACTCTTGCCAGATACCACTTAAACTTTTGAAAGGCTTCAGACTTATTTTTTAGATACATTAATATCATCATTCTAGAATAATCAGCAAAAAATGAAATAAAGTACTTATCTCCACTATAGCTCTCAACACCAATAGGTCCACAAAGGTTTGTACGAACCAACTCCAAGACTTCTTCAGAATGATAGTTCTTGATCTTAAAACTTGTCTTGCCCATCTTGCCAATTTGAAATTTTTTGCATAGGCCCATATAAGGTTTCCTCAGACTAGGAATACCTCTTACTCTTTTTTGTTTTTGCTTATCTTGATTAGGTTATAAAAGTTCATGTGACATAACCTTTTTATGCTATAACCAACTTTCTTCTACTTGAGCAATGAAACATGAACCTTCACTAAGATCTAGGTAGAATAAGTTACCTTTTGTTTGGTTATCGGACCCAACTAGATTTCCTTTTCCATCTAGCAACTTGGCCTTCCCATTCATGAATTATACCTTGAATCCAATAATATTCAACTATGCCACACTTAGTAGATTATTCTTCAATCCTTCAACCCATTAAGCATGATCACATTTGAGTTCATTGGTTAGAGAAATACAACCTTTTCTTTTTATGCAACATGGTTCATTGTTTCCAAATCTTACACTTCAAACATCATAGTGTTCCATACGTTCAAACTTTGTTTTATCTCCATTTATATGATGAGAACAACCACTATCAATAATCCATGTATCATTTTTGCTAACATGAGAGATAAGTGCCATTTTATCTTCATCATCATCAAATTCATCTTTTATAGCAATATAGACCATTTCATCATCAGCACTACTATCTAAATCTTTAGCCATGAAATCAGACTTCTTACCTTTGTCTTTGAAGTTTTTGAAATCCTTCTTGTCTTTGTACTTCTTCTTCTTCTTTTCATCTTTGTCTTCTCTTTTTGGACACCTTGTAGTAATGTAACTAACTTCTTCACAAGAAAAACAAATTAGAGAAATTTTACCTATGTATTTTCCTTTGCCTTTGGGATACCTTCTTGCAAGTAATGCTTCAATGGCTTCAAGATCACTTTCGGAACTATCTTTTTCTTCACTTTCAAATTGTTTTCCTTTAGACTTTGCATCTTTCTTCTTGAGTGACAACTTGTCTTCAAATGCAAACTCAACATTGCTATAACTAGGAACATAATTATCATAATTATCTAACTTAAGTATTGTCAACCTTCCCACTAGAGAATCCAAGGTTATCTTATTATTTGGATCACATGTCATCTCTTGAATAGCTAACACTCTAATTGCATAGATAGGAAGAAGGGTTCTGAGTACCTTTCTTACCACTCTCACATCATCAATTTTCCATGTAGAGGCTTTGATTGCACTAGCACTAGGTTTGATTCTCTCAACATATTTTGTAATGCTTTCATCTTCCCTCATCTTCATCTGATCAAACTAACCTCTCAAGATATTTTCCTTGTCTCTTCTCACATTATCATCACCTTCATAGATATCCTTTAGCTTGGTCCACATCTCATGATTAGTAGCACAACCTTTGACCTCATCAAATTTAACATAGTTAAGAGTGGATGCAATGCCAATCATTATAATATTATGATTATTCTTTTCAACAATCTCCTCTATAGTCAATGTTCTAGTAGGAGCCTTATACTAAGCATTCAAATATTTTAGACCTAAATCATTGATGGTTTCCAAATGTAGCTTCATAAGTTCCTACCATTCCTCGAAGTTATCTTAGTCCAACTTGGGAATCTCTCTCATGTAAGACATCCTGATTTTTAGCTTAGGTCCTTGAAACCTTCTCTACAAGAACCAAAAGCTTTGATACCAATTGTTGGAAATATAAGAGGAGTAACTGAGAGGGGAAGGGTGAATTAGCTACCACTAAAAATAAATCTCAGATCCCTTAGATGTCAATACAAAATATAAACTTTGTTGAAACTGCTATTATTCAGTTAACACAGAGGCACTCGGTTAACACTAACAATATGCTGTAACTCGATAAGTACTATAATATCAAGTATTACTCAAAAAATATTGAATATGAAGATCTTAAGATCTCAACTATGATTAAACTTAATTAACTTATTTACATACACATAAAATAAATAACATGAACACAAGTGACACCAAGATTTAACGTGGAAATCCAATTTGGAAAAAACCACCAATTGCAACTAGTTACTATTTTTTCACTCTTCTGTAGTGAGCCCTATTAGGAGCCAACCATTTTAAATGTTACAAAATACACTGTTAGGTGTGACTATGTTAGAGGATTTAATCACCTTTTTAGGAGTGGCCTTTTTAGAGGTCTTTAGACACTTCAATCTAGAAATGCCACCTTGTCAGAGGATTTGGAAAATAGCTATTAAGTCAACTCTGTTAAGAGATTTGATACACTACTGCAATGGTTAGAGAGTAACAATGATATGATATAATTGTTGATGCAATTGTATTTCTAATTTTAGATCTCAATTCTAGCTCGAATACTTGATCCTTCTTGATCGGATTAATCTTTGCCACCCAACAAGGATAATCTGCTTATCCTTCTAGTTCGCTTCCTCTAAGCATCTTCTTATCTTCCACACATTCTCACGCATTCAATCTTCAACTTGAACTTATACTTATATCATAAACATTATCAATTCAGCTTGAATACATCTTAGAATAATTAATATTCATCTCCTTAGTCAGCTAGAACCAACAAACAAATCCATTAAACTCAATATGCCAAAACAAGAAAATTCTTTGTTAACCAACCCTGCTCGGTAGACACTAACACTAAAATGATTTTCCTGTGTTAACCAAGTGAACTTGATTAACATTTCATCTTCACAAAATTCTTTTGGTAATCAAGTGAGATCGGTTAACATTGGTTCCATCCAACTTTCCTTTATTAACCGAGTGAACTCGATTAGTACTCAACTTCTGTGAACTTCTCTTGGATGCTCAAGTGAACTTGGTAGACACTGTCCTCTGAACTTAGCAAATACTAGAATGCTGAAAAGACATTGGAAACTATCTCCATCACTTGAGTGAGCTCAACATACAATGACTAGTAAAACTATGACAATTTGTGTAACATCAAAGATAATGTACAATAGATCAATTATTTTCAACATATCGTATGTTGGTATTTTGCGAGACCAATACTCTTTATATCAAATATGACATCAAAATGATGGATATCTTCTTATCAAAGATATCCTTAATCTTTCTAACTTGATATTACTTTGAAGTAATACATGTGTTTATCCTCCCTAGCTAAGAGGGAGTATTGATGTTTGATAGCTTTTGTCGAATAAACATATAAATAATTATATGAGATATAATTGAGATATAAATATATGATATATATGATTAAATATACTATTATATTAATTATTTGATTGATGAATAAACATGTCCCATGAAAGGACATGTCCATTCATGGCTTATACTCAATATAAATGTAAGTTTTTTTTGCATTTGGAAATGACATACCGAATATCATTGATGGGGACACAACCCAAGAACATAATGGACACAACAGAAAAGGGGAAATTATATTAACTGAGAAAATAAGCTAGTACAAAAAGTACAAAGAAAATAAACTTCAAAACATACCCTAAGGGCTTACAATAGCATAAATGTGGAGATAATTTCTCCTTTCAATACCTCCTCTCAAACTCCACTCCGAACTGCCTTTTACAATGCCAGAAATCTCCTTAAATAGACCCCGGAGGGTTAAGGACTAGGAGTACATTCTAGAAAGTTCTAGTAGGCATCCACCGACCAAATAGAAGGTTCCAAAAGCTGCGTTAGAAGTCGACGCAAATCTAGAAGAATCCAGAAACGATAACCAAACTTCCGGGAGGCATAACTTTTGAACCGTAGCTTTGATTGACAAAATATTTACATTTTCAAAAACCTCTCAAAACGCTCTATATCCCTATGGAAAAGCTTAGATTCTCCCCCATTTTCGGCCCTTTTTGAGGTCATTTAATGCCCCTAACTTGACTTTGAAGCATTCTTAGGAGGTCTCCAAAACTCAAAAAACTGCGATAACTTTCAAACCGTGGGGCCTTTTGACCTGATTCTTTTTTTGGAATGCTCTAAATCACAATTACATTCATCTAGCCAATTCACACCTTCTAGTTTACCAAAATGATGGCCCAATTACATGCTCCTATTTTTTTGGGATTTACACGAACACTGATAGTGGAACTGTGAGAGTTGGAACCTTTATTTGACCCAAATGGGTATCCAAAAATGAAAACACATAAAACAGAAACTAAGTCTAAGTATATTTTTTTGGGTGACACAGGATTGCCTTTATACCTCTGGATGCTCCTACATCAATCATGGTAGTGCTTAGTACATTTGCAATGATCTTAGAAAATAAACTTTTTTTTTGTAATTGACCATACTTTTCTCTTCCATAATATTTATATTGAATCCTTATGCCTGACCATGAATGTTGAATCAAATAGTCCCAAATTGTGTAAGTGGTGGATGTCCATATATGTTTTGTAGTAGCAGTCATAACCTCTTCAACTGATGAGCTAATCCTCCTCTTGATCCTCTCCATTGACTCCATTTTGTTTTGAAAGATCCACCTATTCCTTTCTTTCCAAATTTACCAAATAACAATTGAGGGGGATATAATCTAAACTTTCAAAATTACCAATTTACTATCCAAAATTGGCCATCCCTTGAAAAGTCCTAGAATAGAATTCTATAAGGGATCTTCCCAACCAAGTTTAAATAAGAACCATTCCCAAAAGTCTTTGGCAAAGCTACAATTTGCCAAAAGATGATCAACATCCTCACATACATTTTTGCATAAGACATAATATTTTGGTCCTACAAACCCAAACTTCTTTCTTCTTTCACCTATTAGGATCCTCCCTTGATTTCCAAACCATAAAAGGGAGCCAACCCTGGGTAATAAGTCATGATCCAAACACAACTTATAGGGCCAATAATTGCCCCCCTATTCATAAGATAAACTATGACGGCTTAAATTAATTGAATAGTCTTTACTCTTAGTAACACACCACACCAAACTATCCCTTCTATATGTTATCAATACATTCCTCTCTAAAACTTTCTATTGCATTTCTACTACTTTCTAATTGAGAGACCTATACATCTTATTTCTTTACATGTCCATTGGAGTCCCAACCTTGTGTTTTTCAAATAGACATAATCAACTAGATTCTCACCCCACATATTAGTGAAGAGCTTTTCTAGCTAATCAAACTCATCCATATCATTTAAAATTAGCTATCCATCCTAAGAGTCCCTCCAAAATTTCATCAGTCTCTTCCAAGATAAATGGTTATAGATTAGCCCTCTACAATCTAGAATAAAGTTCCACATTGCTGACCCTATCAAGGGTCCTTTACCCTAAAAAAAATATCATTCTCACTCGAGTCCAAATATTTGGCCTTTAGAAATTGAATCCATAATCTATCTAGATCAGAATAAATGCTCCAAACTAACTTCATACCCAAGGAAATATTTAATTGTCTTCAATTTTGCAAGCCTACACCACCTTTTCTTTTTGGTTTACACAACTTTTCCTATGCAACTAGAGGAATCTTATTGTCCTCTCTCATGTCATTGCAAACCTTTTTCTCATTCTCTATTCAATGTATCTGATTATCTTGATTGGAATCTTAGAGCAACTCATAGTGTTAAAATTTATATAAATCAAATAAAAAACATAATCTAATGAATGATATAGATTAATCAAGAGGAAATAAAATTGTCAAAATAATAATACGAGAACAATCTCTAATAGAAATGTTCAAAGACATAATAGCATCAATATTTTTCTAATGTGTAATACATAAGAGATAGCATGGTTATATAGACAAGAGCTAGGGGGATACTTGGACAAGATTGAGACAAGTGTCTCAACTTTGAGGAAGTAGAGTGCTGATAGAATCAAACATCTACCACCCATCTACAATCTAGAAGGATGGTGTCCAAATTGGAATTAACCACATGTGATATCTTAGGAGTAGTTGGAGTTGAAAGGATGACTCATAATATCCTCCTAATAATAATATCCAAGAATAAATAATTCCTCCTAATTTATGAGCTCACCTAAGTAAACTTAATATAAGAGTGAAATGGAAAAGAACCATTTACTCTAACACCCCCTAAGTATAACTTAAGGAGTACTATAAGACAATATATAGTTAATGGGTCCTGGCATCAAAGCCATGTTATCTACCCATGCACAACTAAAAAGAATCCTCTCATAACTAGAGAAAAGGAGAAAACTTCATGGGATAAAACTCCTCTCCAAATGAGAGTAGAAATGAAGATAAGATGCTTTAGAAGGAGATACCTATCACACCCCCAAGAAAAGAACACAAGTGAATGAAATTATTCTCAATAAATGGTTTGGTGAAGATATTTGCACTCTGATTGTATGCTTGGTAGTATTGAAGGTCAAGCACCTCCTCATGAATCAACTCCCATATATAGTGCATGTGAATCTCAATGTTCTTGGTCCTTTGATGACTGGATTGTGAGAAATTTGGATATCACTTTGATTATCACAGAAGATGACTATTAGGTTTTGGAAAGGAATGCAAAATTTGACAAGGATGCATTGAAGCCAAATAGCCTCAACGACTGCATTAGTTGCTCCTCAATACTCAGATTCAATAGATGAAAGAGAAATAGCAGACTGCTTCTTGGTTGACCGAGAAATTGGATCAAAACCAAGAGAGAAGTAACACCCATAAGTAGACTTATGGTCTTGAGAATTGTCTACCCAATTTGAATCTATATATCCCACCAAGTCAATATTCATACTCGCTGCACAATGGATCCCATAATTGTGAGTACCTTCGATGTAATGAAGAATTCTCCTAGCTTTTTTCCAATGTAGCTCATATGGTTTTTGTATAAACTGAGAGACCATGCCCACAACATATAAATTATCAAGCTTCATGTGAGTCAAGTATATGAGGCTACCAACCAATTGAAAATAAAAGATAGCATCAACCAATGGTGAAGAACAAGAAGCCTCAAGTTTGACCCCTAGTAGAATTGGAATTGGTGCAGACTTGCAGTCGACCATATAAAATTTGGAGAGCATATTAAGAGAATACTTAGGCTAGCCAATAAATATAATAGAAGGTGACTGAGAGATCTCAATCCTTAAGACGTAATGAAGAAGGCCCAAGTTAGACATTAAGAACCAATCATGAAGGTAATTTTTGACTCTTGTGATGTGAGATGAGTGACTCCCTTAATCATCAATATAGAGGATAATGAAGGTGAGAGTATCATCTTGCTGAAAGATGTAGATGTTTGGATCAGAATAAAATTGAGTGAACCCAATTAATACAAGGAAGGAGTCCACATTGACATACCAATCTCCTTGAGCTTTTTAAAGGCCATAGAGGGGCTTTCGAAGGTGGTATACAAGTATAGGATCCTCAATGAACCCTTGTGGTTGCTTCATAGAGATCTCTTCCTACAGATCACTATGAAGAAATGTACTCTTCACATCCATCTAATGAACTTCTCAATGATGAGATGCAACAATGGAAAGGACAAGTCAGATGGAATTCATCTTTGTAACTAGTGCAAAGGTTTCAGAGAATTCATTTACAAGAACTTGGGAGAATCCTTTGGCAACTAGGCGAGCCTTATATGTATCAACTAATCCATCTGCTACAAATTTTGTTCAAAAGATCCACTTGCACCAATCAAACTTTATTCCCTTAGGAAGAGGGACTAAAGCCCATGTATGATTCTTCTCTAAGGAACAAAACTATTATTGCATAGTAGTATCCCACTTAGGAACACCAGAAGATTGTCAAAATGTTTGTGGACTAGAAGTTGTAGCAATAAAGAGATGTGGTGCTTGCTCAAATTGAGACCTTGTTCTCCTCTCATCTAGAGGATCACCAACCCAATCACCTACTGATTCTAATGTATGTTGAGCCCAACGAGGCCCAATATCTAGAGCAGGTCGAGAATTTGGAGGAGAATGATGACTGAGAGAGGAGGAAGATAAATCCTTATCATCATCATTTGAAGTAAAAAAAGACTCTGTTGGAAATATAAGAGGAGTAATTGAGAGGGGAGGGATGAATCGGTTACCACTAAAATAAATCCCAAATCCCTTAGATGTCAGTACAAATAAATACTCTATATAAACTGAATTCTACTATAACTCGACAAAAATACAAGCACTTGATTTACACTAACAAATGTTGTAACTCGGTAAACATTGAAATAACTTGATAACAGCTAAGCATGAAATTATTAAGATATTATCTATGATTGATCTTACTTAACTTAGTTACATAAATATAAAAGAAATAGCATGAACACAACTGACACCAAGATTTAACATGAAAACCCAATTGGGGAAAAACCACCAATTGCAACTAGTTATTGATTTTCACTTTCTAAAGTGAGCTTTGTTAGGAGCCAACCCATTAAAGGTTACAATATACACTATTAGGTGTGACCCTGTTAGAGGATTTAATCACCTTGTTAGGAGTGACCTTGTTTGAGGTCTTTAGACAATTCAATTAGAAATGGCACCTTGTTAGAGGATTTACAAACAACTGTTAAGCCAACTCGGTTAAGAGATTTTGATCATTGCTACAATGGTTAGAGAGTAACAATGAATTGCTGATTAAAGATCTCAATTCTGGCTTGTATACTTGATTGATTGAATGTATATTTGTATCTCAACAAGGATATTATGCTTATCCTTCTAGTTCACTTCCTCTAAGCATCATCAAATCTTCTAATCACTTTCGCTTATGTTTTCCATTCAATTAATCAACTTGACCTCATATTTATATCTTACATATTATCAAGTTGGATTGAATACAAATTAGAATACTTAATATTCAACTTCTCAGTTAGCTAGAACCAACCATTAAATCAATTGAACTTAATATGCCAAAACAAGAAAATCCTTCTTAGTTGACCATGCTCGGTAGACACTAACTTAGAAGTGATTTTCTTCTGTTAACCAAGAAAACCTAGTTAACACTACATATTCAAAAAATTCCTTTGGTAACTAAGAGATCTTGATTAACACTGGTTCTATCCAATATTTTCTTCATTAATTGAGTGAGCTCGGTTGACACTCAACTTCTGCAAACTTTCCTTTGATGACCAAGTGAATTCGGTAGTCACGGTCGTCTGAATTAGGAAAACTCTAGAATGCTTGGTAGATATAGGAAACTATCTTAATCTCCTGAGTGATCTTGGCATACACTAACTAGTAATGATATGACATTTTGTGTAATATCAAAGATGATACACAAATAACCAATTGTTTCCAACAATCTCCCTCTTTGGAATTGATGGCAATAGAACATGTCATAATACAATAAAATTTTCAAAGCAAGAATAAAGTAAGGAACATATCCTTAGTTTGATTTTGATTCTCATCCATGAGAACTCAACTCCCTCTATCAGTGTGAACTCCCTTTGCCTTCAATTTCTCCCTCTCTTAGGAAAACTCTACCCTCAACATCTTCTTCTAATAGAAAACTCTCCCTCTTTGATATCAGACCAAGTTCATCCTCTTTGACATCGCCAAACAAAATTTCTTTTGATATGACATCCAAACTCTCCCTTTTTGACATCTCATGCCAAAGACAATATTCAATGAATATCAATGTACCTTATGTACTGATTCATTTGCAATGTGCCTTTGTCAATACTACATCAACTGTCTAATCTTCAACATGCAAAGATTAGGATGTATTATAGAAGGGAGATTCCAAAGTTGAACAAAGATAACTTCAAGGCATGGCTAGAATGCATGAGGCTACACTTGGAAACTATTGGAAATATAGGGCTAAAGAATCTTGATAATGAATCAAGGCTCCTATTGGAACTATGACTATTGAAGATATTGCAAAGAAGAAGTCATAATATCATGATGAACGATATTGCTTCATCTCTCAACTATGTTAAATTTGATGAAGTCAAAGATTATTCTACTGCTCATGAAATGTAGACCAAACTAAAGGATATCTATGGAGGAGATAACAATGTAAGGAGAGCCAAAGATGAAAGTCTTAGAGGATAGTTTGATAAGACGAAAATGAGAGAGGATGAAAATATTGCAAAATATGTTGATAGAATCAAAGCCAGTGTCAATGCTACCAAAGCCTCTAGTGGAACAATTGATGATGTAATAGTGGTAAGAAAGGTACGCGGAACCCTTCTTTCTATTTATGCAATCAGAGTGTTTTTTTAATTCAAGAGATGAGATGCAATCCAAACCATACAATAACTTTAGATACTCTAGTTGGAAGATTAACTACATTTGAACTAGACAACTATGATAATTATACTCCTAGTTCTAGCAATATTGAGTTTGCATTTGAAGCTAAGGTATCACTCAAGAAGAAATCTAAGAGTTCTAAAAGTAAACAATATAAAAGTGAAGAAGAAGACAGTTCTGAAAGTGATCTTGAAGCCATTGAAGCATTTCTTACAAGAAGGTATCCCAAAAGCAAAGGAAAGTATAAAGGTAAGATTCTTCTAATATGTTTCTCTTGTGAAGAAGTTGGACACATTGCTACAAGGTGCCCAAATAGAGAAGAAAAAGATGAAAAGAAGCACAGTAAGTTCAAAGTCAAGAAGAATTTTAAGAACTTCAAGGACTACAAGGACAAATGTAAGAAAACTTGTTTTATTGCTAAAGATTCAGATAGTAGTAAACATGATGAAATGGTTTACATTGTTGTAAAATATGAATATGATGATGAGGAGATAAAATGACACTTATCTCTCATGTTAGCAAAAATGATACATGGATTATTGATAGTGGCTACTCACATCATATGATTGGTGATAAAACTAAATTTGAACACACAAAACATTATGATGGTGGTAGTGTGAGATTTGGAAACAATGAACCTTGTTGCATAAATAGAAAAGGTTGTATTTCACTAACCAGTGAACTTAGATGTAGTAATGCTTACTAGGTTGAAGGACTGAAGTATAATCTATTGAGTGTGGCATAGTTGAATAACATTGGATTCAAGGTATAATTCATGAAGGAGAAGGCCAAAATGCTGGATGGAAAGGGAAATTTGGTTAGGTTTGGCAATCAAACAAAAGGTAACCTATTCTACCTAAATCTCATTAAAAGTTCATGTTTTGTTGCTCAAGTAAAAGAAAGAAGGTTATGGCATAAAAGGTTGTGTCATTTGAAATTTGATAATCCTATCAAGATAAAACAAAAACAAAAGAGTAAGAGGTATTCCTAGTTTGAGGAAACTTGATATGGGTCTATGCAAAAATTGTCAAATTGGTAAAATGAAAAGACAAGTTTCAGAAGCAAAGACTGTCATTTAGAAGAAATCTTGGAGCTAGTACATACAAACTTATGTGGACCTATTGGAATAGAGAGCTACAGTGGAGATAAGTATTTTATTCTATTTGTTGATGATTATTCTAGAATGATGACTATAATGTACCTAAAAGAAAAATTTGAACCTCTTCAAAAGTTTAAGTGGTATCTAGCAAGAGTAGAGAAAGAAACTAGAAAGAAATTAAAATGTTTGAGATTAGACAGAGGTGTGAATTCATTTCCAATGATTTCAATAAATTTTTCATTGAAAAAGGAATTAAGAGATAAATATCAACCCCTGGTACATCTTCACAGAATGGTATAGCTGAAAGAAGGAACATATCCATCACGGATTGTGTAAGAACCTTGATGATAGAAAAGAGTGTTCCAATCAAATACTTGAAGGGACCAATGAGTACTACAATGCATACCTTGAACAAAGTATAGTTGAAGAAAGACTCAAATCATACTCCTTATGAAATATGGTATGCCTAGAAACCCAATGTAAGTTACTTGAAAGTATTTGGTAGCAAATGTTATATCTTGAAGGAATCTAAGAAAGGTAAATTTGATGTTAAAGGTGATGAAGGTATATTCATAGGATACTCCTATAGAAGTAAAGCATAAAAATGTTTGAATCTAACTACTCATAAAATTATAGAAAGTCACTTGTGAGAATTGATGATTTTGTAGAAAAGAGTAAAGAGGAAAGCAACAAAGAACTTGAGGATTATAGAAAGTTTATTTATTATGTACCTATTACTGTACCAAATCTACTTGGAAGTCAGAAGGCTTCACCTCCCGAGTCCCCAAAATATCCAAAATCTACTAAGTTGCATCCAGTGCAACTTGATTCACAGTTTGAAGGACCCGAGTTGCAATTAGATACTATCAAGCTAGTGCCTAAGTAAACGGAGTCAGAAAGACCTGAGTCATAGATAGTGGGACCTGAGCTTAACATAGAAGATCATGAAGAGGTTAATGGAAAATTTTCAAAATCCAAAGTACCTATGTTAGTAAGATATGTCAGAAATTATCATGCACCTAATCAGATCATTGAAGTCAAGTCAGATGGAACAATGAAAATAAACAAATTGAAAGGTCCATGTCTGCTTGCTGAATTTGAATGTAGAAATGTTAAATATTCTTTGGATAATGAAAGTTGGATTGAAGCTATGAATGAAGAAATACAACATATTGAGAAGAATATGACTTGGAATCTTGTTCCTAGAGCCAAGGATAAAAATTTAATTGGGATAAAGTGGGTATTCAAAAATAAGTTAAATGAAGATGGAGGAGTTTCAAGAAATAAAGCAAGGTTAGTTTGTAAAGGTTATTCTTAGGAAGATATTGATTATGGTGAAACTTTTTCTCTTGTTGCAAGATTAGAAGGTGTTAGAACTTTGCTAGCATATGCAACATACAAAGGATTTTAAGTTTATCAAATGGATGTAAAATATGCATTCTTGAATGGAATTCTTGACGAGGAAGTCTACATTGAACAACCTAAAGGTTTTTCTAGATCCTAGCAAAAGAGATATAATCTATAAATTGAAAAAAGCTTTGTATGGTCTCAAGAAAGCTCCCGGAGCTTGGTATGAAAGACTTCATAACTACTTGATAAAGATTGGTTTTCAAAGAACAAATGATAACAACAGTTTTTATATCAAGGAAGGACTAGACAAGAAGATTGTGTTGATAGAAATATTTTTGGATGACACTTTATTTATAGGAAATGATGACTTGTGCAAGGCATTTTCAGTAGAGATGAGTAAATAATTTAAGATGCCCATATTTTGAAAGATGGTATCTATATTACTCAATCCAAATATATCAAGGAGATACTAAAAAAGTTTGGGATGGAGGACTCAAAACTTGTTGGAATACCTATGTCTACTAGACATAAGATTTCCAAAAATGATGATTCAAAAGAGGTATATCAAACCACATATAGATCAATGATTAGAAATTATAGTATGTAGTGCACACAAGACCTGATATTGCATTAGCAGTTGGTATGGTGACAAGATTCTTAGAAAATCCCAAAGAAAATCACATGATGGCAATTAAGAGAATCATGAGATATCTGAAAGGTACTAAAGAATATAGTTTATGGTACAAAAAGAGTGGAAAATTGGATTTGAAGGCATTCACAAATGCTGATTCGGTAGGAAGTGTTGATGACAAAAAGAGCACAAGTGGTATTAGAGCTTGGTCACAGGTTTGAATCTCTTCGAGTAATGCTGAGGGGGGATTGTTGGACTAACCACCAACATTCCCCTTCAAGATTTATGACATGGGTTAACTGCCTCCTATGTTCTATAAGTCTAGTGGTTGTATCAGACATTAATAGGTTGATCTTTTGGTGAAAAGACAAGTCTAGCTTGTAACAAACTCCTCATTTGGATAAGGAGGATCGAGAACTTGAGAACTATCATCATGCAATTGCAATGTCTCAATACAAAAGAATGATGGAGAAGTGATAGAAGAAGAACTACATTTATCTTCCTCAAAGAGAACACTCCTCTCAATGAAAAGCTCATGTGTACTGGGATGGAGAACCTTATAGCCTTTGACACCATCTAGATACTGAAAAAATATATAGAGCCTATTTGTGGATCTATTGCCTTGCACTTCTCTCCTAAAATATGGGCCCATGTAGGAGATCCAAAGACTTTTTAACGATAGGTTTTTGGCCAATTTAAGCTTCAAAAGGAGTTACCATCTTTACATCTTGATGAGGAACTCAACTTTGAATGTAACATGCACAGTTGTTGACCTCTTCCCAATATTGAGGTGCCAATGATTTGGAGTGGATCATACTATTGCTCATTTCTTTTAAGGACCTAGTCTTTCCATTCTATTGTGGACTATAGAAAATTGTGTGTTGAAGATAAATTCCTTCTAAGATACATAATTGCTCAAACATTTGGTTGACATATTTCCCCCATTATCTGTGCACAAGAACTTGAGGAACTTCCCAAATTTTTTCTTTGCAAAAGCTTTGAACTCTTGGAAATACTCAAAGACTTCATACTTCTATTTGAGAAAAAAAAAAAAAAGTGTATTGTAAAAGATCATCAATGAAAGTTAAAATATATTTATCTTTGCTAAACTAATGATGTGGAAATGGTGTTGCCAAATGACTATGTACTAGCTCCAAAAGTTGTGTGGCTCTCCATTCTTTAGCTTTATCAATTTTTTCTTTGGGATAATTGCCAAAAATGAATCCTTGACAAAATCCATTAGAAAATCAAATAGAAGGCAACCCTATAACCATATCATATTGAACGAGCTACTGTAAGTAGCAATAGTTCAAGTGGCCAAACCACTGATGCTCCAAATGACTCACTTCATCAGAGTGAGTGAGTAATGCAAGTAAAGGTGAATCTAGAACAAAGTGAGAGAAGTGATACAATCTTGATTGATTTTTTTTCCTTTCCCACTACAATTCTTGGCCCATTTCTCATCTCACTAATAACCACTGTATCTAGAATAAATTCAACTCACTTGCCAGAGCCTATGTGACTGATTTGATAAATAGATAGAAGATTAGTTGACAAATATGTAACAAAAAGAACCATATAGCCATGCACAGGGTACCATATGCCTCATCACAGTTGTTGTGCAATTTAGGCCTTTCTACAAGTAATGTTGGTTCAATTTCAAAATACATTGTTACTCTATATAGCCCTAACTTCTTAAGATAGATTGTCATTTAAGACTTCCACTCATTGTAGTTATAGGATGGGAGTAATGGTATTGTTGATTGATCCATTTTAGTGCAGATATAAAGATTGTTGTGTAGAACAAAAGAGAAGAAAGGTATACACAAGAGAGTAATGAGAGTACAAGACAATACACACAAGACTACCCCCCTTTTTTCTAGACCAAAAATCACCCCCCCAAATTGCAATGATTTTGGCACTTTATAATTTAGTGCATGTATAATTTTTATTTTTGCAAAATATGGATCAAAGTGGACTTGATTTTGCAATTAAAACTTCCAATTTGAAGCAAATGAATACTTATACACTTAGGACAAAGGATTTCTATGAATCCAAACTATTACAAGTGCCTATTTTGCCAAAGGATGAAAGTACAAATTTCCCCCAAATAAGACTACCTCTTTATAGAATATTTGGTTTCTTCTAAAAATATCATGCACTTAAAAAAATGGTACTCCAAAATTTGTCCATATGTGTCTGTACAATGATTTGGAAGTTGTAAAATGTAGGATAATAGAGGTATAGTCATAGAAACTTGCAATTTAGGATTCCCTTCTACATCTAAAATTCCAAATTAATACCACCACTAAATTATTTAGAAAATTCTACCCCAAATAAAAAAAGAGTGCATCTGATTTGGAGTCTGGATGACCAAGTTATGGTCATTCAAAGTTAGAGTACCCAAACAAAAATACAATTGAAGAAGGGTAAACCATAAAAACATGCACTTAAATACGTCACAGTAAGCAAAAATCACTTACAATGATGGTCATCTACACCAAATTTAAGACAGTGTACTGGTGACATTGTAAAAAAGTGTTATCCCACATTCATGGTCAAAGTGGGTTTTAAGAACTTTAAATAGAAAAGTGATCACTTTGTGTAAAGAGAAGTGGTTGATGGAGATCGCCTTGTAGTCGATGGTCCACATTGTTGGCTTCCTCTAGTCCACATGTGTAAAGGTACATTTTTTGAATGGTGGGTGGTGCTCCTCAACTTTCAATGGAAGCTTCTCCCCTTTCAAAGCTAGGCCTTTGCCTCCTATTGACCTTGGTGGCTATTCCAAGTATATATATTTTTGAAAAAAACCCTATGTTCTACCTCATTTTGCGTATCAAGGTTGTAAGAAAAATATTTTCCCACAAAGAGCTTTAACCACAAAAATATGATGTATTACATATGAAAATTTGTCCCTCAAGCCTTCTAGACACAATGGAAGGGTTTTTTCCCCCCCTAAAAATGCTCTGTTTTGCATAACCTACTCCAGATTTGAACTATAAGCATGAATTTGTAACTTATAAAAATGGACTCCAATTTTGATGAAACAAAAGTTGATTTTGACTTTTTTGAACCTTCTAGATGCAATGGAATTATCAACATGGCTCTAAGAATCCTCTAGAGTGCTTTAATCAATAGATTAAGAAAAAAAACATAAATGTAAAAGAGGGATTATTAGGTCTTCATTAATCCTTTTTGATTCTCTAGTTTGTATAGAAATGCAAGAGAAGAGAATATGGGATTTTACAAAACCTCTAATAAAAATAATCTACTCTTTGAAAACTACTCTGATACCATGTTAGAATTTGTGTAAAAAAATAAAAAATAACATCTAATAAAAAACATAGATTAATCAAGAGGAAATAAAATTGTCAGAATAACAATACAAGAACAATCTCTGATTAAATGTTCAAAGGCATAATAGCATCAATATTTTCCTAATATGTAATACATAAGAGCTAGACTATTTATATAGGCAAGTGATTAGAGGATACTTGGACAATATTGAGACAAGTGTCTCACCTTGGAGGAAGTAGAGTCTTGATGGAATCAACCACCTACCATCCACCTACAATCTAGAAAGGTGGTTTCCAAATTAGAATTAACCACAAGTGATACTTGGGAGTAGTTGGAGTCAAAAGGATGACTCACAATATCCTCATAATAATAATATCCAAGAATATATAATTCCTCCTAATTTATTAGCTCACCTAAGTAAACTTAATATAAGAGAGAAATGGAAAAAAAATCATTTAGTCTAACACATAGAATAGATGGGGATGGCAGAGATGGCTGATTGAAATATTAGAATATGTCTTGTATAGGTTAATCATTTTCCTTTCCAAATATCTAACCTTCTAGAAAAGCATATAAATCTAGCTCAAACTACAAAGAGAAAAATAATTATAGAAAGATGGATCATTCACTTGGAATGGATGCAAAAAAGTTTAGATTTTATGTTGAACAACCTTCACACACTATGAGTATTTCAATAGAATGTCATCCCTATGACTATATTGATTCCAAAGATGTCAAGATACTGTACTAGTAGTGGACCATTGGATTGAACCGAGGTTACATTGATGATTACATGGAATGACCGGTTGACCCCTCTCTCCTCTTGGAATAGGTAGGACAGGAATCACTAACTAGAATTTGATGCCAAAGGATATATTGGATAAATTTGATAATTTTAAAACAATTAAACAAGCCCAATTGATTTCTATTTTACTTTTATAATATAATTTGCAAGGGTCATTATATTGGGTATAGATACATCCTTGAACTATAACTTTTTTTCTTAGTTGCAAAAAGATATTATTTAAAATGTTAGGAAAGGTCTACATTTTATTAGCAAGTGGTCTTGTTCTAAAGATGAGGTCACTATAAGAAGAGTGATGTTGACATCCATTGTAAGTAAAGATATGCCCCAAAAAAGAAAAATCTCTTCAATTTCATCTGAGATTAGCTTTAGTAGGAAGACAATATCATGATATTTTAAAAGGGGAGATTTTGGATGATAGTACCTTAGAAGGCAATTGAGAAATTATGTGTAAACATCCTTATTATAATAGGATTGAGTATGGAATAAAGAATTTGATCACATCATTTTAGAATTACAATATCCACCATTCACCAAATAAAGGAGATGTTATCAAACATATGACTAGACCTAATAAATATGATGAACATATAAAATATTGGTTAGACACAACATAACATGAACTACATGTTTCATTTTGTAATTTAAATCCTTATATAAAGGTTCTACAAACATTGTTTGACATATTGAAGCTATATTAAATAAGAACCCATTTTTTTGACACTTGTTATTGTCATTATCATATATAATTTGATCTCCAGTATCATTTTTTTTCCACAATATTATACAAAATAGTGATGGTTTTCAAAATTCTCCTCCTAGTAGACAAAATGATATGTAACAAAAAAAGATGATGCAACTAGTGAAATAAATTACATAAATGGATTTATAAAATATATGGTAATTTGGCTAATTTCCCTTTGATAAATGAAAATAGATATGAAAAAAATGGTAAATTGCAATATTTACAAGTATGTAAAGAATGAAGTAAATTTTTAGAAAGAATCCAAAAGGTTAGAATATGTTGAAAAAGAGATTCCTATTAAAGCATTTATGGTAAATTAAAAAAATTGATTCAACAATACCTATATGATGCTTTATTCTCTAAGTGCAAAGTACAACAATTCCAAACACTAAGAGATAATTTACCACTTGAAACTATTGTATTAGTTGTTGATTTTGAACAAAATTACTCTTTTATTAATAAAAAAAGGTTCAATCAGAATACTATTTTTAGAGCATACTACTATTATGGTACATGTGTGTTTTAAACATGTATAATTGGATTTAGATGTTGTTGATAGTCAATTTGAAGCATGACTCAATAAGAAAGAATATCAATTTTATATTAGCGATGATTAATAGCATGACACTTGCTATGTAGAACATTGTTCAAGAAGTTAATGTGTTGTGAGAGAGAGAGAGAGAGAGAGAGAGAGAGAGAGAGAGAGAGAGAGAGAGAGAGAGAGAGAGAGAGAGAGAGAGAGAGAGAGAGAGATTCTTAAGGGGATTGTGAGATATTGTGTGTATTAAAAGGGAACAAAGAGACTTAGAGGTGGGGGTAAAAATACTTCAGAGAGAGATGGGGATAGAATAGAATAGAGGGAAAGTTGGGGGGGGGAGAGAGTAATAACTATTTGATTATTTTTAAGGTTTTTAAAGTAAAATATATAATAAAATAGGGTGAACCCACAATAATGGGTTACACTTTTTTGGAGGAAGAAATTCTTCCAAAAAAGTGCACCCAACTATTTTCATCTTTGGTAAGTTTGATAGAAACTATAAAAAAATTTCGATAGAAACTACTTAAATAAGTAGTTTTGATTAGAATTAGGTGATGATGCTAGTTTCAATCAAAATTAGTGTCGTCATAGTTTTTATTGAAACTATGAAAATGTAAGTTGGGTTTAAAAACATCATCACTAACCCTACTTCAATCACTTTCACTTTATGAACTGACGAGTTTCGATTGGAACCGAGGAAAAGTGTGACATCTGACCCATCAACCATCGAGTCAAACATGAAATTCATTTTTTCGATCCTCTCTAATGTTCTTAAATAGATTTTATTTTTTAAAAATATTTTTATTGTATATATACATACATTTGTATAGAAAGATATATGTATTGTGTGTATATATATATATACACATATGATATATATATATATATATGTATATATATAAATATATATCTATATATATGTATGTATATGCACATATATATATCCTTGTACACACCCATATATATATATGTATATATATGTATGTATGTATGTATGTATGTACACACACACACATATATGTATGTATGTACAAAAGTACATACATATATGTGTGTGTGTGTGAGTATTATGGATATACACACTCCTCTCATTTTTAATGTTTACATGTGCATTTATTTTTATGTATACACATGTTACATGTATATTTATTTTTAATGTACATATATTTTATGTATATGCATGCATGTTTGTAATATCTTAATTTGAAATTTATATACATGTTTGAATTAATGTGCATATATATATGTATGTATGTATGTATGTATGTATACATATAAGTTACATATATGAGTTTATGCGTGCATAGATATACATGCATGCATATACACACACACACACACATATGTATATATGTGTACCTGTGTATGTGTATGTCACACACATTGTACATGTACATTAAAATATTTTTTTAACACTTGATGTAAATTAAACATTGGAAATTTAAAAATTGAATGTAAATGTACACACAAATCTTTATTTATTTATTACTTGACCTAAATTACACAACTTAAAACTAAAAAATTTGAATGATAACCCTAAATTAACAAAGTGAACACAAAATTATAACCCTACAAATACAAATAAATTGCATGTAACTGAATTTACCCCTTAAAAATATTGTATTAAACTATAACGAATAACATGACCCTAGATCCCTCAGACCCCTTTAAATGTATGCATATATATAAACTAGAGATCATGACACTCGTAGTTAGTTTAGAAATTCATGCGATGGGTTGATGATATATTTTGATATTCTCCCCCTAAGCCATCATTTTAAGATGGCATGAATTAATATTTTCATATAGAAATTTCAATGTTTGATTATAGATTCTCCTCTAGGTTAATGAACATCCTAAATTAGGATCCCTCTACAAACATGTATGAAGTATCTAGACATGACCTCTAAGTTTAAAAAATTACAATGGATTGAGGTTTGATTTTAGGTTATCCCATTTTAAGACATCTTTTAAGACCCTTTAATTTATTATGATCTGGCTCAATACATGTTCAATTTTAGATTCTCTCTTTTTAAGTCATCCTATTAATACCCCTTCAAATATCCTATTATAACCCCTTCAAATATATCCTATTAGATTCTCTATTTTTAAGTTATCTTATTAATATTTAGTTTCTTTTGACCTAGCTATGTATCCTAGTCCACCCATGTGATACTACTTAATCAACAATTATGACCCCATTGACCTCCCTAGGTCCCTAGGACCCCTTTAAAGGTACTCATGCACATGTGTAGATGACCTAGAAACCATGACACTTCTAGTTCATAAATTCATGTGATCCAGATTGATGTTCAATTTTGCAATTTTGCACATGTATCATCCTAATTAGGACAAAAAATTATTGCAAGTAGATATTTATATGTAAACATATACATGAAATCACCACATGATATAAATTGACTTAAAGATAATCCTCTTAAGATATCCTACATTTTATATGTTTTATTTTATATTCTCCCCATGTAAGTCATTATTTTAGATCATCCCTTTAATACATCATATTAGGACCCATTTATGCATGCAAATTTACATGCTATCAGTATGTCCAATTAATGTTTAGGACTTAAGATATTGTGTATGTTCTTTTCATGTATGTATATGACTTATTCTGAAGAACGTGTTCATTTCAAGTATAGGAAGTTTATGTATACATCACATGTACACACACATGTGTATATGTTTATTTCATGTTTAGAACCAATACATGCATGCTCATTTCACGTTTAAAAATAAAATTGATACATATGTATGTTCATTTATGTTTTAGGAATTATATGTTTAAATGTAAATTTGATACATGTGTATGCTCATTTCATGTTTAAAAATAAATTTGATTCATGTGTATATGTTCAAATGTTCATGTTTACCTAACTTATATGTATGTGTACATTCATTTCACATGTGTACATATGACTTACATGTGTGCATATGCATCATTTCATGTTTAGGATTTCTAGTTTCTTAAACGTCATTTAAAAAAAATAAGGTTTCCACATACACACATACTATAGAGCTTGACACATGGTGGATTAGAAACCTCGTATCCCCCCTGGAAAGCAACCTATCCCCCTAGTAGTAGCCTATCCCCCTTAGCAGTGACCTATCCCACCAGTAGAAGCCTATTCTACATGATGAGCTATATGATCACACTAATCAAGATATTCAGAGACTTAAAGAATCCCTAACTAGTGGTACATGGGGATTTAGAGAGTTCAAGAATCCTTGACTAGTGGTACATGATCTAGCGTGTACAATAGTAAATGTAAGAGTATTTTATGTAGCCTTACCTATATTCAATATGAGATTCATGGTGCTACTCCATATACTGTGCATATCATACATGAAATCCTTGATAGTAAGAGATGAGAGGTCTCTTTAGGTCTTTCTTTGTAGCAGGTACATGACTTACTTCCTAAAGAGATCCTGAAGAGGGATTGTTTCCCTCATTATCTTCAACAAAATTTTGTGAAGCGGTATTCTCCCCTTAAGTGTACAGATCTATAGATGGATGCATTGATATACCTACACTTTCTTGTTACTCATGGTTTCTATTTGAATAATGACTAGATTCCTCTCTATTTTGCACAAAAACTTTATGCTAAGGCTCTATTATGTAGAGAGGTGAACTAGAGTGATTTACTAGGACATTTAGGACATGGGCATGGTAGACAAGTTGATAGACCACCAAGTCGTCAACCACATACACATAGGATGATTTTTAGAGAGAGGGAACCTACTATTTCCCCTATATTAGATCCCTCAGATGATGATGCTATGCATAGCACCTAGTTGCAGGGGATGATTTAGGGAGTTGGAGACATTGCCACAACTATTTGACCCATATCAAGTGATGAGGTTGGCCAATATTTGATGTCTCATTAGCATTCTACATCATTTCTTGATACTTAATCTTCAACATAATTGTACAATGCAATAGGCATCCCTTCACTAGCTAGCTTGGAGGGTCTCACTAGAATGTTGGCATGAGATACTATGACTGGTCTAGCTGAGGATCTATTAGATTCCTATCAACACATCTTGGAATACCCATTTCAACTATTTAAGCTCATGTTGGTAGTATTAGAGTGCATCCTTAGCCACATTCCTCTTATCACTCAGGTGGTGGTCATGGTGGTAATGCACATCATGATCCACCTATTGACCACTCTTTTGTTGTAGAGGGACATACACATACTGCATACCCTTCATCTAGTGTAGGGCATGCTCAGAGTTTAGATATGATCCATGATGATGCTGACTTGTATTGGAATAATTTAGAATAACTGGGAGGGTGGTGTTAATTAGTTATCCAAGGTCCAAATGTACAAATAAATCTTTTTAGAACTCAAAAAATATGCATGCATGCATTGATTAGATCATCCAATATCTTCAAACCTTTGTATATTATTGTCCTAGGTCAAATGAACTTTGCAAAAATGTAAACATGAAACATCAAAAATTCAATCACAAAATTTGAAACAAGGATTTAATGTGAAAACCCAATTTGGGAAAAACTACCAATAACATTCTACCAATTTTCACTCTTTTGAAGTGAGCACTGTGAGGAGCCAACCATGTTAAAGGTTACAATGCACACTATTAAATATGACCTTGATTAAAGGATTTCAATCACCCTATTAAAAGTGATCCTTGCTAAAGGACTTTAGAACATTCTATTAGAATGTCACCTGGTTAAAGGATTTACTCATGATTTTTAGGTCAACCTTAATCCAAAGGATTTATCTACACTGATATAATTGCTAGAGTGTAAAACTGGGACTTGATTTGATAAAAAAACAAATCACTTGCAAATTCTAGATCTCTAATTCAGCTCTCCATTCAGCTTGGCATTCATTCCTCTTCATCTTTGATTTCTTGTTCACCCTTCAAGCATTCACCTCCTTAATCCTTCATGCTTAGTATTCCAATAGTAGGCTCATTCCTTCGGCCACCATATGAAGCAACACCTCAAAACTTTAGACTCTTGACCTTCAATTTTTTGCTTTTGGGCCTTTTATCTCCTTAAATAGAGATTTTGATCTTTTTCCACTTAATCACAATCGTCCATCTTAGGGTTAGATTGGATTCATCAAATCCTCCCTTCTTTCCATTATGTTCCCTCTAGAAGCTTCTCTTACAATCCTCATTAAATTCATCTAGAAATGGTTTATCTTGAATTCTATGTCAAAAGCTCATCAATCTTATCATCAACACGATTCACATAATTTAAGAAATCAACTTTGTCAGCTTAGATTCATCAAATCTTCATTCAAACTCTATTTGCTGTCACTTGGTAATAACTACCTATTGATGCTCGGCCAACACTAGGTTGCTTAGCATAAACTAAATATTGCTTGGTCAATACTACAATTTATTGATGCTCGACACATACTAAATTTTGTTGATGCTTGAAACATATTATCTTTATGCTTGGACTAAACTAAATGCTCGACTTACACTATTTTCTTAGTCAGGCTTGGCAAACACATTCTTATTGTAAACTCTTCTTCTTATCTTTTCTTCAGTATCCCTTCACTATAGCCTTAATTAGAAGAATAAGAAGAAGAGTATACCATATAACTCAACCTTTCTCTAAGTACTCTTGTTATCCTTTCTTTTCAAACCCTCTTCATCAATCAATCAAATGATAAAATTCTGGCCAAAGTTAGCAATTGTCTTACCATCAAGTAATAGGTTTGACATTAGTGAAAAAATAATGATTGTTCCCATGGTAGGTTCCAATACTTTAACAATCTTCTTTTTCAACAGAATTCATCTTGTGGTTCATAAGATGGATGGACTTGTTGACACATGAAAATTCTACTTACATGCCATCTCATATGGTCAGTCCACTTGGCTCATCATTATTAGGATGTGTTTTGCTCACCAATCATGCCAACATAGATGTAGAGGTGGGGCTAGATGAGGCCCATAAAATATAGATATATTGGTGGACACGATTGATGTTAGGCAGTCTGGGTATTATCGGATGCCAACATCTATATAGGTAAATCTTATTTTTTTAGTTCATTAAAAATTCAATTATTTTTAATAATTTATGTCTATACATACCACACATGTGTGTAATTATACATTTTTAAATTTGATTTGTTGTACATATATATTTTAGGTGGACATGCTTGTTGTTACACCATATTTAATGCTAGATCATGTATGATGTCAAGACTCATTGGATGATGTCAACAATGGACATGCGAGTTTTAAATGTTTGATTAGACACATTTAAATACATATAAATGTTCAAGTTTTAAATAAGAGATTTAATTTATGATACACATTGTTAAAACTTTCCCTTTAATATATAGGGATCAACACATCCTTCAGAGCATCTTGATAGCCTGTCTTTAGACCACATAGTGAGGAGACATCGCGATGAGACTCCTACACTTGCTGATCCATAGTTAATTTTTTTATAGATTATTTGTTCTACTTTCATGGATAGAGAGACATTCATAGATTCTGATAGACACTTTATATGCACTTTATTTATATTTGATTTGGTAGATATATATATATATATATATATATATATATATATATATATATGTATATGCACGTTAGTTATATTTTTAACTATCTTTTGAGATCTAGATAGATACATTTTTGTCATTTTTGATGATTGACATATTGTATACTTGAGAATGATGTTTGACACATGTGTTTATGTTCTAGTTAATATACATTTGATGATTGATCTACATATATGCATTCTAGACATTTGTTTTACATGGTCTAGTTCATATGCATTTGATGATTGATCTACATATATACATTCTAGAAAATTGTTTTACATGTTGCCTATTACATTTTCTATTTATATAAATTTCATGATTGATCTATATATATACATCCTAGATGTATTTCTTTTACATGTTGGATTATATTCTAGTGTGTGTGTGTATATATATATATATATATATATATATATATATGATGATGATTGATGTATACATATGTGATTAATTTTGTTCTATGCAAGTGATATTTAGATATGATTAAATGATATTTGATTTAGATATTATAATTTACATCCAGATGCGTATGTATGATGTTATTTTTTGTGAAACATGTTCAAGATGATCTATAATTTAACTAGACATGTTTTATTTAATTTAATTCCTAATTTGGACAAGTACTTGAGATATTTAGATATAACATACATAATTTATGTCATAATATGAACAAGTATCCTAATTAGTTGCATATATCCTAATTAGTTACATAAATGCTAAAGAGTAAATATATAGTTCATCCCCTTAATCCCAATGTTATAATTTGTCCCCCTTAAAAAAATATATTCTAATTAGTTACATATGCTAATTTCAGTAATTTAAAGATATAAAATACAATTTGAACAGGAGTCTAGATAAATGAAAGAGTAAATATATAAGAGTAAAAGATCAACCAAATTTCAAATTAGTTATAATAAAAGAGTAGAAGTTTAATAATTAGTTACAAATTACAATTTGAACTTGACAAGTTATATGAAAGAGTAAAAGTTTGATTGCAATGTACATCATCCCCTTAAGACAAGTCCTAATTTCATCCCCTTAAGACAAATGTTTGAGTTTCTTCCCCTCAAGACACATGTTCTAATTAGTTCAACTAAATTTCAAATTAGTTCTAATAAAGGAGTAAAAGTTCAATAATTAGTTACAAATCATAATTTGAACTTGACAAGTTAATGAAAGAGTAAAATTTTGATTGCATAATGTATGACACCCCCTTAGGATAATCCCTAATTTTTTCACCTCAAGACACATTCCATAATTAGTTCAACCAAATTTTAAATTAGTTCTAATAAAGGAGTAAAAGTTCAACAATTAGTTACAAATCATAATTTGAACTTGACAAGTTAAATGAAGGAGTAAAAGTTTGATTGCACAATGTATGTCATTCCCTTAAGACAGTCCTAATTTTATCCCCTCAAGAAATTTGTCCTAACTAGTTCAACCAAATTTTAAATTATTTCTAATAAAGGAGTAAAAGTTCAATAATTAGTTACAAATTACAATTTGAACTTGACTAGTTAAATGAAAGTGTAAAAGTTTGATTGCAATTTATGTCATCCCCTTAAGACATGTCCTAATTTCACCCCCTTAAGACACATGTCCTAATTAGTTCAACCAAATTTCAAATTATTCAACTAAATTTCAAATTGTTCAACCAAATTTCAAATTTCAAATAGTTCAACCAAACTTCATCCATAATTCAAGAAAATATGCTTGCCTATGTAGTACAAGTTGTTTCTATCTCGTATCAAGTGGGTCAACTCATTGTTGGATACCAAGTAATATTATCTCATGATCATCAATATCAAGCCTCCACTTAGGTATTCCAGGTCCTTTCATTGGATGAAGAGTTAAACTAGTGGCAATTACATGATTACTGTATTGATAAACCTTTTTGTTAGGTTGATAATGAGTGAAATGAATCCCATCTTAAATTACTCTTATTTTCTTCAAATATGTTCCCTATACAACAACAGAACCTGCATACACATTTAAAAAATATCATAGTTTACTTACTGAATATATGTACACATATCCATGTGCATCAATCAAATAAGTCAATAAATTTGAATGGATAAAAACCATAGATGTATACATTCAACTATACTAACCTATGGGAAATATAATTTCATCACTTATTTTAGTCTTTGTTAGCTTCTCTCTTTCCATGGTGCTAGACAATAAATAATAGCTAACACTTTCTAGGTTTTTTGGATTCTGCCATGACTGCAAAAAATTGCCTACACAAAGTATATGTATAAATTCTATATACACGAGTATAAATTAACCAAAATTATGAAAATATAATGTATATACATACATATAAACTCTGATCAATCTTGAAATATGGTTATAATCACTAGAAATCAATGAAATATCATCACAGTTTTCATCCTTAGACTCATTCATATTAATAACATCTAGTGGTACCAAAGTCCATTCTCCCACATATCCACGTTCTTGATTAATGCAACCACCATAGTTTTGATCAATGCAATTAGGGAAAAGAGAGAGAGAGAGTATTCTCTAGTGTAAAATGACCATGCAATACTATCTATAATCATAACTGATGCAATAGTCATGTCTTCTCTGCCCTCTTGCATGCATACATTGATTTTCTATCAACACCTAAATGTAAGGTCCACACACACACACACACACAAAATGAGCTAAACATCTTCATATTAGCTATTACATTTTAACATATGTGTTACATCTATACCCGGTACCTCCTAAAACACTTTGAATGGTATGACTTGATCCACTTGTGATAATGTGATATATGTATTTGTTGGCACCATAAAATGCATTTTTTACCACTCAAACACATCGTAAGGTTTATTAATGTGATATCCTTTATAGTTAATTCGATGCTTTGTTAAAATAATGTTTGACACAAGCTCCTGCACCATCATGCTCACCCTTTCAAATCTACTCTAAAAAAACTTCAAATGTGTGGTATATTAAAACTTCAAATGCGTGGTATATTTTGGTATCAATGATATCTACATAGCACATAAAATGTTCTTAGCTGATTTAAATTGTGTTGCACAACCATTTAACCATACAAAATGTTTTTCTATTTTTATGCCTTTGTTTTTCAAATGTTCAAAAAATGTCTTAAAATAATGTTCCACAAAAAGTGTGTCATGCCCTTTGTCATCACTAATGTAAAAGTGATTATCATTTTTAATGACTCGTGCTTGATCTATACTTTCCACAATATCCAAATTAATTTGTGCATGTTGATAAGACACCCGTACCATAATAGTAACCTACTCTATAAAGTAACATTATGATTGAAGTTTCTTTTGAGAAATAAAAGAGTAATACTTTGCAAAGTCAAGAATAGATAAAATTGTTCCAAGTGGAAAATTTTCTCTTAGTGTTTGAAACTATTCTGCTTGCCATTAGCAAGAAATTTTTGATGTGTATATGGTTGAATCAATTTATGAAAATTTTAGATAAATTCTCCAATACGTATCTCATCCTCTACATATTCCAACCTTGTTGATTCTTTTCCAACTTTTGGTTATGACTTTATGTAGTTATATCTCTTACATTTTACCATCCTCACCATATGAATATCTTCATATATCAAAGGAAATTTAGTCAGGTTACCACATGTTTCACCAATTCCTCTTATGCATTCTATTTCACCTATTGCATGATCATTTGATTTGTCACATAAGATTGATGTTATAGATTGGCTTAGTCATTTAGGAAAAGAATTTTGAGAACCACCACTTTCTTCTACCATATTTTAGAACCCTCGATAGTGTTAGAGTATTTAGAATAATTTAGAGAGGGGTGAATTAGTTATCCAAGGTCCAGATCATGTACCAATTGCACAAAAAAACACTCAAACAATTTCAAATCTTATCATTCCATTGCTCGGTCTCTAGTGTAAACTATTATCAATATTAGCTAGTTGTCCACTTTTCTAAAATAATAGACTTGAAAAATGTAAACTTTAATCAGTTAAACATCATAATAACATTCACACAAGCTTGACACTAGGATTTAATGTAGAAACCCAATTTGAGAAAAAATAGCAATAACATCTCACTAATTTTCACTCTTTTGAAGTGAGCACTATTAGGAGCCAACCCTATTAAATGTTACAAAACACATTGTTAAATGTGACCTTGTTAAAGGATTTAATCACCTTGTTAAGAGTGACCTTGTTAGAGGACTTTACAACATTCCATTAGAATATCACCTAGTTAAAGGATTTACATAGACTGTTAAGTCCTTATGATTGTTAGGTGAACCTTGATTAAAAAATTTCAAATACTATTCAAAATGGTTAGAAAGTAACACTAGGTTTGATCTGTTAAGTACAACTCACTTTGCATGTATAGATCTTTGTTCAGATCTCAATACTGATCCACTATCTGGTCTCCATTGTCATCTCAATCTTAGATTTACTTGGTTACCCTTCAAGCAATCACCCTTCACTTATTCTCAACTCAATTAAGCCTCCTACTTAGATTTTACAGTTAATAATTAGTAACAACTCCAACTCTCTAGAACTTTATGTGCAAAGGTTCTCTACATACACATGCATGTACCACACATAGAAAGTTTTCCTCTATACCTATTTAAATAGGTAATTCTGATCTTGTGCCACTTAATCAACACCATAGATCTTAGGGTTCATGATTCGATCCATCAAATCCAATGTATCTAATCGCCATTATATTTATCTCTTCTTTTCTAGAAACTTCTCTTGGAATCCATCTCTTAGATCACTACCTAATCTTCTCTTGGAATTAAATGATCCAACTCATCGATCCTTATCTTCAACACACTTTCCATATCCCAAGAAATCAACTAGGTTGGAAATTATGATTCTTCGCAAATAGTTAAAATGATATTCCTCAACCAACACTATGTTCTAACACTCGGTCATCATTGGGTTACTCAGTCACTTTTGAATTTCTTGCTTGGTATTAACACTATTACTCAGTCGATACTGATGCTCAGTCAACATTGAATTGCTTAGCACTTACTATGGCTTGGTTGACACTAGCATCACTCAACATGGTCATCAAAATTCTTTAGTCTTCTAGTCTATTACTTAGTCAAGCCTATACATTTGATCTATCTTTGTTCATACTTTCAAGATTTGAAAATTACCATCTTCTCCTCTTGCAACATGATTTAAACAACCAATACATCTTGTTAAAGTCTAGCTAATCAAGTATCCATTTGTAGTTTCCTCTTCATAACTCAACCTTTCCTCTAGGTGATTTTGTTATGAGAAAATTCTCAAATCCTCTTCATCAATGAATTAGATATGACACTTAGATCAGATAGAAAACTATCTCACCAATAGATTTGACATCAATGACAACATAACAATTGTTCCAATTGTAGTTACCAATAATCTCCCTCTTTGGCATTGATAGAAACACTCCTAATTTTTTTTGATATGCTTCAAGTTACCATACAATCCAAAAAGTGTACAACACAAGTAATGCTACTACATATACATTAATATCCTTAGTTTCATTCTAATTCATATAGTTGATCTGTCAATACCTCTACGTAATCACTCCCTCTTACTTAGCATATCTTTGCTAGCTTTCTCTTAGATGATTTCCCCCTCTGGGATATTCTCTCCCACTTCATACTCTCCTTCTTTAATATTCTCTCCCTCTTGACATCTTAGATATTCTCTCCCTTTTTGACAACAATGCCAAAAACATTATCTCTAACTCATGCATCTTTTCATGTAGATACCTTCATGTCATTTCCAAATTCTTCATTTGTCATCTTTATATGAATGAAGAATTATTATGTCCTTTTTCTCACTACTACCTTAGGTAATCTCCTAAAGTAAAATTGTCTGCATCAATGTGTATGATAGTTTGATGAACCCATTTGATGCAATGCTTCACTGTAGCTTAAGTATCTTTGTCTAGAGGAATCACCCCTAGTTTACCTCTAAGATATTCATGAGCATCCTTAGGTAAAATTTTAGTGAATATATCAATTATTTTCTCTTTTGTGTTCACATATTCCAATTTCACTTCTTTGTCTTGAACTAGCTCTCTCATGTAATGATACTTGATAGCAATGTACTTTTTCTTTGTGTGCATAACATGATTCTTTGATATATTGATAGCACTTGTGTTATCACAATAGATAACCACTAGATTAGTAATTTATTCCTTCATACCTTTCAACAATTTCTCGATCCATATGATATTTGAATAATTCACTACTGCTACCACATACTCGGCTTCAATTGTTGATTGGGAAATATAGTTCTACTTCTTGCTTATCCATGAAATTATTCTCTTACCTAGAAAGAATGCACCACCACTTGTGCTCTTCCTATCATCAACATTTCCTACTGAATAAAAGTTAGTCAATACCTTCAATTCAAATCTATCATTCTTCTTCTAATACAATCCATAGTCTTATGTTCCTTTCAGATATCTCAGTATCCTTTTTATTGCCATCATATGACTATCTTTAGGACTTGCTGGAAATCTAGAAACTATCCTAATATCTAATGCAATATCTAGACTTCTATGAACAATGTATTGTAGTTTACCAATTATTGATCTATACATGTCTAGTTCACATTAGCAGAGTCATCATTCTTAGATAATTTGTGTCCAGTAACCATAGGTGTACTCACTAGTTTTGAATCTTCCATCCAAAAGGTTTTGAGTATCTCCTTAATATAATTGGACTAAGTAATGAAGATACCTTGCTTCATTTGATATATTTGTAAACCAAAAAAGAATTTGATTTCACCAAACATTTACATTTCATATTCCTTCGTTTCATTAACAAATGATTTTCATAATGCTTCCTTTACTCCAAAATCATCAACAAAATTTTTAGATAACAATAACTCATTGTTCTTACCAGTCTTCAAATATAAGATTGAAAAACTAATATTCACCAAATAATTATGTAGTCTTTCATACCATGCTCTAGGGGCTTGTTTCAAACCATATAAACTTTAAGAAATGTACACACAATATTCTTCTTGCTGGGATCCAAAAATCCTTTAGGATGATCTATGTATACTTCTTCTTCTAATATCTCATTTGAAAATGAAGATTTGACATCCTTTTGATATACCTTAAATCTTTTATAAGAATAATATGCAAGCAGTGTTCTAAATCCTTCTAATCTAGCTACAAGGGGAAAATGTTTCCTCATAGTAAACACTTTCCTCTTGTGCATATCCTTTGCATACCAATCTTGCCTTGTTCCTTATGACTTCACCTTTTTAATTCATCTTGTTCCTGAATACTGACTTGGTTCCAATAACATTTTTTTCTTTAGGTCTAGGTACTAGGGACCATGTTTTTTTTATTTCAATCTCTTCAATTTATTCATTCATATCTTGTATCCAATCTTCATTCTCCAAAGCATCTTTCATATATTTGGGCTCAAACTCACAAAGTAATCATGTATCACTTCTAAGTCTTTTTCTTTTCATAACACCAAACTCTTTATCTCTAATGATTTTTTTTGGTGCATAATGTATTCTTACATATTTTACTAACACATGCTCTTATCTTCTTTGTTCTTCAACAAGTTCTTCTTGAAAAATGATTTCAAGTCCATTATCTTTCTCTTGTTCAAGTTCTGGTTTAGGTTTTGCATGCTCGACATTGTCTTCTTGTTATTTGGCTTCCCCTGTTTGTGACTCAATATCATTTATCTATTAGTCGACACCCATAGTCTACTTCTTGACAGCTGGCTATTGTAACTCGACATTCCTAGTCTACTGAGGATTGACAACTTTGTTTTCTTATTCAAGTAGAGTGCTTAGAGCACTATCATTCACATATATAAGTGAACTATAGTCTCCAGGTTCTATCTTACATTCACCTTCTTTTTTCTCTGTATATTCATCAACATTTATATTTTCACTTTCCACAAATTTGTTAGTGTTAGAGTTAAAACACTTATAATCTTTTATCTTAGTGGAATATCCTAGGAATATACCTTCATCACTTTTAGCATCAACTTTTCCATTTCTATTATCTTTAAGTATGTAAAATTTGCTTCCAAAAACTTCAAAATATTTCACATTAGGTGCATATCCATACCATAATTGAAAAGGTGTAGTATTTGTACCTTTCTTGACTTGTACTCATTCAAAGTATAAATAATTGTACTTACAACTTCTCTCCAGTCTTTCTATGACATCATTAATGTTATAGCACAATCCATTATTGATCTATTGCTTCTTTCAAAAATTCCATTTTGAGGAGGGTCCTCAGAATAGACATCTATCTTTTAATTTCTCTACTGTTAGAGAATACTAATTGGGAATGAATTCAACACCTCTATCATATCTCAAGCACTTCAGACTCTTCCCTATTTTTTTCAACTTTGCTCAAATACCACTTAAATAGCTAAAAAGTATCATATTTTTGTTTAAGAAACATCACAAAGATCATTCTAGAATAGTCATCACAAAATAGAATGAAATATTTATCTCCACAATATCTTTGAACACCAATAGATCCACATAAGTCAATATGAACCAATTCCAAAATATCATCAGATGAATATGTTTTTCTCTTAAAACTAGATTTTATCATTTTTCCCATTTGACATTGTTTACACATAGCATTGTTAGGTTTCTTTAGCTTTGGAAAACCTCTTACTCTTTTAATTTTACTAATGCTAATCAAATTGTCAAAGTTTAAATGACATAACCTCTTGTGTCATAACCAAGTATCTTCATATTGTGCAAAAAAACATGTCTTATTAGATAAATCTAGATAGAACAAGTTACCTCTTGTTTGATCACCACTTCCAATCAGTTTACCATCATCATTAAATATTTTGGCCTTTTTGTGATGGAATTCAAATCTATATCCTGATTTTTTTAGCTGTGATAGATCATAGTTAAGTCCTTCAACCCAATAAACATTGTCAAATTTGATATTTTTCAGTTAGTTGAATTATCCCTTTGCGTTTCACAAGATATGGAACATCATTACCAAATTTAACACAACCACCTTTGTACGGTCCAATGTCCTCAAATTTACTTCCATCGCCAGTCATTTGATTAGAGAAACTACTATCAATTATCCATCTACCACTTTTGTTCACATAAGAGATTAAAGTAATTTTCTCGTCTTCATCAGAATCTTCTTTCATAGCAACATAGACTACCTCTTCATCATTAATTTCATATTAAATATATTTTTTTCTTCAACAATATTATAAAAATAATTCTTACCTTTGTCCTTGTAATCCTTGTTCTTCTTGAAGTCTTGGTCATCTCTTCTTCCTTTGTATGTTCTCCCCTTCTTTTCATCCTTGTCTTCTCTATCATGACACCTACTAACAATATGACCCACGTTGTTACATGAAAAAATATTATGGGAAGTTTACCTTTGTATTTTCCTTTGCCTCTTCAAAATCTCCTAGCTATCAGTTCATCAAGTTCATCATCGGCAATATTAATGTCACTTTTTACATGTCTTCCTTTTCCTTTCTTGCTAAGAATTAGTTGTGATTTAGAAGAATATTCAATAGTAGAAGGAGTTTAACTATCAAAATTAGACATATCAAAAGAAGTAAGCCTACCAATTACACCTTCTAGGGTTAGGGAATTACCTGGTGTACATCTTAGTTCTTGTATTGAAGAAACCCTAATAGCATAAATAGAAAGTAGAGTTTTCAATACCTTGCTTATTATTGTGTCATCTTCAATATTTCCTTTAGCTCCTCTAATAGCATTAACAACTTCTTTGATTCTTACATACAATTCTATACTATGTTCTCACCTTTTGTCATTCTCATTTCATCAAAATTACCTCTCAGACTTTCTGATTTGCCTCTTAAGACATTATCATATCCTCCATAGATGGTTTTCAATTTATACCACACTTCCTTTGAATTCTTGCACTCCTTTAGGTAATCAAACTTGATAGAGCTTAGGGTTGAAGAAATATCCAATATTGACTGATTATGTTCTTACTTTTAATTTAGTTTTTGAACAGTCATAGGGACTGTTGTTATGTCCACATATGCATTATCAAGAAAATCCAATGCAACATCACAATACTAGCTATATGTAGCCTCATCAACTTTTTCCATGCAGGAAAGTTTTCTTTGTTCAACTTTGGTACCTCCCTTTTGTACGCCATGATCTTCAACTTTGAGTACGTTCAAAATTCTCTCTACAAGCACCAATGCCTTGATACCAATTGTTAGAATATTTAGAATAATTGAGAGGGGGATGAATCACTTATCCAAGGTCCAAATATACCAATTGAAGAAACAAACAATCAAACAATTTTAGATCTTATCATTCCATTGCTCGGTCCCTACTGTAAACTATTAGCAACATTAGCTAACTGTCCACTATCATAAAATAAAAGACTTGAAAAATGTAAACTTTAATCAATAAAACATCATAATAACATTCACACAATCTTGACACTAGGATATAATGTGGAAACCCAATTTGGGAAAAACCACCAACAACAAGTCACTAATTTTCACTCCTCTGAAGTGAGCCCTATTAGGAGCCAACCCTATTAAAGGTTACAATACACATTGTTGAATGAGACCTTGTTAAAGGATTTAATCACCCTATTAAGAGTGGCCTTGTTAGAGGAATTTAGAAAATTTCATTAGAATGTCACCTATTTAAAGGATTTACATGGAATGTTACATCCTTATGACTAATAAGTCAACCTTGATTAAATGATTTCAAATAATGTTCACAAAGTTGGAAAGTAACATTAGGTTTGATCTATTAAGTACAACTCACTTTGCATGCACATATCTATGCTTAGCTCTCAATACTATTTCACTTTCTAGCTTCCATTATCATCTCAATCTCAGATTCTCTTGGTAACCCTTCAAGCAATTACCCTTCACATCTTCTCAACTCAATTAAGTCTTATGCTTAGATTCACCATTCAACAACATCAATAACAACTCCAACTCTCTAGAAATTTATATGCAAAGCCTCTCTACACGTGCACACACACACACACAATACACATAATGTTTGCCTTTGTACCTCTTTAAATAGGTAATTATGACCTTTTTTCACTTAATCAACACTGTAGATCTTAGGATTCATGATTCGATCCATCAAATTCAATGTATCTAATCACCATTATGTTTATCTCTTCTTTTCTAGAAACTTCTCTTGGAGTCCATCTCTTAGATCATTACCTAATCTTCTCCTAGAATTAAATTATCCAACTCATTGATCTTTATCTTCAACATGCTTTCCATATACCAAGAAATCAACTTAATCATCTGGAAAATAGGATTCTTCATAAATAGTTAAAATGTTGTTCCTTGGCCAACACTATGTTCTAGCACTTGGTCATCACTGGGTTACCCAGTCTCTATTGAATTGCTTGCTTGACATCAACACTATCACTCGATCGATACTAGTGCTTGATTAATAATGAATTTTCTTGGCACTTAGTGTGGGTCAGTTGACACTAGCATCACTTGACATGTTCATCAAAGTTATTTAGTCTTCTACTCTATTACTCGGTCAAGCCTATACATTTGGTGTATCTTTGTTCACACTTTCAAGACTTGAACATTACTATCTTCTCCTCTCACAACATGATTTAAAAAATCAATAAATCTTGTTAAAGTTTAGCTAATCAAGTGTCCATTTTTAGTTTCCTCTTCATTAATCAACCTTTCGTCTAGGTTCTTTTGTTATGAGTAGCTTTTGAAATCCTCTTTATCAATCAAATAGATATGACACTTAGATCATATAGAAAATTATCTCACCAATAGATTTGACATAATGACAACATAAAAATTGTTTGAATTGTAATTTCCAACAGATAGTACATATCAAATTAAACATGATATTGACAAAAATAAGTTTTAAAATATTTATTTATCTTTACAAAATGGGGCTTCAATCTTTCAAACATTGTTTCTCTAATCTTTGTGTCAAGACTTAAATTATAAATGAGAGATGCAATTCATGTTGTGTGATATTCAACCTATATTTTGCATGTTTCAAATATTCATTAGGCCCAATCCTCTTCTTTATGATATCTCTTCTATTTGGTGAAGGACAAGTCTTATCAATCCAATATTGAATAACCAATTCCTTAACCGTTTCCCCAATCCTATCGAATCGAGGAGCTCTACACATTAGTGTCCAATTGCCTTCTAATGTACTATCATCCAAATCATTTCTCCTTTTCAAATGATGTGATATTTTCTCTTGACTATACTATATATGAGATGAAAGTGAAGATATATATCTATTTTGGAACATTTTCTTATTTTAAGTAGATGTTAGTATCGTTCTTTATGTAATGGATTCATCTGCAGATCTAGTTTCATTCCTAATGGAATGCAATCCTTCCTTAACACTTTAAACAATATCTTTTTGTAGTTTAGAACTCCTCTTTTTCATACTTGTATCCATACCCAATAGTTTTAATAGCTCTTTTAATTCATCTTTAAGAAGTGAAATTGATAATAATTGAATTTTCTCCATTGTATCAAGATTCTCAAATTGTGCAATTATTTCCTTATACTTTTTATTCATTTTCCTCTTCGTAGTACATGTAGGTTGACTAACATATTCTCTCAATTTTTACATATACATTTCAATTAAATGATCTATGTTTCTATGATTGATTTTGTTCTTCAATCTTTCAACTATATTGACATTCTCATTTGTTGTTTGATTGTGTGCTTCTAGAAAATTTTAAAAAAAATCTTAAGATATAGTCTTCTTAGGGTACATATGCATGTTCAAATACATAATTTGAAATATAATATAATTTTATCTATATCACAAGGCCTACAAATATTAAATAAATTTAACTTTTAATTTTAACTAAAGAGCTCGATGAACATAGTTTCTTTGACCTTGTCATGATCCTTCTTCAATATCCATTGCCTCAACTTTAATTTCCTCCTTCCTAACATTTTCATTATCAACCACTACACACATGATAACAAATAAAATCAACCAATTCAAAGGGGAAAGTTCTCTAAAATTAAAAATTAAAGTTATAAAGCTTGCTTACCTATAAATCTAGAGAGAGATTATACTTACGAGAGATGTGTGTACCTGTTTGAGCTTGGGATGAATCTTCTCTAGCCTCGAGAAGTTGTCCTTGTTAAATATGTTCTACATATGTACATGATTGAATTTATAAATATTTTAGAACCATTAAGCTATTTTGAATCTTAACTTTAGTTATATACTAAATTGAACTTAGAAACCTAATACTTTTAACCAAATTATCTATACCCTCACATAAATTAAATGGACCCCCATCCATAACTCTAGAAAATAGGCCATTTGATTCACATAAAATTAAACATATTTAAAATGATAAACCCTAACTCTAAACATTATGATACCTAAGTTAATAGTACCCTAATTTAATATATATGATTTTCCTCATTTAATAAACCCCAATCCTAACTATATATATATAATTTACTCTAGAATAATATTACATACACTATAAATAAAAAATGTATGGGAAACATGATTGTACATGTGTACCTTTCCTCCTCTTATAGTAGCTTGCTAATTTTTTTTGACAATTTTCATCTTCTTGTTCCTTCGTTCTTTTTTGTGCAGACTTACTCTTTTATTTTTTATCTCCCATCGCAAATCTGAAAAAATAAAAGTTGAATATATTTCTTCCCAATTAAAGTGTGAATTATCTAAGATTTATTTTGATTATAGATTGAAATAAATGAATACTTATTTATATGGAAAGCACAATAAAAAAAATAAAATTAAATAGCCCGACTAAAGTTTTGATCAAAACTACTTAGATTATTTTGATTGAAACTACCTATATAGTTTCGATCAAAACTATATAGGTTCTGTTTAACCTTGGCTCAACCAGGCTAGATAGTTTCGATCAGAACTATCTAAATTTTGTCTCGATCAAAACTATAAAAGTACTTTTGATAGAAATTTTGTTTCTATCAAAACTAACAAAAATAGAAGTCCTTTGCAAATGCCATAAGATTTTCAGTTGTTTTCATGGCTTCTAGGCTGAATTACTATGTTCATATGGAACACTTAAGACTTATCATTTTTTTCGACACAAGTACTCTGAAAGAGATTTCCAATTCCTATGGATTTGATATATTTTGAGTTTTTTTTGGTATACATTTTTTTATGTGAATTGAATAAAGATTCGTTATATAAAATAAACCTTTATATTGGACACTTATGGAAAAATAGTATTTAAGAGAATATTTTTTTTGAAAAATAATTACAATCACCATATTCAAGTCCTCTTTCGATCAAAAAATAAAAATGTTCGAATTAGGAAAATTTATAATAAGTTACATGCATCAAAATTCATGTATGTCCAAATTAGAGTTAGGTCAAATTTGAACACTGATAAACTATAAAATAATAGGGATATAGACATTAGATTACCTCCACAGGTTTGGTATGAATGTTAACAAATTAAATTTGAAAGAATCACATTGATATCTATTGTAGAAAATAAGTTATGTGAGTCAAAAACCGTGTCACTCTTTAAAAATCAGGTTTTTGATAACATCCTAAAAGACTCTAATTTACTTCATTTTCAAATTCATAACTGTTAAATGGCAATTTACTTCTAAAACTAAAAGTTTTCTTGAAAATTCACAGTTAAGTGTCAATTTAGGCAAAAAAGCATAACCCATTATTGTGGGTTTTTATTTTTTATTTAATTAAAACTACAAAATAGAAACATATATACCTGCAATAATAAATTTTAAAAATTTCAATGCTTTTCTAATAGATTTTTTTTTAATAAAAAAATTCTATGATTTTCTAATAACTTTCTATATCTTTATTAATTTTTTAAAAATGTAATATTCGATCTCTAATAGAACAACAATTAAAAACTATGAAAAAAGCTGTACTTGTGTAAGTTTAAATGCTAATAATAGGTCATTTAAAAAAAGAGAGAAATTAGTGAACCTAGTATCAAGTAGTGTTGATCTTTGGAGTGAAATCACACATTCATCACTGGAAGTCATCTCCTGAGAAAAGGAAATTTTTAGCATAGGGCATTTTCTAGCAGTCTCTGTAAACAATCTATTGAATCTGATAAACTAACCCACATTGGGCTTATAAATCATTTCTAGAAATGACAAGGGGAAAAAAGTTCAATTAAAGTATTCCCTTCAATTGAATCCTTTACTTTGATTGAAGATCCTTGCATCACCTGCTCACTTTTTCTTCATGGGAAAAATTCTAACGTATTATTATGGGAGGGTGTCTTTCATTGAGAAAGTGATGTTTCCATAACTATGTTGGTTTAAAGTAAAATGCTAAATTTGAAATCATGAAAATAAATTATTGGCTTGGGAGGAATTTTGAGAAAGCTTGTATTAAGTGAGATATAAATCAACCCCACTTTAAATTGAATACCCTAGCATGTGAACCCTAGACTCACAATGGGGATAATTGGTAAACTTGGAGCATCATTATCTTGACACCCCAAAGTTTGACATTACTACTGTAGAACTAAGGATTATTTCTATTTACTAAGATAGATTGCATATAATTTTTGTGAAATATTGGTGTCATATTAATGAACAATTAAAACATTTTTTCATAAATGAATCAATTTATGTTTCATTTAATTTTTTTTCCCAACTAAAAGATATCTTATGCACTTTTTAATTGGGAGTCAACATTGAGTCACTCTTTATAAGCTTAAATTGTTTGATATGATTATTCATCCAAGGATTTTAGAAAATTTGATTATGATGTAGATCCATCCTTTCCACCTTCTAAGCCTCACCATCTTACCTTTGAATGTAGCTTGAGAGAAAAAATATGTCATTAGCTCTCAACTTGTATAACACTTATTCACATTAGAACATATCCTTAAGATCCTCTACCTTCAAGCACATCCAAGCTCCCACCTCCATCTCATACACCCCTTCCACCATGTCATCCATTTTCTTATTTCATCCCTATATCCACATGCAAGCCACTTTATGCCTCAATTTTTATGTTTTGCAAAGCCCATAGTCTATAGATGAGTAAACAAATAAAAGGATATAAATCAATAGGACACACATAACATGTTTCAAAATAAAAGATTATCTCTAGACATTTGAATTAATTATTTCATTAAGTTAACATAAAACTTAATCTTATATAATCATTACTTATTATTATTTTTAATCTTGAAAGGTACAAAATTCAAAACTTTATCAATTTTTTACATATTAATTGATCATACAGTTTCTTACATTTTAATTAATAAATTATACAATATTTAAATTTCTTCATTCTATAATTAATCTCCACTAATAATACATATGGACATTATTGTTGGGTGGGTATCCATGTAAATCTACTATTTATCTTCTGTGCTTGGATATATGACTGAACATCGGTTTTCTTCAGTGTGTGCTGTGCATGATAATAATGGGGAAGATTTCATTGGGATGCCTTGAGGAGACTACTCAACCAGAATGCATGAAAGTAGCCCTCACTGGACTCATTTGTACCTTTGTTTTCATCATTGCTAGCGTAGGCTCAACCACGATTGTTGGTTGGGTACAATTTAACAGACTAGGCTGTATAATCTTGAATTTCTCAATTTATGTGGAATTAAAAATTGGGTTATGACATGATTAGGGGAAGATTGTTTTTCCTAATGTCTGTAATTAATAGAAATAAGAAATATAATATTTCTAAATTATTTGAAATAAATTCAAGAATAAATTATAAAATTATTTTATTAAATAATAATTATTTGTTGTGATTAGTTGACCAATTGAAAAATTTAGATGTAAAACTACTAATAAAAATCAAATCTAATTTGTACAATTTGGAAGATTAGATTAATTCTCAAGTGCTCATAAGATTTCATGTAGAGTTGGAAATGAGTAGTTGTGATGTTAAAAAAATAGTGTAAAATCAATGTTTTGATTCTTTTAATTTGATAGGAGCTTGACATATCTATTTATTATTTCTATTAGGATAAAATTTGCAATGACCATGGTTATATGCATATTTTTTAAAACTAATTTATATTGAAAAGAAACTAAGAAAATGCAATATGATTATGTATCAACAAATTTGTAAACTCCTCTAAGCTCTAATGATGTGTCTTCATTTGCATTTAAAGAATGATGATAAACAACAAGATTTAAAAAGTATTTAAATCATGACTTTAAACAATATAAATATATTTTCAAATTCAAAATTATTGTATGTGTACCTATAAAGAGAGAGAGGCCAGGTGAAAGTAAAGATATTGGTTAGAGTCATAGAAAGAGTGAGACATGGAGAGTTGATTGAAAAAGAGTGATAGAGAGATAAATATGGTGAGAAAGCTAGGGGTGGAAGAGAGAGAGATGTAGTGAAAGGTAAGAAAATAGAAGTAGAAAGAGATGGAAGATGCAGAGTTGGTAATAGAAAGAGTGAGAGAGAGAATAAGGTAATATGGATGGAGTTGAATTTAAATAATGAATATAAAACTAGTTATTGACATTTTTATCTTCAAAGAACCAAATTATAATAGCTAAGAGCTAAGTTATATTGAACAATATATTTGAGAGTTTAAGTCTATGTATGAAAGAAGCTTTATATATGTACAAAAAATTATTCAGTCTATTTATTGAGAGGATTACTTTTTGTTGTCAATAATTAAACTTAATATTAATACTTTGTACATTTCTACATAGTTTATAGTTTGAATATTATCTTCTATTATTTTTATTTTTATTTTAATAATATATTCTTCTTTTTATATATATATAATAATTATATCTTATAATTTATTTATTCTTAATAAATACAATTAAATAAAAAAATTTAAATATAATAAAATTGTAATAATATGAAATTTAAATATATTTTATAAAATCTAATAATAAAATATAAGTATAATATAAATTTTATGTCAATAAAATATATAATAAATAATAAATATAAATACAAAATATGTTTAAAAAAAATTAAAGAATCTTCTGAAGCTAGTATTTTAAATATTTTACAAATATTATTTAATTTTTTCATCGATAAGAGGCAAATGCCCATTTTATTAATATCAAAATATTTACATACAACTTCATTCAAAGTGCAGGCACCAGGGAAAAAAGAACAGGGTAAAAAAAACCCCTAGTATAGCCCAGGATCGAAGTTTTGTATACATACATTTGCCCTAAATGGGGCTTATAAAGGGTATCCCCTCCTTTACAAGAAACATTATAGGGCATAACCCCTATGATAATGAATTTCACAAGTACGAGAATGGTACATTAAAGGTTATTTACAAATTATATAATTTACATTTAAAAGAGACCCAGTGTAATGTTGAAGTGACACCTTGATGGTAACCCTTTGTCTGCCTACTATCCACTTGCCACATCAAAGAACAACTATAATGCAAAGATAACATTGAATAGGGTTATAGTATAATAAACTTGAACAACTTCAATAGTGCCTTGGGGAACTAGAATGGAGATTCATTTCCTAATGAAGATGTATTATTTTCTTGGGAGCTACATGTTACTCTACTATTAGAATGTGAAGACAACCCTATTCATAATACTCAGAAGTACTCCTTCTTCAAAATTTTAGCTTTGAAATCAAAATAGATAGACCTTATTATGAGAATCAAAGCATGATCTAGATTTCTTAACAAAGTTGGATTCCAACTCAAGAATAGAATTGGGTTCAATTGATATGAAGAATCCTTGGATGTATCTTACCTTGATAGAAATTGTTGTAGGAAATTTCACTAACAAAAGCCCCTCTATGAAAATTCTAATTAAACAGATTGGATTACTATCAAAAGCCCTAGCAATTGTATGCTTGAATTATGACCTTAGAGATTAAAGAGGCTCTATTTCATGATCTCGGTACTACTTTTAAGTATTAAAATCTTAGATAACGACTTCATAAATAAAGGAGATTTTTTTGCTCGATTATAGGTTTAGTACTAAGAATTTATATGTGAAACCCAAGGCACATAGCTTTTGTTAGAAGAAACAAGCACTAGCTATAATTTTCACAAGATTAAATACCATTAAGGGATTTCACCTGAATTTGATTGATAGAAGAGCCCTTTAATAATCAAATGTTCTAGAATAACCATAACAGAGAGCATTGTTCATCATTATACTTATCAAAGACTCATATAACTTCCAATAAAAACCAACCATAGTCAGCATAGTTCTTCTCGATGCTAATAGATTAATGATAATGTTAATATTTTTAAAAAGCATTAGGTATAAAGTCAAATAAAATAAAATGTAATGGGAGTTTTAGAGCTTGAGTTTTAGTGATCTCTATTAGAGTAAAGTGTTAATTTAATTTAATTTATTAAATTTGATTTACTTGCTTCTTAAGATTTTACTTTATGCACCTTTTGCATCTCTATTTAATAATTAATTAGTAATTATTAAATATCTTTGACCTTTTAGGTTACCCTTTATAACTTTTTAGGTTACCCTTTTAGGTTTCGATCTCCTTTTATAAGGATTGATCTTTTTAAATTATCTTTATCTCTTTTATTTTTGAAAATACATTTGCATAATTTTTAGAGAGAAACCCTTGCCTCCTCTCATCTTTTTCATTTGTGATAAGTTTTTTACATTCAAGTGTTTGAGGGCTTTGTGGATTTGTATTAATCAAATCCTTCATGGTATTAGAGCCAGATCTATTGTAGCTTGTTTGTTATTTAGCGAAAAAGGAGAATGAAGGGTTTGACAGAACATGTCTGGAGTTTTTTCGAGTATTTCTTGTGCAAACAAGGGGGTCACTAATTTTTGGAGCAGCTTGAGGCCAAACATACCTTACAGATGGATTGAGAAGTTGTCAAATCCCTTGTTTCCATATAAAGTTTGTCCATTTGAACAACATTGATCTGGGAGGCAAATATTTTTTGTCCAGCAGGGCCATACAACCTCTACAAGCATTACGATGTAATTTTTTCAAAAGAAGTCAAATTTTGGCACTGCTGGCATAATCCAGCATCGGTATTAAAAAACTTGGCACCGCAACCAAAAATTGATGCCAACATTCAATTTTTCCATGCGCCGTAACTGCCACCGTGATCGTAGCTAGAAAGTTTGCCTGATGGTTTTTTTTTGCCATGATTTGTGCTGGAAAGTTTCCATGACTATCACTAGAAAGTGCATTTCTAGGCAATCACAACCTTCGCTCTACCTCGGTTTTAGCTTTGCCCCAGGCTCAGGTCCACCAGTGGCGCCTCCTGCTCACCGCCAATGCTCTGCCTTTTCTACACTCGACGGTGATTTTTTTAAAGTATTATTATTATTTTTAAATAATAATAATAATAATTTTGTATTGCTTCTGGGGGCCCTGTCATCTTTTTCATGATATCTTAAGCATACGGGGGTCTTTTTTTGATCCGAAAAAAGTGCTAGAAAGCAGGTTCCGAGATAGAGATGATGAATACAAATTTTTAGGTTTTTTTTCCATTTTGGTACCTATTTTGGCACTTGAAGTCTGTTGATGACTTCTTTTTTTAGGGGGCATAACTTCTTTGCTATAGCTCTACTCAAGCACTTTCTAGATTATCTATCATTTAACCGATATTTTATACAAAGTATTTGTGATTCATATCTAAAGATTTTTTGTTCTTCACTCATTTATGTAATCTACTTGTAAGCTGGGGTTTGGTTTATTGCATTGTGGGGAGAATTTTTATATTATTTTCTATTATTATATCAATATATCAAAAAATTTGAAAAAACCTTTCTAAAACAATGGTCAAGACCACTTCTTCTGTAGAACTTCTGACCCCTCACAATTACCAAACTTGGAAGACCTTTTAAGTTAGATTTAGTAGGTAGTGAGAGTTCCTCTAAGCCTTCTCCTAAATTAGATGCTTGGAAGCCCTCTCAGAATGGTAATACTTCTAAGTCAGATGAGTCTTCCTCCAAGATTAAGAAGTGCACAAGTGAACCTTGCAATTTTTGTGTCAAGGAAGGAAATCCAATTTACAGGTGTTGGAAACATCATGAGGCATTAAAGGAGGCCATGCAACATTTTAGTATTGCTTACCCAAAGACTCCACCTCCACCTACAGGGAAAGGACATGCTCTTTCTACATGAGCATTATCTTCTACAACTTCTTGGATTCTTGATTCTAGAGATTCCCATCATATGACACACTCACCTAATTTGGTTACCTCACTTGCTCAGAGTGTTACTACACAAATTGCAATTGATGATTCTTCTCATCTTTCAGTCATAGGTTTAGGAACTATCTCTTTAGAAGGTGGTTAACTATAGGATGTTCTCTTGGTTCTAGCCATTTCTATGAACCTCCTATTTGTCTTTGATATTTGTCATTCAGGTTCTCAAAAGATAGTTGAGTTCTCACCACATGATGTGGTTATTTGAGACCTCCATGATCTTGACTTGGTTATTGCTACATGGAGTGTTGATCTTCAATCTCACTTATATTAGTTTGATGGATTTGAGAGCTTCGATTCTATAGGTGTTTCTCTTATTTTTCATGTAGACAGAGTGAAAAATCTTTGGCAAGAGAATTTTGGCTATGTCAAGCTCATATATCTATAGTAGATGAGTACATAGGAGCTAGTGATTGTGTTACCTCAGATCTCTTGTACTGATGGTGTGTGTCAAGGTTGTGCACTTGGAAAACATCACAAAGATCCTTTTCTGACATGTAGATCCACACATGCTAAGGCACCATTGGAGTTGATACATAGTGATCTTATTTTATTTTCCACTCCATCTTTTTTAGGAGCTCAATATGTGCTCACCTTCATAGATGAATTCTCTAGATGCACATGGGTGTACTTTCTAAAGTACAAGTCTGATGTCTCTGATTCCTTTTGAATCTTTAAGACATTTGTGGAGAAGTAGTCTAGTCTCTTTATTAGGCATATACACATTGAAAATGGGGGGGAATACGTGAATTAATATTTTAGATATTTTTCACTAAGCATGGTTTACAACATTAGTTCTCTGTTCCTTATGCACCTCATTAGAATGGGGTTGCAAAGAGAAAGAATAGGAGATTATGAGAGATGGTCAATTGTATGATAAAGTCTCGAGCTACAAGTTCTTCATTTTGGGCTAAGGCTATCAATTATGCCAACTATATTCAAAATTAGATGCCTCACAAGGCATTGCAACACTTGATTCTTAAGGAGGCTTGGACTCATGTCAAGCTTGATGTTTCTACTTTCTGCATTTTTGGTAGTGAGGCTTGGGCATTTATTCAAGATGCTCAATAGAAAGCCATGGAGAAGAAGAGATGACCACTCATTTTTGTTGGCTACTGTGAGGATGTGAAGGTATATAGGTTGTTTGATCTTGACTCTAGAGATGTCTTGTTTCAGCAAGATTTTTAGTTTGATGAGCATTATCCTCTGATGGATCCTCTATCTTCAGCTTTTTCCCCACTACCTAGTACTTCCTCTACTTCTCTATAGGATTATGTACCCTTTGAGGAAGGTCTTGATATTGATCCCCCTTCACCACCTCCACTAGATGTTCAGCAAGTGCCCAAGTGGGCTCATGATATTGTTGATGCAGTTAGACCTTTGGCAGATGATCTTATAGATGCTCTTCACACTCGTGCTCAGACTATAGGTAGTGGCCTTTTGATTCATTCCATTTCAGATGATCCTCAAAGTTTTTATAGGTAACTAGATAATCAAAGTGGGATGGGGCTATGGATGTGTAGTACTCTTCTTTGATGAAGAACCACACATTGGATCTTTGTCCTCTTTCGAAAGGAAGAAAGTTGGTTTGGTGTCGTTGGGTGTAATATACCAAGCATGTTATAGATAGTTCTATTGATAGGTACAAGGCATATCTTTTTGCCAAGGTTTTTTCACAAATTGAGGGTATTGATTACTTCGAGACCTTTTCCCCTATTGCCAAGATGAATTCTATTCACCTTGTACTCTCTCTAGCAGCTTAACAGGGATGGACAATTTTTTAGATGGACGTGAAGAGTGCCTTTTTGCATGGAGTCCTTCATGAGAGGATCTATGTGAAGTAGCCTCATGGTTTTGTGTAGGACTCTTCATTGGTATGCTAGCTTAGGAGGTCTTTATATGGTCTCAAACAGGCTCCTAGGGCTTGGTATGAGACGATGGATTCCTTCTTTCATGCTTCACAGTTCACTCGATGTCATTCCAACCTTACAGTTTACATTTAATGTCATGGGTTTGACTTATTAATACTTGTGATTTATGTTGATGACCTCATCATCACAAGAAGCTCAGTCTCCATGATATAGGGTGTTCAACAAGCATTGAGATAGTAGTTTGAGATGACAGATCTTGGACTTCTTTAGTTGGGATAGCCGTACTCCAGTAGAAGTATGTTCTTGATATACTTTAGAGATTTGACATGCTTTATTGAAAGCCTACCGCCACACCTTTTTAGTCAAGTGTTGTTTTATCTACCACTTACTCTACTCCTACAATGGATTCCACTCTATACTGACAACTTGTGGGTAGTTTGTTGTACCTGAAACACACAAGTTCTAATATTTCCTTTGCGGTTGGACTTGTCTCTCGATTCTTCCATGATCCTCATGAGAGCCATTAGCAAGCTTCCAAATGTATCTTGAGGTATATTAGGGGTACAACATATTATGGCATTGACTACATTCCTACTACTGAATAGGTTGCAGACATCTTCACTAAACCTTTTGCATCTTGTGGTATCTTCAACTACATTCTATGCTTGGGGTGAAGGAAGTTATCCTTGGGGGGTCTTAGTGATGAGGCCTTCCATCGTTCTTTTTATTGTTATCTCTTTTTGGAGCAGAGTTTTTCCCACAATATTTTCTCTATTTATCTATTTTGTAGAGATTTAGTTGTGATTGGGTACCTCATCAGGCCTTGTTGCTAGGACCCAAGTTTTCTTTTAGCATTGCATTGTAGTTTCCTTGCTCTTTTTGCATTATTTGTAGCTGCATTGTTTCTCATCTTAAGGGGGGGTGTTAGAGTAAAGCATTAATTTAACTTCATTTATTAAATTCACTTTACTCCCTTCTTAAGATTTTACTTTATGCACCTTTTGCATCTCTATTTAATAATTAATTAGTAATTATTAAATAGCTTTTACCTTTTAGGTTAAGCTTTGTAACTTTTTAGGTTACCCTTTTGGGTTTTTATCTCCTTTTATAAGGATTGATCTTTTGTAATTATCTTTATGTCTTTCATTTTTGAAAATACATTTGCATAATTTTCAGAGCAAAACCCTTGCCTCCTATCGACTTTTTCTTTTGTGACAGGTTTTTTACATGTAGGTGTTTAAGGGCTTTGTAGATTTGTATTGATCAAATCCTTCAAGATCTATAGAGTAAGTTAAAACAAAAAGCACAAGATGGTTACTAGTCCACTGTAAAGGCCTCTTAGAGGTCTTTAATAGCATCCCTGAGGGTTTTGTCTCACAGGATATCCTCCTCCATCAAATATTGCTCTAGCCAATCTTCTTCATTGGGCTCAAAGATTGACCAGAAATAATTGAGAAAACACAAGTTCCTCTTGTAGGAATCACTTTCTTCCTAGAAGCCATTTATAATTTTATGCTAATGGGATGGTAAGGTCATCCCTAATATTTTGGAGGACAATGTCCAATTGATGCAATAGAGCATCTTCAAATAATTCTCTACATAAGGTGGCAATTAGATCATGGTCCACATAGAAATGATGAGAAACTTCCATGAATGTGGAAGCAATATCTAGGTTGGACTGGAATCTATAAGGACTATAACAAATTGGGTCCCTAAGCATCATAGGACAACATGCCAAATTTCCATGTTCTCAACTTTGACAATTTGTATAATGCAGTCTATTTTGATAGGTTTTTTCAAAGCCCTTATCTAAGAGGGGAAACACAGATTGATTAGAGTCTCCATTTAAAGAAGAGTGGAGCCTAGAAAGCCAACTATGAAGATAAATAGGCAAAGGGAAACTTGCCAACCTTTCACTATAAATGTCATAAAGGCATTTAATTTGATCACTAAGAAAAAAATTCCAAAAAGTACTACCCTTAACATGAATGAAATAAATATGGCATATACTTTAGGATGATATTCTTGGTAAAGATACCATTTGTTGGGAGATGTGAGAAGGAAGAGGAAATGTGAGCCACCGAAAATAAAAGAAACCTTAAGTAGAGATAAATGAGGTCCAACTATCTAGAAAAAAAATTGACTAAAGTTAATTAAAATAAATAAAAATACAATCGAGACTCAAGGGGGGAAGGTTTGAGAATAGATAATAGTTTTTTCTTTACCATCTACCCCCTCATTAGCAAGTTTATCCACTAAATCATTACCCTCTCAATATATGTGGTTAATAGTAGGATGTTTTATGAATTTAGTTAGGTCAAGTACCATAGCTAAGAGGGAATTTAATCTCTAGTTAGGGAATTTAATCTCTAGTTAGGCATGAATTGGTTCCTTAATGCATTAACAACAATACTCGAGTCTACTTTTATTTCAACTTGGTTGAGATTTAATTTAGTGCATAACCATAATCCTTTAATGAGGGCCTTAAATTCTACTTCATTATTCGAGGCTATACCTATTGGTTTCAAACATTGGGCCAAGAGATTTCATTCATGACTATGAATATAACATCCTATCCTAGAAACTCCTAGATTTCCCCTTGAGGCTCCTTCAAAGTTTAGTTTAACCTAATTAATAGCTGGAGGGGTCCAATTATGCAGGGCTCATTTTGATTTACTAGTCCCACTATTTTTGCCATGGAAATTTGGTAGTTTGAGACTTGGCCATTTATAACATATTTTTTCATCCTAGATAGTCATAGATTTATATGAGACATGAGAGTTAAGAAGTTTACTGTTGAGGGTTTCTATGATGAAAGCTTCAATTTTCAGGGTTAGTGGTCTCCAAGACATTCCAAAATCTTTAAAGATTATTCTATTTCTTTCCTTCCATAATTCTAAAGGGGAGGTAATCAATAGGCCATGGAAGATGTTGTTAGAATACAATTTTGGCCAAGAGAGCATGAAGATAGTGTTGTATTAGGGAGATCCAACTTAAGGTTCAATTTATTAAAAAACTAGTACCAAATATTGGATAAATACATACATGTTAGAAGGATGTGATCCATATCCTCCTCAGCATGATGTTAGAGAGGATAGCTTGGAGGTCCCTCAAATCCAATTCTTTTTATTCTATCTGTTTTCAAGATTCTTTTTTGAAGGGCCAGCCATGAGAAGGCCCCAACTTTAGGTAAACATAAGGAGTTCCAACATAATGAATAAGGTAGTTCCACCCAAAATGTTTTAGATTAATTAGATAATTGTAACTAACCTTAATATTATATTGTCTATTTATGGATCCATCTAAAATTATGATATCTTTTGATCCTTTAAAGGTAATATTTTAGTGTTTTAGGATATTAGAGAGGATTGATTCTTCCTCTAGGGGGACATGGAAGGAGGAAGTGATTTCCACTTCCATCCTTGTGTAGACTTAGTGTCCTTCTCCACATAATCTATTAAGAAATTATGCCCAAGTCTATATTGTAAAATAGTTCTAGTGGATTGAATGGAAATGAGCTTACTAATTATAGGGTATCCCCTCCAAGAATCTGTCCAAAATCTAATCTAGTCTCCTTTTCCAATTTCTAGGTGACTTTATTAAGTATGATAAACCTACAAGATATCAAGCAATTCTATAGATTAGATCCCCTTAGAGGGTTTTTTGTTCTACAAATAATTAAAGGGTTTTTGGGAAGAAGGCATTTGTTAACTAGCATTTTGCAAATCAACTTATCCCCTAGGGCTAAATCTTGGCCCATCAGATTCTTGATGCCAAAGCCTCCTTCCTACTTAGGTTGATAGACTTTGTCCTATTCCAATAGCGCAATTTTATTTTTATCTTCTGATCCCTACCATAGATAATTTTTTAAAAGGTTATATAGGTCATCTCTAAATTTTTTTGGAAGCTCTAGCACAAATATCTGATAAATTGACATATTAGACAAAAAAAACTTAAGCATAGTAATTCTCCTTGCTAGGGACAGCCACTTTCCCTTCCATGATTGAATCTTGGATCTCATCTTACTCAAGAGGGTTTCCCATCTGGATGCCTTTTTTTGATCCAGATCAAAAAATACACCCAAGTATTTACAAGGTAAATAGCTCCTCTTAATGTTAAGGATTTTACTAATATTTTATTCCATAGAAATAATAGTATTGAAGAAAAACACCTCAGATTTGAAGAGATTAATATCTTTGCTTGAGGCACTCTTATAAGAGCTAAGGATATCATTTAGAGCCTCTGTTTCTTTGAAACTACCTTCTCCATATAACATGGTATTGTATACACCCAAAAATTGGCAAAGAGTTAAAACACTGTAAATCTTAATCTAACAACACAAATTGAGAGGAAAACAATAAACATTCAAATCAAGGATTACATCAGGTCATTAATCGATCAAATCATCTATCAAATCAATAAGACCTAAATCAACTTTAAAAAGAAGAAAAAAAAATTCAAAATCATAAAACGAAATTCAAAAAGGGAAAAGGAAAAAGAGAAAAGTTTGAAAATAAATAGAACATTTATTAAATCAATAAAGTCATTTATCCTTACAAAAGTGAAAATCTTCATTTTACATTTAAAAGAATTGGAAAAATCCTCATTTATTATCAAAACTAAGTTTGTTGGACTCTTCTTGCTGGTCCCTTATGAGATGTTTTCAAGTTTCACCTTGATCCTCCAGTCAAAGGTAAAATCTTGATTCTTACCCCAACCCCTTTTGAAATCCTATAAATAGGAGGGAAATTCAAGAGTTAAAGGACCCAAGTTTTAGCATCTGCATTATAGGTACATTTATAGTTATCATGCTAGCATTATTGTTTTAGCAATTTCATGTCATTCTGATAAAATTTTAGCATTCTTTTCATGTTATTTAGCATTCTTTTCATGTTATTTAGCATCATTTAGCACTTTTTTAGTTCATTATATGCACATATCATAGCATTCTAGGGTTAATATTGTCATAATATCTACATTTATTCATAGATCTTGCATATATCTTTGTAGATATGCATTCATGGGATACTCCCATTCTAGAATTGTCACTGAGATGCTGGTTTGAGAGCATTCTTAGTGGTTATAGTTAGGGAAACATGGGTTTAGTTTAGTTCATTGTCATTTTCCATTTTGAAAATGATTTCTTTGGTTTAGTTTAGTTCATTGTCATTTTATCTACACTTTGCATTAGAGTATCATAAATACACAAATTAACCGTGTACAAATTAGTGCTCACCATAGGGCTTCATGTTAAAGCCTCTCTGTTCTTCAAGTTTTCTTGTTAACCTTTTATTTTTCTTTTAGATCCATGTTTTTCTCTAGTTATTGGTGTAGATCTAATTGGTTATAGGTTCTATGACACTTCAAAACCTTTTGTCAAATTGGGTTCATCCAATATGTGGGATGAGAAGATCATCGCAACTAAAATTGAAGATTTTCAGCAAAATCCTAAGCTTGTCGATATCATGGACAATATACTTGAAAAACACAAAGAATGTTACATACTAGCATTAGCACAACAAGGTTCAAAATTGCCATTCGAGTTTGACGTAACCAACCTTAAACAAGATAAAGAAGAGTCACCTTTAAATATTTTCACACAAAAATTGTAAGATCTACAATTGGAAATGGAAAGAATGAAGCGAGGAAAAATACAACCTACAGAACTTAGCCTTGAAAAGGTGTGTCCTCTTCCATTTGATAAAAGCATTACCTTCATACCTTTCCTTGAAAAAGTGCAGATACCAAAATACAATAAATATTTTGGTAAATTGAATCCCCAAGATCATCTTAGACAATTTTATACTCTAAGTATGGAGTTTTTTCACAATACAACATATCTAATACACCTATTTCTTAGAAGCCTTGGCGGGAAAGCCATGGAGTGGTTCTCCAAGCTACCCTCTAACATTAAGACCTTTTCTCAATTGGCTTCCATTTTCTTTTCCAAATATTCCTATAATATCAAAAGGGAAGTAACGATGATTGATTTGTGTAAAACAACTTCCTAGAGAATCATTCAAGGTCTTCCTACAATAGTGGAGACACACATTTTCTAAGTATCATAGAGAAATCCTAGACAAAGAGAAGACTGGCATCTTCATCAATAGTCTCTTTAAACTCATGAACTATTGGCTCTAGCTCCAAGGATGTAAAGACTTTAAGACTACCTTAGAGAATGCTACTAAGGTAGAAGAGATCTTGATAAATAACAACATTATTAAGTTATCAAAAGATGGTAAGGGTTTCTCAAACAACTTCTCATAGACTCACAATTCATTTGATCGGTCTACCAATAAAAAAAAGTCATGGTAGAGAACTAACAATAAAAATAAAATCAATGATGGGGTGGTTGAAGCTAACCATGTTAAACCACAAACTCAACCCCATCCAAACCAACAATACCCTACTATCAATAATGCCAATGTGAACACTAGACAAAACCCACCCAAGTAGGATGATATTCATCCATTCTACCAATGTAATCCAGATACTCCTTCAATTTCAACTCAACAAATGTCCTTCAATCAAGCTCCTCCCCCAAGAGGATACTGATCATCAGATATATCTAAAGACTACACACATATTGGGGTGTCATACGAGAGTGCATTGTAAATACTCTTAGTTGATGAACTCCTTATACTCCATGAGGCCAAGCCCTCTGAACCACAAGTTAAACCAAAGTGGTGGAATGACAAGCATATTTGTGCCTACCACCAAAGCAAGGGGCATTTAACCAACAACTATCACACCCTTAAAAGGGATATACAAAAAATGATCAACAATGGAACTATTGAAGTAAATAACCTTCACAAAAATGAAGACCACATGACCTTCAAGAACCCTCTTATGAGCTATGAAAAGGGTGAATCCTCTAGAGAAACTCAAAATAAACCTTCCTATGATAAGGTTAATTATGCTTGTCATTACGATAATACCATCAATATGATCTCCAAATTCTATGACGCTAGGAATGTCATAATAATTAAAGATAAAAATACAAAAAAATAATTAAATACTATTACCTAAGGTCAAGCCTCTAAATTCATCCTACCAAGCCTTGTGATGGGTTTCAATCATGCAACTACAAGTTCCACCTTACCAAGATACAACTTGGTCAACCAATTATTGAAGACCCCCACCCATATCTCTAAATTCAAATTGTTGCAAATCTCCCTTGAGCATAAAGAAATCCTCACCAAAGCCTTAGTGAAAAATGAACTTGATGTTAGTAGACTTCAAAACATGACCAACATCCTTTTTGCTCCTCATTGTGTATCCTTTTCTAGTCAAGATGACATGTCAACCAGTCATCCTAAAATCTCCCCGTTGCACATTGAAGTGTTCATTCATAGAAATAGAGTTAAAAGAGCCTTGGTTGATGATGGAGTAGGACTAAAAATTTGCACATTGAATTTGGTAAAAGCCTTAGGGTATACAGAGGATGCTATCAACCCCAAAAAATAAAATCACCATTACGGCTTATGATGATGAGGAGAGATCCTCCAAGGGCATGATTATTCTGCTAATTAGGGTAGGCCTAGTTGTAAAAAAAACTATTTGTCAAGTCTTGGAGTTATAGTTAATTTATAATATCCTATTAGGGAGGCCATGGATTCAAAACATGCAAGGTGTTCCTTCCACTTACCATCAATATCTCAAATTTCCATACATGGGTCAAGAGGTGATCATACCCGAGATCAAAACCTTGCAAAATATTGTAACTCCCTTGCTTCTCATAACAGGGAAGAAATTGACACCCCGATAGATGACATCAATCGATCCACATCAATAGACACTTCATATTCTACTAGCTGAAATAATGACCACTTATCTACATTGACTAAGGGTAAAGAGAAAGTTGGTTTTTCAAGTTCTTCCCTTCCTTTGATAACATCATCATCGAAGGACCCCAAATAGTTACATTATGAAGAAATGGATATGCTAATGAACGCGTTTGATAGGAAGTGAAAACTACAATGCAAAGGGGTAAGTGAGTACCTGGTCTCATTATTTGATCTCCCACTCTCTCCAAGATCTCACGACAAACCATCATCCACTAGTAGACCTTACCATGCACATTTTGTTAAAGCAAGTGGTGTACCTTCAAGCTCTATATAAGAAATAAGCGAACAAAATATTGACATTTCCCCTCACCTATATGGAAAAGGTTTTGATTTAATGAAAAATGGGATATATGGGATATGGTCCCTTAGGAAAAGGGAAAGACATCGTCAAACCCCTAGTAGCATAGTTCAGGTTTAACAAATCCAAAACATGGGTGGGGTACAGTGGACAAGACAATGCACAGATCACTCCTGAGTCTTGTCCCAAATATAATGATTCCTCCTCTTCCACCTTGGTATGGGTGCCTAAAGAAAGGGATGGTAGTAACCAAAAAGTATCTAATAGTGAAAATGTGAATCTATCTTTCCTAGATTCACATCACACAAGAGAACCACTCATTGACATCACTTTGCCAAGAGCCAGCATACATCAGAACAACTTAGAGGCTAATGCAAAATAGACACATCAGAACACATCATATGAGTATGATGAACCTATTGAAGGATTTTAGTTTCAAAGCCTATTTCTTGACTTCTTTCCAGTAGAAGTTGAAGATGATTACCATGAGCCACTCACAAGATCTACATTTCCTAATACTTTAGAGGAGGCACATGTCATAGACTTAACTGATACAATGTATGAACCATCAAATGAGGTTATGTCTTTAAACTCTATCGAATCCTATACATATTACAAACCACTCTCCTTAGTCCATCCAAAACTCAATAGTTGGGATACAACCAACCCTCACCATATTTCTAATTTTGACACTGACCACAATGTCTTCATCTACCTTAACATTGTTGATCCATATCATCCACAAAGAAAAGAAGAAATGCATACAGATAGTTTTGATATCAATCATCTTAGTCATACTAGAACAGGTTGAGCACTTCAAAGCCTTAATGACCACCACCAGGCTATAGCTAATCTTGAGAAAAAAATAGAAAAAAATAGAAATGATGCATCCAAAGGTGAAAACCCAACTATGACACACACAGATGAGATGATTGATACCTTACCTGAATAGTCAAAGGAAAGATCATCTATCCTAATTGAACCTATAGAAAAAGTCAACATTGGAAAAAAGAAAGAACAAAGGATCATCCATTTGGCACAACCTTTAAATAAAAAATAAATAAGTACAATCATTCATTTCTTCAAAGAGATAAAAATAAAATTTGCATGGTCTTACACTGACATTCCAGGGTTAGACCTAACTCTAATCCTTCATCACCTCAACATTTATCTAGAGGCTAAGCCAGTTAAGCAAAAGCTAAAGAAAATGCATCCCCACATAGCCCTACTTGTCAAAATATAATTAGAGAAATTGCTCAACACCAACTTCATCCATCCCTTAGCATATGTGTCATGGATATCAAACATTGTGCCTATATCAAAGAAAGATGGTAGAATGTGCATATGTATTGATTTCTAGGATGTAAATAAAGCATGTCCTTAAGATGATTTCCCCCTTCCCAACATCAACACAATTGTAGATTTGATAGTGGGTCACTCCATTTTATCAATCATGGATAGATTTTAGGGTACAACCAGATTAGGATAGAGCTAGCGGACCAAGAGAAAACAACCTTTACTTGTGCATGGGGCACATTTTGTTGGAATGTAATTCCTTTTGGGCTAAAGAATGTAGGAGCCACCCATCAACAAGCCATGACCACTATCTTTCATGACATGATGCATATTTTTATGGAAATGTTGATGATATCCTTGCCAAATCTCATACCCTAGAAGAACATCTCCCCATCTTGGACAAGATATTTACCCACCTAGAATCATTCAAAGTTAGGTTAAACCCAAAAAAGTGTGCTTTTGGCATCAAATCTAGAAAGCTTCTAGGATACATTGTCTCAACCAAAGGAATAAAAGTTGATCCTAAAAAGGTACAAGCTATAGTCAACATGCAACTTCGAAGAACTTGAGTCAACTACATTCTCTTCAAGGAAGACTTCAATTAGTCAATCATTTCATTTTCTAGTCAGCATAAAAGTGTGCAAATTTCACCCACCTACTCCACAAGGATATAATTTTCAAATGGGATGATTAGTGTTAGATGGACTTTGATTTACTCAAAAAATACTTAATAAATCTACCTATGTTGGTACCTCCAGTATTGCACAAACCATTGTTGCTATATATTTCCCTAATAGATAAATCAATTGGAGTCATCTTAGGACAAGAAAATGACTAGGGAAAAGAAAGGGCCACTTATTACATTAGTCACATTGGTCAACTATGAGCTCAATTACACTTTTATTGAAAAGGCTTGTTTAGCCGTAGTTTTTGCTTCCCAAAAGCTATGCCATTATCTTTTGACACATAAGGTAAGACAAGGTTAATAGGTAGATTGGCCAAGTGGGTGATGATCGTAAGTGAGTTTGATATTGAATATGTCGATAGGAAAGCAATAAAATGATAGACAATTGCATGCCAACTGGTAGATGCGCGCATAGAAAGCTCAAATCCTATATTAGCTAATTTTTTGGATGTGCACATTCTTCAAATAGATCCGGTCACTTGGAAGTTCTATTTTGATGGTTCTTATAGACACCATGGTTTAGGTGCTAGTATTTTGTTCATTACACCTTTAGGGGTTACCATCCCCAAGTCCTACAAACTACTTTTTCCTTGCACAAACAACATGGTCGAATATGAAGCCATGGTCTTAGGCCTCAATCTGGCCCTAGAATGGAAATTAAGAGCACTAGAATTTTATGAAGATTCTTAGTTGATCATCAATCAAGTCACTGACACATACCAGACCAAGGATGAAACATTATTGTCCTACAAACATATGTTTGACACACTTAAAACATGTTTTGTTCACATTACTTTTGAACAAATTCCCAGAGATAAGAATAGAGCAACAGACACCATGGTCACCTTGGCCTCCTTGCGTTAGTCACTAGAGCAACATGAGTGGTATGAATTCTTAGTAGAAGAGGTGGTTCAATCTACATTTACTCAACCCGATCCCCTCTTTTTTTTTCATTTAGATACCCTTGATTCCCTTTGGTATAACCCTATTATCACCTACCTTTGAGATAACACCCCTTCCTTTGATCTCTCATGGAATCAAAGATGTAATTTCATTCAACAGACCTCACACTACACTTTGGTGGCTGGTATGCTATATAGGAAGGGTCTTGACAATACTTTGTTTAGATCTCTTGAAAAGGATGAGTCAAGAGTCACTCTGCAAGAAGTACATGCAAGCATTTGTGGGTCACACTCCAACAAGTTTACACTAGCAAAGAAAATTCTTAGGATGGATTTTTTTTGGCCAACCATAGAAAATGATTCTATTGACTATGTTAAAACTTGCAAAAAGTGTCAAATCCATGGTAACCTTATTCATGTGCCAGCCCAAGAGCTCAACCCTTTGGCCACACCATGGCCTTTTTATCAGTGAGGCTTTAATTTGATTGGAGCCATCCACCCATCTTCCTTCGACATACATAAATGGATTATCACTGCAACATACTTCACCAAGTGGGTTGAAGCGACTTCACTTGCTAACTCTATGGGAAAAAAAATATCTTCCTTCATTCTAAACCATATCATCTGCCAGTTTGGCATACCTCATGCCATTCTTATAGAAAATGCCTTGTACTTTAAAAATGAAATAATTGATTAATTATGTGAGAAATTTAACATTATACACCATTCCTTGTTAATTTATTATCCCTAAGGCAATGGCTAAGAAGAGGCCACCAACAAGACCATTATCATCATTCTTAAAAGAATCGTCAATAATATTAGTAGAGATTGATATTTACAATGAAATCCTACCCTCTGGGCCTATAGGATGAGTGTTAGAATACTTACAAGTGCAACACCCTTCTCCTTAGTTTATGGTTGTGAAATCCTTCTTCCTTTAGAGGTTGAGATCCCATCCTTGAGAGTTCTCTTCATAACATCCAATTAGATGAGGACTACAGAATGGCCCATCTAAAGTAGCTAGAACTATTCAAAGAACATCAATGTGTAGTGCATGAACACCTCAAAGTGTATCATAATAGGCTATCAAGACATTAAAAAAAAGGTAAAATTATGACCTAGTCCTCCGAGAAAATCCTAAGAATCAAGCTACTCGGGAAAAGAAAGGAAAAAGGGAGGCTAATTGGATTGGTCCTTACATCATCATAGAATCTTTTGAGACTGGTACTTGTAGAATTTTTGATTGTGATGGAGAAGACCTAGTAGAGCCCATCAACAACATCCATCTCAAAAGGTTTTATGTTTAAAGCTTTGAGGAAAAACCTCATCACCAAAAATACCAAAAAAATAAAAAACACTAGAAAATATTAAAAAAAAAGGGTACAAAAGGGATGAGAAATATCACCTTTGGTTTAAAAGGAGTGAGAGATAGCACCTTCAAACTTAAACAACAAAAGTCCTTTAATACAGAATGACAATCAAGATAGGACTCAACCAACTCTCTCAAATTTTTTTTGCTTGTTTGTGTCTTCCCTTTCATAGTTGAGTTAATTTTATACATTCCCAATTGAGAAACACTTGTGGGTTATAGTTCAGTGGTTTCTTGGCATCAGACACAATTCACAATAGTAGAGACTATCAACATAACAACAACAATGGGCACCACAACAAATAAGAAGAAACATGGAGTTAGATTATGTATTGAGATACCACAGACATGAATTATAGGAAAATCAGTGCACATCTCAGCTAACTTCCATGGTCAATAATTTCCAATATCCATTTTAGCCTTCATTTAATCCATTTGAAGTACCAAAGTTCCTTTTGCCTCCATCATCTCCAATATAGCTCTCCGAGCCCACTCTTAGACCTTTTGGCCCACTTTTGGTCTCCTTAACTCTTGAGGTGCCTCCACACGATTCTGGTTATATCCATCTTCCAACAAATCTCACTCACATCCTTGTTCCACTCCTACCAATTCAAAAATTATAAAAAATTCTCAAAAACATTAAAAAATTATCAAAATTTCTCAAAAACATTCAAAAATTGTCAAAAAATCTAAAAAACATTCAAAAATTGTTACAACTTACCAAAAATATTAAAAAATTATCAAAAATTGCCAAAAACATTCAAATATTGTCAAAAATTCTCAAAATTGTTCAAAAATTGCCAAAACATTCAAGAATTGTTAAAAACATTCAAAACAGGGTAATAATTGCCACAAATAGCCGAAAATAAAAAAAATTTAACAACAACCCAAAATTCTAGTCACACATGACCCGCCTAAACTCAAATAGGTTGTTTAATAATGCATAAATTATTGTTATATTTTTCAAATTGATGATCGATTGATTTCATTTCGATCTGGTGTCCATCTATAATTATTGCTCCTTTAAGATAGGTTTGCGTACCTCGATCTATTTTATATGGAATCGATGGTGAGGCCCACTATATTGAAAAATGTCTAAATATTTTATGGCATGTTTTATGGTCTATTACCTTTACCAAAACAATAAAGCATGCCTCATAGACATTAAGAAGCAGCATAGTTATGTCCTGAAACATCTCGCTGGGCATTGGAAAATCTAGCACAACATGGATAGCACAAGAGGCGCCAGTAGAGTCCCCTTTTCTTTCATCCTATCAAGAACAACAATTCTTGATGGATTATTAGTCTTATTTATATTTTAGTGGCCATGATTGATCTAGACCCTCTTCAACAAATATATCAGTGCTATCTTGAAAGGCCCAAATATCTATCAGAATCTTTCATCATCACCTAACAAGGAGCACAAAATAAGTAAGCATAAGTTTGAGAGATCATCATGATCTCCTTTCCTTTTTGGCTCTTGAGGCACCTTTTTGGGCCCTTAAGCACATTTTTAGGCCTTGAAGCACCTATTTAGGCCAAAATGCCTTTTCAAGGCCCTATTTCGCACCTTTTAGGCCCTCAAACACCTTTTATAAGACCCCTCAAGCACCTTTTTGGACCCTCAAACACCTTTTTAGTTTTGAAAAGAACCTTTTTAGGTCCAAATGTCTTTTTCAAGGCCCTATTTTGACCGTTTTAGGCCCTCAAGCACTTTTTTGGGCCATCAAGCACCTTTTTAGGTCAAAATGCCTTTTTCAAGGCCCTTTTTTGCCTTTTTAAGCCCCCAAAGTGACTTCTTAGGCCCTCAAGCACCTTTTCTAGCCCCAAACACCTTTTTCAAAGCCTAAATGCCCTTCTTAGACCCCCAAGTGCCTTTTTTCAAGGTTTTACTTGGCCTCTTTTAGCCATCAAAGCCTCCCATAGGCCCCAACACCTTTTTACAAGCCTCGTGAGCATTTGTCTCAGCTTACACCTAGAGAAATATCCCAACTTTAGTCTTAAGCTTGTCTGTAAAGGTTATCAATATATATAGAATTATGTCTTACAATTCCTAGTTTAACACTTCCTATTTTTTCCACTTTAAACACCATGACTCTCCAAATGTTACACAAATTTGTACTCATCTTCCATTAAGAGCCCACACTGACATTTAGTTCCCCACACATAAGTAAAGGTCTTTCTTCCTCTACAAATCTTATTGTTCCCACTTTTACGGAGATTGACACCTTTCCCAAATATTTTCCAAAATCTCAAAAAATTCAAATATCTATCAAGAATCCCAAAAATGTTTAAATATCTATCAAAAATCCCAAAAATATTCAAATATCTATCAAAAATTCCAAAAACATCAACATATTCCTCAAAATGCTAAAACCATCCAAATAGATTCCAAAAATATCAAAATTAAACACGACAATGTTTATCCGACACATTAACATCAACACTAGTTGACCTTTTTCTTGCCATAAAAACAAACACAACTTTTATTCTATTACAATGACAATGAAAACATTACATTCAAATAGCCTTTGACACATCATCTATTTTGGCCTCCCTAGAGGAGGTGGCAAGATAGGGTGTCCAATCAAGGGTGTTTCTCTAGACCTCATTCTAGAAGAAGAGGCCCCAAGTGTCAATCCTTTTCATACCCACACTGCATTCATAGGAATAAAAAATCTACCACTATGTAATTATGCATTTAATAGTTGCATAAATTCCCTATCCACAAACTATGTCTAATGATAAAGTCCCATATAATAGGCAGCTTTCCAATGCACCTTTGCCATTTTTTGCATATGCATAAACACATTCTCCACTAGCTTTTTTAGTCTTGGTACAATGATCATTTGTTGGGCCACATCCCACTCCTACTGGATTTGATTAATCACCATTCACCAATGCGCCATGTTTGCTTTTGTCTCACCCAACTGTAGCTGCAACTATCTCATCTTTGACTACTCAATGCCAACTGCTCCTACAACTACAACAATAGGGTTTTTGGTTTTGCAATTGCCTCCCTAAATTACTTAGACTATGACTATAGTAACTATAAGAATCTGCCTTAGGGTAGAATTTACCCAAGACCAAGGAACTCAAAGCACAAGCACAAATTAGACCAGAATATGATCAGAATAATTGTATAGTATTCAATACAATGTACAAGTACACTAGGATTGCCTCAATATAAAGGCCTCTGAGATGCATCTAGAATGCCTTGAAATTAGCATCATGATAAGTCCAACAACCAGGCACATGTCCACCAGATATGGGTTATCATCCATTAAGCATAGTAGTAAGTGCGATGATGAGAGGATAAGCCTACAAAGGTGAAACATGCACATCAGTGTTGTAGACAACATGTGCTAAATTAAGAGTGCAAAAAACTGTGTTGTCTACATGACAAATTAGTGAATGATGCAAACTCCTATGGTGTAGGCACCATGTGCACAATTAGAGTTGCGTACTTCTGTGTTGTCAACATGACAACCCAAAAAGGTGCACAAACTCATAAGTGTCTCATAAAGAGAAATAATAAAATAATGCAAAATAATAAAATAATGCACTAACCTAAGTTAACTTAACTAAAGTGTAAATAGTAAATACCTATTTACACCAATAGTAACACCAACTCATTTTGAGTGCTCTCTAAACTGACTTGCGCCATCTTTAGGGATTCCTATAAACTTTGTGCTCATGATCTCTCTACCTACATCCCCATGTCATTTCCCTCCACTCACGATTGCTCTAGCAATAGTTTTGCTTCTAATGATTGTATTCACCCCCTCTCCATATTCACCACTGCTTGAAGCCATCTTGCCTCTATTTGCACTCCATCTTCCCAAGCCTTCCCCATCAACCCCAATAAAAAAGTGACTTCCTATTCTACATTTTCCACCCAGACTCTCTTTATGGCCACCATTCTCCATAATTCTTCCACATCACTTGATGATTGATCTTCACCCCTCACCTCTAGTCATGGCTCCTCTGAACTCACACTGCCAGTTTCTCCTTTCATTGACCCTTGTCCTAGAATCCCAAGACTAACCAACTAACATGCTCCACGGATCACCTCACCTAGACTAACATCTTCCACCTCTCTTAGAGTTTTTCCTACAATTTTTTTAGGAGAGTTCATCTCCTCCACCACCGTCGCCACTATTGACACACTCTTCACCACACCAGGTGGACCATTCTCTATCTGCATCATCAGTTCATCATCCAACACCACCTATAATCCTATTGCACTATGCTCCTTGACAACATCATTAATGCTAATAAGGGTGATTCTTCCATCTTGATCCCTGCATCCTTAGATTGTACTAATGCCCATTCTGCATGACTTAATTCACCCCACTCATGAGCTAATGCTTGAAGTTTGGACTGATACATTAGCTCCCCAAGTGTATGCCAATTGCACTTTACCCTTCATCCTTGCCTAACCCACCTTCCATGACTAGCATTACCCTCTTGTTGCAACTGATCTAGTGAGCTTGGCATGCTTTCACTTACACATTTCCCTAGACTTTTGTGTTATACTCTTCACCATGTTTTGTTTCATCTACATATTATCCACCTATTTAAGGCCATCATTCACCATGACTCATACTTTTTTGGCCTTTCCACACGTTTTCTCTCTACATCCTACCACACTAGCACCAAGTACACCTACCCCTTGGCTCTAACACTTAGACACCTTGATCCTCGCTGACACATATCTTCTACTGCAATCGCATGTTCCTACTACTGAATCACCACTGACACATCCCATGTTTTATTACCAAACTCCTACAATGGTTGCATCAAAAATGAATTGGACAAACTTGACACTATTATACACAACTTTCAGCATTATTGGTCTACAAATAATGGTTTTTCTAATGTTACAAATTTCTAGGACTTTGATGATGTACTTGACTAGAGGTACTAGGATGTAGTCATGATATTTTATTTTCCTTTGATTTTTCACTATTTTTCTCTAGTGATCCTTTAATTTTTGCTTTATTAGTGTCCACTTATAAGTGCCTCCTCTTGTTTGGAAGGCCACGTGTACCTTGACCAATTTTGTATGACATCTTAGGTGAGGTTCTTTAGTTGACATGTGACTATTTGTGTGTCTATTTTTTATTTACTATGGATATAACTTTTGTTTTTAGTAGTTGTCATATTTTTCTTGTACATTATCTATGTTTGGTGGTAATTCTTGGCGTGATACAATATTCATATCACCATAGCTGAGCTAATGGTGGTTGTACTTGATCACTTTTTATTAAACACTCTATGATGATAATTAATTTGCATCTCTTTACAAAAAGTGACAGTTAGTTGTATTCATTTAGTTTGCATTTTCAGCTTGGGTACCTTAAAAAGACACAACTGGCACATAATTTAGGATAACACACACAAAGTTTAAACGAAAATGTTCAACAAAATGGTATTATATTTAGAGGAAGGCTATCAAAAAGTAGGACACAAAACAACATACTTGAGCACAGTTAAACACTCAACTATTATGGACTTTGTCTCATCACAACACTATCACCTCACATTACACTTCATTCTTTCATATCATCTATTCCACCTATTGCATTATATGGATTTTAAATCTCAAATAATTATGGTCACTAATTTCTCACATTTCCACATCATAATACCTTACATGACTTTTGAATCTCAAACAATTTTGGGTCACTATCCATAACACCATTCACCATATTTCATGCATTCATTATTTCAATGCTTCTTACTTCTATGTCACATTTTATTTGTGACTTTGGAATCTCAAAGGTTGAGTCCCACCCCTTCACATCTTTTCATCTCTAGAGCAATCACTTCCTTCCATTTTTCACTTTCATTCGCATCATTTTTTCTCTCTTCTATTTTATCTCATTATTATCATCTCATTTTCACATCTCCTTTACTTCATTTCATTTCATTTCCTCCCACTTCATTTCATTTCATCCATTACATATTAATCACATTTTCATCACACCACCTTGCATCACATTTCATTTCATTACATCACATATCATTTTATCACATTTCATTTCATTACATTTCATCTCATTTCATTACATTTCATTACATTTCATTTCGTTTCATCACATTTTATTTTATTGCATTTCATTTCATCACATTTAATTTCATTACATCACATATCATATTATCATATTTTATTTCAACACATTTCCTTTTATCACACTTCATTTCATTACATTACATTTTTTTACCACATTCTATTTTTCATTTCATTTCATTTAGACCTATTTCATTACATTCATACCATTACATCATATTTTCGGTCATCAAATTTCATTTATTCATTTCATTTAATCACATTACATCTCATTTCACCACATTTCATTTCATTTACACCTATTTCATTACATTTATACTATTATGTTATATTTGCATTAATTACATTTAACTTTATTCATGCATTTTGTTACCTAACAAATTTCATTACCTAACATTTCATTCGCACATCTCATTAGTACATTTCACTCATACATGTCATTTAGTTACTTCATTCACTATCCACACATCATGTTATTCTATGTACTACATTAATTATCCACAATGCATCAACATCTCTAACTATCATATGAATCAAATCACACCATCACGTGCATACATGAGTCCATGATATAACGAGTGCACAAGTTTGAACATCAAAAAGCTCGAATATCTCATAAATAAAAAGATCAAACCATATATCAAAAGGATCATATCAACATGAATATAAAATGGATTGCATCAACATAAATATCAAAATAATCACCACACATGAACATCAAAAGGTCACAAAGTACAACCACATGAACATCACTAGGTCCTCATCAATGATACAGATGATATGTTAATAAAAGTGTGATATGAAATGATGCCTAGATGAAACCCATGTCTCACCATCTACATTATATATCTTTGGTTGCTCTGCAGGTCCCTGATCACTAGGGGCACTCCTCTCATCTCACGGAGCCTGCTCGGTCCCACCTATTGACACTGTGATAAGTATGGTTATGGCCATCTGACTAGTTGTAGCCCCATTTGTCATTGGTAGTGGTGGTGGCCTTGGTGTCATCGCCACAATAAAAGCATGTAGCATGCTTGTCAATTCACTGATCCATGCCTCTATGGAACTCATTTGAGTCTCTACATCTGAAGACCCTATAGACACCTAAAATTGTCCTAAACAATATATTAATCAATTTAATATCTCCCTTGACACTATAATTAATTGATTATATTTTGTCATATTCTTCTACTTATTTAATTAATTCTACTTAATTAAATAGGTTCACTTCCCTAATGTATTTTGAATTTAATTAAAATATTCCCCCCTAATGTGTTAAATTCATTTAATGCTTAGTGATCTCATATTTCCCTTTTAAATAAAATCAATTTATTTAAAATCCTCCACATGCTTAGGATTTCCTAAACCCAATTAAGATTAATATAATTTAATCTTAATCCTAACCTATCATCCACCAAAATTAATAAATGATTTCATAAAATCATTTATTCCTCTTTTATCAATCTAACCCTTAAATGAATTTTAATTCATTTATCTCTTACATGTCTCCACTTGAATGATATTTTAAATGTTTTGTTTGTGACATTTATGACATTATTCCTCCACTATGACATGTCTTCCACTCTCCTCATTTCTTTATTCCTCCACTATGACATGTCTTCCACTCTCCTCATTTATTTATTCCTCCACTAGGACATGTCCTCCATTACCTTCAATTTTAAATTGATCCCACTATATCCTTTTCTTTATTAATTTCCTTTGCCACCCTTACATGGATTATGTGTCTCCTATGAGGCTCCTATATGGATGCCACATAGGTGCTACCTTCCCAAAGCTCTCCAAAAAATCTATAAATAGAGCCTTTGTCTCAAGCAAATGATCTCTCTGATATTTGCATTGTTATCATGTTAGTTTCATTCTAGAGCTTATAGATATTTTTATGCATTGTAATAATCTTTGGTAGTTGATTTAGATTTCCTTGGTTCACATTGGTAATTTATCTTACATTCTTGCATTCCATTTTTCATCTCACATCCTCTTGGAATCCTCTTGAGATTGGCTTACTCATAGCCATTTCTTGAAAGCATTCCTTCACTCATATAGCATAAGATTCATATTTATTTCATATCATTATCATTGGGATTCAATCATAGTTGTGTTTGGGAGAGCACATCCACATCCCCAAATCTTGAGCACACCAACAAGGCCTCTTATGGGCACCCTTGTTGAACTACTCTGAGATTACATGGGGACTCTATTTCTTGGTTGTATTGCTTTGTGAAACTCAAGTATCTTAGTTTTATTTTGTTGTTTAAATCTTGATATGCATGTATAACTAACATTTGCTTGTTTATGCATGCTCTTGATAGGTTAGGTTTTCAAGCATACATTTTGGTATGCTTGGTGGAACCAATGTCCCTATCACATTCTTGAATTTCATCAAAAAATGAGACAAGCTTTGGAAAATTTTTATTGATTTTAATCACCTGGAAATTTGCAGTGATTTTAATCACTTAGAAATTTATAGTGATTTTAATCACTTGGAGATTTGTAGTGACTTTAATCACTTGTAGGATTTAATATGGTAAATGAACTTGCATGAACGAATCATTTGTCCTTGGAATGCATGTTGCAACTAATATCTAAAGGTTAAATACACTCTTGAATGCATTAAGATAATCTTTACACACACTCTTGAATGATTTAAGGAAATTTACACATATTTCATTGGAATGAATGATGCTCAAACACACTCTTGAATGCCTTAATGAATGAACAATTTTTTCATTGGAATGCATGTGTAGAGTAATCAAACACAATCTTGAGTGCCTTAAGGAAATTAACATGCTTTCATTGGAATGAATGTTTAGATAGTGCACATACTCTTGAATGCCTAAGGTCAAAGAAGAATGTGTTGAAACATTTCGACTTTGGGCTTAAAACACTATCATACAATCTTGAATGACCAAGGGACAAAGAAGCTTGCTATGAAACATTTGGATTTGGTGCGTAAAATGAATACACTCAATCTTGAATGACTTAAGAGAATTGGTTTCATTTTCAAAAATTTTCTTATGTTGAAGATGATTGATTTACTTTATGTTAATGAATCCTTGCTTTTATTATGTTGACAACACTATCAAGTTGGAAAGAAAAATGCATGCTTAAACATGAGTATCTTCAAAGTAGATAGAAAATCTAAACTTCATTGGAAAAGAAAAAGTGTCTTTTAAACCTCTAGGTCACTTAAGTATTCTCTCCTCTCACACCTTCAGGTGATCTTGAGTGCACAAGAAATAAGTGGTCTTGTTTATATTTTTTAGGAGGCCTGCTTGGGGATTTCATCACCCCTTGAGATGACCTGAACTCTAGTGTTCTAGTAAAGTATAAATATCAAGAGGTGAATCAAGAGACACCTCTCTTGGAAGTAAAATCTTGTCACTATTGGCTAAGACCCAAATAACTTTATACCTTTGAGAAGTGAAGGTGGAGATTTGGGTTACCATCTCCTTCTAGCTATGTGACATTATTTTCTTTCATCTATAGATTTGGGCATCACATACCTTGCATATATCAAGGAAACCCCTAGCTGAGCTTGTATATCCTAGTCAAAACCTTATAGGATTGTTGGTGTGTTTGACATGCTAAGTGTTCAAAAAACCTCCCCATTTGAAGGGGAAACACACCATCTAAACTTTTCTTGTATATATTTCGTATTATGCTTTGCATGTTATGTTTTAGAAAAATCCAAAAACATCATAAAAGTTCAAAATCCAAAGAACTTCATCAAAGTTAAAAATCCAAAAACATTTCAAAATAACAAAAAGAAGCTCTTATTTTCCACATCACTTCTTCTATCCATTAAATTCATCACCATCATACATCTCTTGTCTTAACCATTCAAATCATTCCTCAAAATCTTAATCATCTCTTATCGTCCTAATCATTTCCTCATCTTCTTAATCATTCAACCAAATCTCTAATTGTCATCCTAGTCATGGTTCATAGTCCACACAAGATCCAATTCCCTCATTCAATGATTCATCCTCATAATTCTTAATCCAATCCCTTGTCGAATTCATTCTTTTCTAATAAATTCCTTAAGTCAATCCATTTAAATCTTCAATCCAAAATCAATCAATCTTTCTTCATATATTCAAATATTCTTCTAATTCAATTTTCATAAAATATTCTACTTTGGACATAGGAGCACTATCACAATCCTTGGACTTTAATCCTAGTTATCTTGAATGACCCAAATCTTATCAAGGTCATCTCAAACCTTCTTCCAATATCAAATCAAATCAATATCAAGTCAAATCCAATCTAAATCAAATTAAAACAAAGTCCAAAATTTCTTCTAGTCCCAAGTTCATATTTCATCCATCAACAAATCTTTCATCACTCCTCATCTAGCCTCATGGATAAAAATTGGCTTAACCAAATGGTAGGGGACCTTCATAGGAAATATGGAGCCAAACCTCTAGCACAAACCCCATATCAAAACAATCCCAAAAACTTCATATCTAATTCTAACCCATCTCATGTTCATTATTCTTCTACTTTTGACAAGGGAAATCCACCTCATTATCCTTTAACTACATATGATTCCATTCATAGCCCACACAATTCCTCAAATAGAAATGTCATTGCCAAAAAAATTGAGAAACTCAAGAATTCTATCTTGAGCCTAGCAAATCAAAAGAAAAAATCTACCCTCCAAGACATATGTCCTCTTCCCCCATGTTTTAAAGACCATAATCCTCATGTTCCATCCAACCCAAATCTTTCATGTAGTTCCCCATACTTCCAGCTTAATGTCCAAAACCATCATCCCAATCCCTTACCCATGCCTCAACCTCCACACAAAAACAATCCTCCAAAGTCAACATCATCCCCACCTTGTAATAGGTTTATCTCACTACAAACCTTATCTAAGTACAAAACTAAAGTGATCCAATCACCCAAAGTCATACATCCAATGCCATCTCAAGAACTTGTTCCAAAGCATGTCATTATAGATTCCTCTTCTCCTCTAGATTTGAGAAATTCCCCATCCCATTATTCCCTTATCCCTCAAGATCCATTTATCCCTCTTAGTCCATCTCATGATCACCTTCCTAATCAAGATCAAGACATTCCATGTACCACATACATTACTGATTCCATTCTATCTTAGGAGTTAACATCCATAGATCCTCCACTTCATGAAGATTCTCCTTCCACTCCATATAATAGTACTCGTCCATGTCAAGATCAAAATGTTCCATCTCATAATTCAAATCCATCCACTCATTATATGATCCTATCCCACTAGATGAACCAATCATTCCTTTCAGTCCACCACATGATCCTCATTTACATCAAGATCAAAGTACCCCTTCATATGCAATTAATGATCCCAATCCATCTCATGAGCCTATTATACCTCATGATTCCTCTCATGATACCAATCCTCCATAAGATCCTATCGCACCTATCCAATCCACTCATGAATCCCCTATACATGAACTTGCATCTGGTATTGAAAATAATAGATATCCCATTGATGAAATAATGTTTGAAGATGTTGGTATACCTTCCACTCCTTCCAAACCTAAAATTACTCCATCCAAACCTAAATATTCCCATCATCCATATTCCAAGTCCATTTTGGGACCTTATATCCATAATCTGCTTCCTTCCTCATTTCCATCCATTTTGGGTCCTTATGTTCCAAAGACAAACCCTTCATCCCTTCCATCCATTTTGGGTCCTTACATACATCCATCCACCATATCCATGTTTTCCACTTCATCCCCTCATATACCTATTAAAGATCAACAAGGGCACACATCCTTGAATTCCTTCCAATGTTCACCCTCCATAACTTCATCCGCCATCTCTCCATACCATCAATCTTCATACACCCATGCCATGGCCAATGGAAGCACATTGGATGCCAAAGATAAAGTAAATAAAGCCAAAAATCTGAAAAAATCCAAGGATCAACATGTGCCCTCTAAATGACATGTTCAAGAAAAGAAAAATCTGATCCAAAGGAGAGAAAAAATCAAAAGACCACAAAGGCTCAAAATAAAAAATTCAAAAATTATGTGGATTCCAAAGCTACTTAATGAAGCAATGAATCTCAACAAAAACTTCAAAATGGCATCCATTTTTGCTAATCCAAAGGCTTCCTTCATCCATAAATCCTCAAAACTTCCATTTTCTGAATGCATTTTGGGTCCTTATGTACCCAAATCCACCATCCTAAATCCATCATCTCTTTCATCCATTTTGGGTCCCTATATCCCAAAATTCAAACTTTCTCTTACATATCCTCCAAAACTTCCACCTATCCATCACCCTTCAAGGTGTGTGTCAATGAGAATCTTTCCACCTCCTTCATCCACTCATTCACTAGTCTTCCAACCTAGCACCCATCAACCATGTCTTCCTCCCAACCAATCGACCCCCTTAATCCAATTTTTTCCATAAGTCCTTGACTTTGATTTACCAATCCACTTCATCCTTCTTTTCACTATCCTGCCAACATCTATGAGAAAATAGTCAAAATTCTTTGAAAATAAAAAAGAAAGAGAAATAAATATCAAGAAATGCCATCCATATATCTAGATGCTTGAATCCTCCCTTTGTATTTAGTATCTTCCAATTCTACTTATCCTTCCATTCACTTATCCTCTTCCACTTGCACTCAACATTGGGGGCAAGCTCCATGCATACCGCATTGCCTTTTATATCTTCCATATTCATATCTACCATTCATCATCCTTTTCCATTTTGGTCTTGACTATCCTATTCCTTCCATCCATATGCTTACTTTACATATCCCTTGCACACTATCCATACATTATCCTATATGCTCCCAACATATGTTCACATATCTGATCTTGACATCCTATCAATATCTTGCATACCATAGTCCATGGAATTTTCCTTTCTACTATCCTACATCCATACACCTACATACTTACATCCTTCTTTCACATGTACTTATTTCATACCCTCCCTCCCATATCCCTTATTCATTCCACTTTCAGACAATGCTCATGATCAGAGAAAAACTAGAGGTACAACAACAAAATGTTCATATATGTTTTGGAAATATACATGCCTTCATTTCCTCCATACAATAAGCTTCACACCATCTTTCCATTTTCATAGCCTTGGTATGGGGCATTTTAACTCCTTTTAAACATGGTCCTTGGCTCCCCATTTTCCTATACTGGATCCTTTTGTCCCCCATATTATTCCTCCATTTAGATATCCCTACCCTTCTCATCCATTTACCATTCCTTAGTTATCCCTTGTCGTTGGTTCTAATCTATTCCACCTTCCATTAATTTTTACTTCTTCCAATTTAATTCAATCAATTCATTTATGATCTAATCTAATCAAACTCCTTCCAATAATTTCCTACAATTCAATTTACATCTTATCTAAGTCCCCTTTTTCTTCTCATCAAAATCATTCAACTCATTCACTCAAGTTCTTCCATCATCTAATCACATCTTGTCCAAATTCTTCTAGTTCATCATCTAATCTCATGACACTCAACTTCAAACCATCAAACTGAGCTTTCAAAATGGTGATTGCAAACAAAATTTACACAAATTCACACTACGACTAAATGATTTGAGAACCTTATTCCTTTCACACAATTCTTAGTGAACAATCACAAACATTTCAATACAATTCAATAAAACAATCAATTTTTTCCTTATAGGATGAATCCTTCCTACATAGACTTCACAAATTCACCATCTGAATAAGGTTCATGGAAAGAACTATGGACTAAATGACTAGTTGTTCATAAGGTCATTTGTTGATTTTATCTTTTTGTGTCAGTGATAGCCTCCCCATGTGTGCCTCGATCTTCAATATCTTGGTATCATTTGAACAACTTATCCTGATTACATGGGTCATTTTGTGATATGATCTATTTTCATGATTCTTTAGCACATATCTGTCAGTTTTTGAGTTATGGTTATGCATTGCTCACTAGGGGCAATTAGTTAGCACACTTTCCACCAAGATCCCTAACAAGAATTTGGGTGTGCTGAGACCTCTCCATTGCATATCTGTCATTATTTCCATCATGACTATGAAGCCTACATCTATATTACTAAAGTCTCTATTTTGTTGAGAGTCTAGTCCATGCAAAGGAATATTTTCATCTATGCTTCTATAGTATTTGGTGCATAACTCCTCATGAAATATCAAACTAGGGTGTGCTCTCCCATATGAACACAACTGAATCCCATGCATTCATGTAGATCAACTACATTTAGATTAATCATTATCCACTTCACCCTGCTTCATTCCAATCTTACCAACAAGTCATGTAAGGCCTTCTTTTAAGCCTTTTTCTTTCCATTTTCCTTCCCTTGTCTATTTTTCAAGAAAATGGGGCAAAATATATTCTTTCTTCACCCCATTTCCTCAAGGGGGCACCATCTACTATTCTTTGTTGTTACTACGACACAACTCCTAGGGCTCCTCTCTTTGTTGGGGCAACCTATATTTTCTTTTCTTTAGGGGCAAAATGTAGACACCTAAAATTGTTCTAAACACTATATTAATCAATTTAATATCTCCCTTGACACTATAATTAATTATTAATTAATTGATTATATTTTGTCATATTCTTCTACTTATTTAATTAATTTTACTTAATTAAATAGGTTCACTTCCCTAATGTATTTTGAATTTAATTAAAATACTCCCCCCTAATGTGTTAAATTCATTTAATTCATAGTGACCTCATATTTCCCTTTTAAATAAAATCAATTTATTTAAAATCCTCCACATGCTTAGACTTTCCTAAACCCAATTAAGATTAATCTAATTTAATCTTAATCCTAACCTATCCTCCACCAAAATTAATAAATGATTTCATAAAGTTATTTATTCCTCTTTTATCCATCTAACCTTTAAATGAATTTTACTTCATTTATCTCTTACATATATCCACTTGAATGATATTTCAAATGTTTTGTTTATGACATTATTCATCCACTATGACATGCCTTCCACTCTCCTCATTTCTTTATTCCTCCACTATGACATGTCCTCTATTACCTTCAATTTTAAATTGATCCCACTATCTCCTTTTCTTTATTAATTTCCTTTGCCACCCTTTCATGGCTTATGTGTCTCCTATGTGGCTCCTATGTGGATGCTACATAGATGCCACCTTCCCAAATCTCTCCAAAAATCTATAAATAGAGCCCTTGTCTCAAGCAAATGATCTCCCTCATATTTGCACTGTTATCATGTTAGTTTCATTCTAGAGCTTATAGATATTTTTATGCATTGTACTAATCTTTGGTAGTTGATTTAGATTTCATTGTTTTCATTGGTAATTCAGTTTACATTTTTGCATTCCATTTTTCATCTCACATCCTCCTGGAATCCTCTTTAGATTGGCTTACTCATAGCCATTTATTGAAAGCATTCCTTCACTCATATAGCATAATATTTATATTTATTTCATATCATTATCATTGGGATTCAATCATAGTTGTGTTTGGGAGAGCATATCCACATGCCCAAATCTTGAGCACACCAACAAGGCCTCTTATGGGCACCCTTGTTGAGCTACTCTGAGGTTGCATGGGGACTCTATTTCTTGGTTGCATTTCTTTGTGAAACTGAAGTATCTTAGTTGTATTTTGTTGTTTGAATCTTGATATACATGCACACGAAGGGTTAGGTTTTCATGCATACAAAACCAATTGGCCTTTTGGGTGGTAGCTACTCCTATAGCAATACCTATTGCTGGCCCTATGGCTATAATCCCTATACACCTGGTGTGAGAAACTATAATTGTTGCCTCTACCACTGAATGAACTACACATCATTGGGTAATTGAGCCCTGATCCACTTTTTCATGCTATACGCAACATCATGTGCTCATTGGCTAGACCCTGCACCTCTAGATACGCCTCCCCTCATCCACACCCCACCTTAATCATGGATCCCTCTCTTTTCTGGCCTCTACACTGGACCTTGTACAATAGTCCTCTATGGTAGTACCACTACCACTTGACCTTGACCTCCATATCTCCCCTGTGCTCTAACTACATCTCTAGCTCTCCCTCTAGCTTGAAACCTCCCTCTACCTCTCTCCTGACTACCATCATCATTCCCATCCTCTCCTCCACTCAACTACTCAATGATACTAGGAATAGGCTCTGTTGGATCTGTGTACCTTAGAAACATGTGCTCCTTGAACCATTGTGCATAATTGCCCTCCATACCTACATCTTCCTATCCATCCCTCAGTGCCCATACCTATGGTGTCTCTATCATCTACAAAAATGCCTCCTGATAGGCCTCATACTCTATGGTCTACCCCCATATTGGCCTCTCTACCTATACCTAAGCGTAATGTGTTGATCCCTGTGGCATGCCCTACCATTGCCCAAACTATCTCACAACCTGCCTGAAGCAGAATCTCTCCATCACTTTAGGAATCTGACCAAGAAAATATCACGAACCAAAGAAATATACCATATCCTAATCATCCTTGGCCCATACCTCTATAAATCTATATGGCCTCCATACAACCTCATTAAGATCATCTTGTAGACACCTAAAAACCTTTAGAAAATAAAGTATTTTATTTTTTTAAAAATTCCTGATGACATCACCATTAATTAATTAATTAATTAATTTATTTTTATGCCATTAAATCCCTTTATCTTAATTAAAAATATTTAATTAAGGAATCCCTCCCAAAAATGATTAAATCTTATTTAAACATCATTTCCTTATTTATTAATTATTTAATTAATAAATTGACCAAAAAACCCAAAATGAATAAAAAATTTATTTTTTGCCCAAAACGTGGCCAATTTCCTTAAGACCACTAACCTCTTCCAAAATCTTCTAATCCTTCTTTAATTTTGATTAAAGGCTAATCCCATCATTTCCTACCCCTAATCCCAAGTCAAAATATTTAATTAAGATTAAATATTAATCCTCATGTTTATTAAAAAAGTTTTAATAAATATCTCCTCAACCCAAACCTTTGAAATTAATAAAACTTTATTTATTTCCTAAAAATCTAATTTATCCTCATCCTAGGAAATTCTAGACTATTCTAGAAAGTCTTTATCCTCATCCAAAGTCTAGACTCTTCTAGAAGATGTCTTTAAAACTAATCCTAATCCCCTCCTAACCTTGTCACATTCCCTAAACATGAGTTAAAACTTCCTAACCCAAGCCAAAGTTAACAAATATCTCCTCCTTCACCCACCCTCATTAAATGCCATCCACTTGCCTATCCCTAAGCTCATCCTAAACCATCCTAATCCATCCTCTAATCATTTGCACAATCCTAAGCAAGTTTAAAACCCTCTTAATCAAGCCCAAGTCCAAATTGTTCTCATCTCCCTCAAAATATCTCAACCATAAAACTTTATTAAGCCCACTAGGCCATAAATGACTCTTCCAAGCCCTTTTATTGCTCTTACAAGCCATTATGAGGGTCTTTATGAAGATTTTATCCCTTGAGCCTCATTTGTTGACTCATCCTTCCCCTTTCTTCCATCCTCTCACCTTGTGACATGTGTCACTCCCTGATTGGCTGTAAGGAAGCACAATCCATGTGCTCTCCTCTCATGCAATTTGAGCCCTCCATGAGCTTTTTCCCATCCTTGCATCTTAGCCCTCAATCCCTCAAGCCTCTTGCCTATAAATTGGATCCTTCCCCTTTGAAAAATAACACAATCCATGAAGTAAAGTCATAATGCCATTTTGAGAAGCCATTTTACATCAAAACCATAAACTCACACCCAAATTCCAACTCCATTTGAAGCCCTTTTTGAAGCATAAAGCTTGAGTATACATCCTATCTATTTAGACAAAGCTACTCAACAAGAGAGCTCTCATACAAGAACATCCTTGAAAGTGCTCTCATAGAATCTTGTGTCCCTTCTGATATCAATGCTACTAATTTTTGTAATCTTGTTGGACACCTTTCATCCTCATGTGCCCTATCATTCAAACCCACCGACATACCCGTGGTCGAGCTAGATCACACCCTTCCGCTTCGCATAGCCATCATGGTATCCAATTTTGCTGTGAAAAGAGCAATGATAGATAATGGATCAGCCTTGAATATTTTCACCCTAAAATTCATAAAACAAGCTGGGTATACTGAGGCAGATATCATCAATGAGGTTATCACCATCAAAGCTTATGACAACTTGGAAAGAACCACAGAAGGAACTATTTTGCTGCCAATCAAGGTTGGGCCAGTCATCCAAGAAACACTCTGCCATGTTATTGATCTAAACTTACCATTCAACATCCTCCTCGGTCGCCCATGGATTCATGCCATGAAAGCCGTTCCATCCACTTACCATCAGTGTGTCAAATTTTCGCATCAAGGCATTGAGGTAACCATCCATGCCAATCCAGAACCCTTTGCTTACTGCAATGCGGTTGAAGCTTCATATACAAACCATTTCCCTAGAATCGATATCGACACATCCATCACCAGCTCATCCCATAATTGTAATGACCTAGAAACCATCCTTGCCTCTACCCTGTCTACTGTGAAGATCAATAACAAGGGCTGTGGAGAGTATAGTCTATTGGATGCATTTGTTGTCAGGGCACTCCCACTTGATCCACATGCCCATGGACGATCAACATATCACAAAGCTAAGGAGATTCCACCTCCTCGATACAAACAGTTTGGCCCAACAACCTTTGTATCCTTGAAAATCCCTCTTCATGAGGATCTCACTCCAGATATCAACAATTGGTTACATAAGGATGCACCTCAAAGGAATCAGGCACGCCTTGATCACTTCAGCCAGAAGTATCCCCAAGAACATAAGCTCATCACTAACAAATGGAACTATCAAGGTGGTGGTCTAGGACTAGAAGAAAGAGGCATGCAGTGCCCCATCAACGCACACAAGTGGGAATCGAAGTCAGGTCTTGGCTTTGGCATACCCACAATTGAGGGCACCAATACGAATGGTCACACTTTTTTGAACATTCACCGCGACCTTATCAAAATCGAAGACATTCTTGAGGAAGTTGAAAAGAGAGCCTACGATGATATCCTAGACCAAATCTCCCTTGGAGACTCTGTTCTCCAAGAACTATCCATCCACCTCATTGACCTACCACTCGCCCATCCACAACTCATAGATTGGGACAAACCAAGCATCATACACATTGATGAGTTCACATCAGAGGAAGAACTTATGAGATTCAAGGGAGCTGAAACACCTCACAAGAAAACAAAGCCAGATTCTACCTATATCTACAAGCTAGATCCCAAGGGGTATTTTGGAGAAAATCCCCAACCTAGTTCTGATACACCCAAAACTGGAACTAAGGTGAATTTGAGACTAGCTAAGGTAGCGAAGAGAACCCCTCATCAAGAACATCTAGAGCCACAAGAAGAACATGATGATTTAGCATTACCTCCTCAAGATAATCGACCAGAGATATCTTCTATTCTAATTGAGGATACTAGGAAAGTCAACATCAGTTCTTTAGAGATCCCTAGGCTTGTTCACATTGCTGCATCCCTATCACAAGACCAAGCTGATCTCCTTGTTGAGGTCTTAAGAGAGAACACTGGCTGATTTTCATGGTCATATCAAGACATGCCAGGGCTTGATCCAAAGCTTGTAGTTCATCATCTTCCAGTCAATCCAAAGATCAAGCCCGTCAGAAAAAAGCTTAGAAAAATGCACCCCAAGGTGGCATTACTAGTCAAAGTTGAGTTAGAAAGAATGTTAGCTGCTAAGGTTATCCGACCTATTGACTATTTAGAGTGGATCTCCAACATGGTCTCCATCACTAAGCCTTCTGGTGACATCAGAATTTGCACTAATTTTAGAGATCTTAACAAAGCTTGTCCAAAAGATGATTTTCCCTTGCCCAACATAGATATGATTGTAGATCTTATAGCTGGACATGAAATTTTGTCCCTCATGGATGGTTTTTCTGGGTATAATCAAATCAAGATTGCATAAAAGGATAAGCATAAGACATCATTCACTACCCCTTGGGGAACCTTTTGCTACAACATGATGCCTTTTGGTCTAAAGAATGCTAGGGCTACCTATCAAAGAGTTATGACAACCATCTTTCATGATCTCATCCATAGCATTTTGGAGGATTATGTGGATGATATCTTGGTCAAATCTCATACCTTCATGGATCATCTTGCTAACCTAGAGAAAGTCTTTGATAGGTTAGCCAAATATCATCTCATGCTGAATCCCAAGAAGTGTGTCTTTGGGGTCACATCTGGCAAGCTTCTAGGCTTTATAGTGTCTAAATGAGGTATAGAGATCGACCCCAAGAAGGTCAAGGCTATCTTAGACATGCCTCCTCCCCAGACACTGCGACAACTTCACTCTCTTCAGGGAAAGCTTCAATCCATCCGGCGCTTCATCTCCCAGCTTGCAGATAAGTGTACACCATTTTCACATTTACTAAAGAAGGATGAGAACTTCAAGTGGGATACTTTATGTCAGCGTAGCTTCGATCAGCTCAAGCAGTATCTCACCAATCCCCCTATCTTGGTTCCACTAGTTCCTGGTCGTCCCCTAATTTTGTACATATCAGCAATGCCTACTGCTCTAGAGGCACTTCTAGCACAACTCAATGACTACGGTAGAGAAAGAGCCATCTACTACATTAGTAGAACCCTAGTTGGTTATGAACTCAATTATACTCCTATGGAAAAAGCTTGTTTGGCAGTTTTTTTCTCAACTCAAAAGCTTCGCCATTACATGCTAAGTCATACCATCCAACTAGTCTCCAAGATTGATCTCTCAAGTATATGCTCTCCAGAACAACACTTATAGGCCGTTTGGCCAAATGGGTTATGCTCCTTAGTGAATTTGACATCCAGTATGTGGATAGAAAGGCAATCAAAGGGCAAGCTATAGCAGATCACCTAGCTGATGCACCTCTAATAGATGCTTATCCGTTGATCATAGAATTTCCAAATGAGCATATCTGTCTAATTGAAGAACAACCCCCATGGAAACTTTATTTTGATGGCTCATACACATCTCATGGATCAAGGGCAGGAATATTGTTGGTCACACCTCAAGGAGATTACATTCCAAAAGCCTTCAAGGTACAATTCCCTAGCACCAACAATATAGCTAAATATGAGGCCCTCATAGCAGGATTAAAGATAGTTGCAGAATGGAACATTGTTGAGCTACAAATCTTTGGTGATTCTTAGCTCATCATCAAGCAAGCCCTAAATGAATATCAAACCAAAGATGAAAAGCTATTACCCTACAAAGAGCTAGTTGATTAGCTAACCCAGCATTTTACAAGGCTTCAGTTTACACAAGTGCCTCAAATATAGAACAAAGCAGCAGATGCTATGGCTACTATAGGCTCACTCTTGGAAATTCCCCAAGTAGCTACACAGTATGAGTTTTTAGTGGAACAACTCCTCACACCCGCCTATGTGAATGAGGATTCAAACTGTGTTTGTATCTTGGTTGGTCCCCAATCCCCTTGGTACCATGAAATTCATGCTTACCTTAACGATGGTATCATATCCCCTCACCTCACACGTACCCAATGCCAGAACCTCATCCAAAAATCATCCTGCTATGTTATCCTAGCCAATACCCTATATCGTCGGGGTTATCACAATACTCTCTCTCGATGTTTAGACCAAAACGAGGCCGCGATGGTGTTAAAGGAAGTACACTCTGGACTTTGCAGTGCCCACATGAGTGGTATTGTCCTAGCATGACAAATCCTTAGAGTAGGCTACTATTCACCTACCATTGAAGAAGACTCCTGTGATTTTGTCAGAAAGTGTCTCCCATGTCAGCAACATGCAAATCTTGTGCACGATCTAGCACAACATCTACAACCTATTGCACCACCTTGGCCTTTCGCTTGTTGGGGCCTTGATCTAGTTGGAACTATCACACCCCTCTCATCTGATGGACATAAATGGATAATAACAGCTACAGACTATTTCACTAAATGGGTGGAAGCAGTCCCCCTAGTCTTAGCTACAGGAGTTTAGGTCTCCAAGTTCATCTTGTACCACATTGTTTTTCGCTTCGGCATCCCATCCACCATCTTCACTGACCACGGAGGTAACTTTGAAAATCTCAACATGGAATAATTATGCACTTCCCTCCACATCCAGCCCATATTTCCCACAAGTTAATGGCTAGGCAAAGGCAACTAACAAAACCCTCCTCAAAATCCTAAAGAAAGTTGTCAATGATTCCGACCGTGATTGGCACCTACAAATAAATCCAGCCCTATGGGCCTATCGAACTTCCTTCCATACATCCACAGGCACAACTCCATACTCCCTAGTCTATGGTGCCAAAGCGGTACTATCTATAGAGGTTGAACTTCCCTCCTTGCGCATATCTTTGCAAGGGAAAATATCAGATGAAGAATACAGAGTAGCTCGGCTCACCCAGCTAGATCTCTTAGATGAGAAGTGACAACAAGCCTATGATCATCTCATAGTCTATCAAACTCATCTCAAAAGGAATTTCAACAAGAAGGCGCTTCCATGACACTTTTAGCCAGGTGACATGGTCCTCAAAGAAAACATGAAAGTCCAAGCAGATCGAGAAAAGAAAGGCAAGTTTGAACCTACATGGCTTAGTCCTTATGTTGTCACTACTTCCTTTGGCTCTGGAGCCTATTAGCTATCTACACCAGAAGGAGAACACTTGAATGATCCTACTAACATCATTCATCTCAAGAAGTTCTATGCTTGAAGATCCTTGGTATACCCAGCTTTTGGAAAAAAAAAAAAAAAAAAAAATAGTAAAGAGAAATAAGCGTCCAATGGTGAAAACTTGGCAATTCAAGCACCTTGGATAGGTACCTTGGTGAAAACCTGGTAATTCAGGCGCCTTGTGTACTAAGACTAATCCATTATCTATCACTATCCTATCCCTCATCCATTCACCCACCATCCCATAAAACACCTGCTTGTTCCCTTGGTGTTCCAACCAAATATCCAAAATCTAATGGAGCTTGTAAATACCTCCTGTACAGCTTGTAAAATCTTGTACCAAAGCTTGTATTATACCTTGTAAATCTTGTACCATACCTTGTATATCCGAATCTTGTCCAAAGTTTGTACCATATTCCAGCATGTAAATAATCTTGTATCCTAGCTTGTATACTATCACGTGCACACACAAAACCCCATTTTCACTTAAGCTTTTCGCAAACCATCTACCTATCCACCTATCACCTATTATAGACATCCCATCCTTCACAAACATTTCCATCTCAAAAAAACCAAAACATGAACAAACTCGACATTTGTAACATATCTTGGTCCATCAGCTTGGACATCCTCTTTAGCTTAGTACCATTGTATCTATCCAGCGTTCATGTCAGTTCATCCTTGATTAGCATCTTGCACCCATCGCACATCTTGGTTAGCTATTCCAATGCATCCTTTAGCTAGATTTTCTGTCACCAAAGTGTTATCTTTCTTAGTTAAGCTTTCCAGACGCATCACTCATCCAAATCCACTAGCTTAGGTGATCTCCGATAGGTCCTTGTAGGATATAGCTTTCCTCATGTCTGATCTTGGTCCGTTAGTACCTCATCCTACCCATCTCATTGGCAAACGGTTCTCTTTTGGATTTTTGCTTTCTTTTGATTTGGACTCTTCCCTGTTGGGTCTTGAAATATCTTTTCCAAGCAATCTCCTTGTTCCCTCCTCAAGGTTGCCATGATCTTTCATATCATGGTATACTACAAATGGGGCAATTAGAGCGTAAGGTCTTGATCATGTCTTTTGCTTATTTTCTTTTCTGCTTGTGGGTTACCTAGTGTCATTTCCACATCGCTTCCTTCAGGATTCATGTGTGATACTGGGGCAATCCTTGCATGTTTGTTTTGAGTCAGTTTGTTAGTCCTCTGGATAGTTGGTGAAAAGGCCTTGATGTTCTTGGTAACCTTGGCAATTAACCAACAGTCCTATAGAAAATCTAGTGCTCAACTACATGGTGGTACTTCTCTTTGAAGTATCCCCCTGCTCAAAAAGCTTCAATGGTTTTCCTTCATCTCCATTATCCCCCATCCATATCCAGCATCCGTCTCTCCTACCCCAGATTATGCATTAGTATCTCTTTGAATCACTCCTCACCTTTAGCTTTAGGGATCCATAATCCTAGTCTTAGGGATCCACCAATCCAAATCAATCCGCCAAGCCTCATCTTTCACGATCCACAATCCTAGTCCTAGGGATCTTCAAAACCCATCTTTCACCAATCTGACTCTTTGAGATCCTATTGCATCAGCTTTATAATCCCATCATCCATCTCCCTATCCTAGATTCCTTTTTATAGCGCTCCACTCCTTCATCCTCCACCTTCCCTAAAGTCTTAAGCTTGCTTCCTCTTGTGCATCTGATTCTCCTTTATCATTCTCCCATAGTGAGAGTTTGAGCTAATTCAGCCCCTTCTCTTTGCCAATCTGAGTTTCTTTGCTCATCTGAGATTTTTGTACTTTTCAAGAAGCCATCGAGCCTCACTTTCTCTCCCCGCCGCCTTCTTGAGGGGGCATCTCACAGTCCATTCTCTCCTCTTCTGCTCTAGCCTTGGGCATCTTATTTTCTTATCTTTGATGCCATGCCACTTGCGGCATCACATCAAAGAGGGAAAAAATGTAGACACCTAAAAACCTTTAGAAAATAAAGTATTTTTATTTTTTGAAAAATTCTGATGACATCATCATTTATTAATTAATTAATTATTTAATTAATTAATTTATTTTTATGCCATTAAATCCATTTATCTTAATTAAAAATATTTAATTAAGGAATCCCTCCCAAAAATGTTTAAATCTTATTTAAACATTATTTCCTTATTTATTAATTATTTAATTAATAAATTGACCAAAAAACCCAAAATAAATAAAAAAATTATTTTTTGCCCAAAACTCGGCCAATTTCCTTAAGACCACTAACCTCTTCCAAAATCTTCTAATCCTTCTTTAATTTTGATTAAAGGCTAATCCCATCATTTCCTACCCCTAATCCCAACTCAAAATATTTAATTAAGATTAAATATTAATCCTCATGTTTATTAAAAAAGTTTTAATAAATATCTCCTCAACCCAAACCCTTGAAATAAATAAAACTTTATTTATTTCCTTAAAATCTAATTTATCCTCATCCTAGGAAATTCTAGACTATTCTAGAAAGTCTTTATCCTCATCCAGAGTCTAGACTCTTCTAGAAGATGTCTTTAAAACTAATCCTAATCCCCTCCTAACCTTGTCACATTCCCTAAACATGAGTTAAAACTTCCTAACCCAAGCCAAAGTTAACAAATATCTCCTCCTTCACCCACCCTCATTAAATGCCATCCACTTGCCTGTCCTTAAGCTAATCCTAAACCATCCTAATCCATCCTCTAATCATTTGCACAATCCTAAGCAAGCTTAAAACCCTCCTAATCAAGCCCAAGTCCAAATTTCTCTCATCTCGCTCAAAATATCTCAACCATAAAACTTTATGAAGTCCACTAGGCCATAAATGACTCTTCCAAGCCCTTTTATTGCTCTTACAAGCCATTATGAGGGTCTTTATGAAGATTTTATCCCTTGAGCCTCCTTTGTTGGCTCATCCTTCCCCTTTCCTCCATCCTCTCACCCTGTGACATGCGTCACTCCCTGATTGGCTGTAAGGAAGCACAATCCATGTGCTCTCCTCTCATACATTCTGAGCCCTCCATGAGCTTTTTCCCATCCTTGCATCTTAGCCCTCAATCCCTCAAGCCTCTTGCCTATAAATTGGATCCTTCCCCTTTGAAAAATAACACAATCCATGAAGTAAAGTCATAATGCCATTTTGAGAAGTCATTTTACATCAAAACCATACACTCACACCCAAATTCCAACTCCATTTGAAGCCCTTTTTGAAGCATAAAGCTTGAGCATAAATCCTATCTATTTAGACAAAGCTACTCAACAAGAGAGCTTCTCATTGAGAGAGCCCATTAATGGCTCATATTTTCAATTGAGAGCTCATCTTATTCTATCTTGAAGTTTATGAATTTTGTTTAGTTTGTAGAAGCTTTATTTAAATTTGGTTTCTATTAGCATACTAACATTGCTCATATACACATCCAACATCTGACGCTAATACGCCGTCTTGCCTAGATGGGGCTACATGATAACACCTGAATATGCATATATGTATGGCATGTCCTATGGTTATTGGCACACAAAAATTGGCTGAGTGATGGGTAGATTCTCCCATGTCCATAACTATAACAATATCACCCTCACTGACAGTGATGAGGCCCCACAATATAAAACCTGATGTAAATCATGATATAAATTGGCCCATATTAAATTGCCCCATGAAAATCTTTGTGGTTGATTGATCATGTCCTATATCAAATGACCCAATCCAATTGGATATCCCCACCCTCATCTATTTGGTAACAAAAATCTTCCTATTAATCTAGCCAACATTGTCGAAAACAACTCATACTACAACATCTTGAACCATGATACATAGTCATCACCAATGCTATAATCCCCAAAAAAATCTTTGAACACAATACCATTCGTAGTATGATCATAGTACACTAGATCTCCCATTGTTAGGGTCTATAATAATCAATATACATCCTTAAGAGTCATGGTCATCTTGCCCATGGGAAAGTGGAAGGTATTGTGGTTTGAGTGCAATTGCTTATCCACAACTGTCAATAGCCCTTTGTTCACTTAGAGGCATCTATAGAAATTCTATGAATTAACATCTCTCTAGCTCAACTAAAAATTTGCCTATAGACTCTAAGGGCCATAGATATAATCCTCACACCATGGGTTTCTACTAATGTACCTATTCATCATAAATCAAACAAAGACATCCGTCTTGTACCATCAATAGTTATTTTACATCAATCAATTGTCAATCATCTAGCTAGTTAGCTAATGGTCCTGTCTTGGACCTGTTATTTGTCCTACTTTGTATTTGACAATGAACATGTTACATTGCCCTACTCTGTATCCCAAGGGGGCCACTATTTTTCACCTATTTGACATAATTTGATTGATCTTAAACATCATCCTATGAACCAAGGTTTCCTATTGTTTGACCTATTATGCACATTTGCCATCAGACAAACCAATAATCTGCATTTTTTGCAATCTTATGCTAAATCAAGGCTTTGCAATTTTTTTCTTCTCTTCAAGTTCCCATTAGCACCATTTTAAAAAGCACATATTCTTCAAAATTCATTTACACTATTTCTTGAGTCGTATGTGCTAATAGTTCAAACAAATGTGCTAACGATGGTATATGTGCTATTACAACACTTGAACGTTATTACATGCTTTGGATGCACTATGTAATGGGAAAGTGCTATCAAAGTATTCATATACACTATTTTAAAAGGCATAAGCACTATCAAACTTAAAAACACCAATATATTCTTCATATGCACTTCAATATGACCTATCACCATGAATTTGTGGACCCAAAAACCCTAAAAGATGAATGTGCTAATTCATGTCTCATATGTGCTACAAGATCTCTCAAATGTGTTGAAACGTTCCTATGCATTATTAAAAAATATATATGCACTATTATTTCACCATATGCACTAATTTGCTACAAATATAGGGTTTTATATGCACTTATTCATCCTGTGAATGTGCCATACTACTAGCCAAATGCACTAAAAGATTTTGAATGTGCTAAAAGTATAGGTAAATGCACTAAAACATCTAAACTACCACATTTATAATAGAAATTTGCGTAAAATTCAAAAAACTCAAGTACAAATTCCAAAATCTTAAAAATTGAGGATCTCGATGACTTACCAGGGCATCATAGTCAGTTGGATGCTCCTACCTATGACCCCTCTCAAATCTATGCTCTCATAAAGGGATCACCATCCGCACTAGCTTAAAGCTCTAAATCACCAATTGCAAAAGGGGAAGGTGAAAATGAAAGGTGAGAATGGTCTTTTGACCTATTTAATACCCTTTAGGGTCTTTTATAATATTTTCAACACCTTATAACCCTCCTTTATGATCTTTTCATCCAAATTTTTCTTGACCATGGTTTTAATTAAATGTAACCTATGTGACCTTCATTCCAAATTTCTTATCCATTATTTCAGAAATAAAATTGGACTCTCAATATCTTTACACATCAAATGTTCCAATTTCATTTCTAAGGGGGTATTATATCCATATCAAATCATAGCATCTAAATTGAGGCATCAAAATTTTTGAAATATCAAAACATCCTACCCCAACCAAAATTTTAATATCAAATCAAACAAAACTAGGACATTCAAGAAAGACATCACAATATCAAACTTTGAATCAACAAAATCAATGACATCAAATATTGAGAGTCAGACATCATATCGACCATGAAACATCAAAACATCACTGATCAAACATCAAGTATCGACAATCAAACATCATATCAATTGGGAAACTCCAAAAGATCATCAATACAACATTTTATCATCAGAATTTGACCTAAAATTAGAGAATCAGGATAGTCTTTGAACTAATAGGCTTTGCATATTAGCTCAAAGAGGGGCATTTGTAGACACCCAAAAATAGGCAAAGACTTAAGACACTGCAAATCTCGATCTAACAATGCAAATTGAGAGGAAAATAATAGACTTTCAAATCAAGGATTACATCATGCCATTAATTGATCAAATCATCTATCAAATCAATAAGACCTAAATCAACTTTAAAAAGAAGAGAAAAAAAATTCAAAATTATAAAATAAAATTTAAAAAGGGAAAAGAAAAAGACAAAAGTTTTAAAATAATTAGAACATTTATTAAATCAATAAAGTCATTTATCCTCACAAAAGTGAAAATCCTCCTTTTACATTTAAAATAATTGGAAAAATCCTCATTTATCTTCAAAACTAAGTTTGTTGGACTCTTCCTCCTGGTCCCTTATGAGAAATTTTAAACTTTCACCTCCACCCTCCAGTCAAAGGTAAAATCCTAATTCTTACCCCAACCCCTTCCAAAGTCCTATAAATAGGAGGGAAATTCAAGAGCTAAAGGACCCAAGTTCTAGTCATCTGCACTATAGGCACATTTAGAGCTATCATGCTAGCATTGTTATTTTAGCAATTTCATCTGATTTTGATAGCATTTTAGCATTCTTTTCATGTTATTTAGCATCATTTATCACTTTCTTAGTTCATTATATGCACATATCATACCATTCTAGGGTTAGTATTGTCATAATATCTGCATTTATTCATAGATCTTCCATACATCTTGTAGATTTGTAGTCATGGCATACTCCCATTCTAGAATTGTCACTAAGATGCTAGTCTGAGAGCATTCTTAGCGGTTGTAGTTAGGGAAACATGGGACATTTATAGAGTTTCCATTTTGAAAATGATTTCTTGGGTTTTAGTTTAGTTTGTTGTCATTTTATTTGCACTCTACATTAAAGTCTCATGAATACATGAATTAGCTGTGTACAAATTGACACCCACCATGGGAAAGATCATCCAACATCTGATGCCAATACTCTGTCTTGCCTAGATGGGACTACATGATAACACCTGAATAGGCATATATGTATGGCATGTCCTGTAGTCACTGTTGCACACAAATTGGTTGAGTGATAGGTAGATGCTCCCATGTCCATAGTTGTAACAATATCACCCCTATTGATAGTGATGAGGCCCCAAAATATACAACTTGATACAAATCATGACATAAATAGGCCAATATGCAACTGCCCCATGCAAATCTTTGTGGCTGATCGATCATGTCCAATATCAAACAATTCCATCCAACTGGACATCTCTGCCCTCATTTATTTGGTAGTAGAAATCCTCCTAACAATCCAGCCAACACCGCCAACAATGGCTCATACTGCAACATCTAGAACCATGATACACTATCATCACCAATGCTATTATCTCCGAAAAAGTCTTTGAATGTAGTACCATTTTTAGTTTGATCTAGTACACCAGATCTCCTACTGTTGGGATTTATAATAATCGATATACATCCTCAAGAGTTATGATCATCTTACCCATAGGCAGGTGGAAGGTGTTGTGGTCTGAGTGCCATTGCTTAGCCACAACTGTTAATAGCCCTCTATTCACTCGAAACTGGGGCATCTATAGCAAGTTTGTGAATCCACATCTCTCCATAACCTAATTCTCCTTGATTGACAATCTGCCTATAGACTCTTATGGACACAAATACAATCCTCACACCATGTGCTTCTTCCCATGTACTTGTTCATCAAAAATCAAACAAAGACATTAGTCTTGTACCATCAGTGGTTATTTTACATCAATCAACTGTCAATCATCCAACTAGTCAGCTAATGGTCCTATCTTGGACCCGTTATTTGTCCTACTCTGTATTCGATGATGAACATGTTACATTACCCTATTCTGTATCCTAAGGGGGGCACTATTTTTCACCTATCTAACATCATTTGATTGATCCTAAACATCACCCTATGAACTAAGACTCCCTATTGTTTGACCTATTATGCACATTTTCCATCAAACAGACCCATAACCTAGCCTTTTACGATATCTTATGCTAAATCAAGGCTTGTAAATCTATTTCTTCTCTTCAAGTTCCCATTAGTGCCATTTTAACAAGCACATATGCTTCAAAATTCATTTACCCTATTTATTGAGTTGTATGTGCTAATAGTTCAAATGAATATGCTAATGACTATGCATTATTACAACACTTGAACATGTTATTACATGTATTCACTATTATTTCACTGTATGCACTAATTCACTATAAATCTAGGGTTCTATATGTACTTATTCTCCTGCGAGTGCGCCATACTACTAGGTGAATGTAGTAAAAGATTTTGAATGTGCTAAAAGTATAGGTACATGCGCTAAAACATCTAAACTACCAAATTTACAATAGAAATTCTAGAAAAATTCAAAAAACTGAGGTACAAATTCCAAAATCTTAAAAATAGAGGATCTTGACAACTTACCAAGGCATCATAGTTGGCTGGACGCTTGTATCTGCAACCCCTCTCAAATCTATGCTCTCATAAAGGGACCACCATCCTTGCTAACTTAGAGCTCCAAATTGCCAATCACAAAAGGGGAAGGTGAAAATGGTCTTTTGACCTATTTAATACCCTTTAGGGTATTTTATAATATTTTCAACACCTTATAAGCCCCCTTTATGATCTTTTGATCCAAATTTTTTCTCGACCATGGTTTTAATTAAATGTAACCTATGTGACCTTCATTCCAAATTTCTTATCCATTATTTCAAAAATAAAATTGGACTCTCAATATTTTTACACATCAAATGTTCCAATTTCATTTTTGAGGTGGCAATATATCCATATCAAATCGAAGCATCTAAACCGAGGCATCAAAATTTTTGAAATATCAAAACATTCTACCCTGAATTTTTTTTTAACATCAAATCAAACAAATTTGGGGCATTCAAGCAAGCCATCACAATACCAAACTTTGAATCAGAAAAATTAATGCCATCAAATATTGATAATCAGACATCATATCAACCATGAAACATTAAAACATCACTGATCAAACATCAAGTATCGACAATTAGACATTTAATCATTAGAATTTGACCTAACATTAGAGAATCAAGACAATCATTGAACTAATATGCTTTGCATATTAGCTCAAAGAGGGGCATTTATAGACACCCAAAAATTGGCAAAGACCTAAAACACTCCAATCTCGATCTAACAATGCAAATTGAGAGGAAAACAACAAACTTTCAAATCAAGGATTACATCAGGTCATTAATCAATCAAATCATCCATCAAATCAATAAGAACTAAATCAACTTTAAAAGAAGGAGAAAAACAATTCAAAATCATAAAATGAAATTCAAAAAGGGAAAAGGAAAAAGATAAAAGTTTGAAAATAAATAGAACATTTATTAAATTAATAAAGTCATTTATCCTCACAAAAGTAAAAATCCTCCTTTTACATTTAAAAGAATTGGAAAAATCCTCATTTATCCTCAAAACTAAGTCTGTTAGACTCTTCCTTCTGGTCCCTTATGAAATATTTTCAAGTTTCATCTCCACCCTCCAGTCAATGGTAAAATCTAGATTCTTACCCAAACCCCTTCTAAAATCATATAAATAGGAGGGAAATTCAAGAGCTAAAGGACCCAATTTTTAGGCATCTACACTATAGACACATTTAGAGTTATCATGCTAGCATTGTTATTTTAGAAAATTCATGTCATTTTGATAGCATTTTAGTATTCTTTTCATGTTATTTAGCATCATTTAACACTTGTTTAGTTCATTATATGCACATACCATAACATTCTAGGGTTAGTATTATCCTAATATCTGCATTTATCCATAGATCTTGCATACACCTTTGTAGATCTACATTCATGGCATACTTCCATTCTAGAATTATCACTAAGATACTGGTCTGAGAGCATTCTTAGCGGTTGTAGTTAGGGAAACATGGGACATTCGCAGAGTTTCTATTTTGACAATGATTTCTTTGGTTTAGTTTAGTTCATTGTCATTTTATCTGCACTCTACATTAAAGTCTCATGAATATGTGAATTAACTATGTACAGGTATCATTGACAAATTGTTGGTGGGTGGTTGCCTCTTCATCTCATGAGATATAGATTCCTTTTGTAGACACCTTGAAATTGGCAGCACTTTGGAAACATAATATTCATCAAATAAATAAAGTTTAAGGACAAAATCAGGGAAATTGAGAAAAGAAAATAGAGTTTTGGATAAATCACAATATCAGTTGTTTACACAATTAATTTAATCAATTAATTGCTTAGTTTCTTGAGCATTTTACAATTCAAATTCTAAAAAATCATTTCAAAAGGGTAATTTAATTCAAAAAGGGAAAATAAAAAATTAAATAAAAGGAGAAAAAAGACAAAATGGAAGAAAAGGCAAATTTTGTTAGAATCTGATAAGATTAATAACCCATAAAACTAGTGCAAAGAGTAAATATCTAAACTATGAATGCAAATGATACAAAATTAAAATAGCATCATAGAGTTAGTCTCTAAGAGAGTAATGCAAATGCTGGAAGCAAAATAGCATTAAGAGGATGCAAAAACAAGAGATACAAATACAAGCCAGGTAGCATGCTTATATAGGCTAGGAAGAGGGAGGAGGAGACAACACCAACCAATGAGGAGCAACCATTTATCGGACTAAAGATAGCAAAGTATCTTCCCAAAATAGCTAATGGATGCTCACATGTAGGAAGGTGACACCTCACAACCATTCACCAAATAAGACATGCTTTATTAACCTAAGCGAGATTATTAAAAGTGTAGGAAAAACCTAGCAAAATAGGAAAAATAAAAAACTACACTAACACCCCCCCATAAGCGAAGCTTAGGTGGATGCTAACCTAGCAAAGCTATGAAAGCAGGAAAATGGATCCCGGAAACAAGGCCTGATCAGGTACCCAATACAAGAAAAAGAACTAGATGAAGGAAACTAAGCCTCCAATCTAGGAAATGTCCCAAAGAGAGGAACAAAAAAGAGCATGAAGCATCTCCGAAGCATGAAGCTGCAAACACTATCAGAAGAAACTGTTGGAACCCCCATTGAAATAGTGCATGACCAGGTAGAGAAGACAAAGTTTGAAGAGCTGATCAATTGAAGAGGTGACCTCCAAAGGTAGGAATGAATGAGTGTCTATATAGTAGATGAACCATCTCACTGAAATGCATAAGTGCCTAGCCACTGCATCCGCCTAGTACATAGGAACAAAAACTGAATACGTAGATCACTCAACCAAACAAAAGAAGCAATAGAGCCAATAGGTGAACCCCCCCATAATGCTGAACAGGGAGAGGGGTGATAGGAACACTGAAATGCAATGCCAAAAACATCTGCAAGAAGAAGAATCAGGAACACCAATAGTGCAATAGAAGTACAAGCATAGGATAAAGGGCGATGTCACCGAAACACTGCATGGGCTAATGTCGTGGAAGAAAAATTCACTTGACAAAGGTGGATGAGCACAAAATGACAAAACATCATGACCCCCCATGGCACTTTATAACTGAGTGCGAGTACAAACAAACACAAGGTGTACAAGATCCCAGATATGAAAAAGAAGGCACTTTATCTCAGTGCATTTACCAAAAAAGGAATGCAATAGAATAGAAGCATACAATGCTCAGAATTTAGAAAGAAGATTGAGCCAAAAGAATAGAAGAAGAGATTCCAGGACCTGTAGAATCCAAGTAATCTGCCAGAGTGCAAAAGTGCAAAAATTGAAGGAGAAAGAACCTAGAGTAGAATTTGGATAAAAGACCTCTACAACTGAATAACTCATAGAACCAGCTTTCCAACGATATCTAGCGAGCCCAGAAAAGAGTCTGAATGAGAGAGATATGGCTCCCGGAAGGCAAAATAGAACATCTGGCTTTGACTTCCAAAATAGGTAACCAAACTATAGAAAAAATTTAAAAAACTTGTACCATCATCTCCGTCTCAGAACTAGCTTTCCGATGCATTTTTCGGATCGAAAAAATACATCCGTATGCTCAAGTTACGAAAGAAAAACTGACAGGGCCTCCTCATGAAGAGCATATGCTAAAAGTGAAACTTGGGCACAATAATCAAGGAAACAAATAGCACCACTACGATCTACTCAAAAAATCATAAACTTTCAAAAAAAAATTGCCTCGATACGAGGTTGTATGAGAAAGTTATGATCCTCCGAAGTTTCCAAAATGAGAACTGTGCACAGTCACGGCTGAGAATCTGCAATTTCTGAAGAATTCATGCATGAAAAAAAAAAAAAAAAAAAACTCTACTAGTGGATAGAGCACAAAAAAATAGCCAAGTTCATAACAAGAATCATCAAAATTGGAGTCCATATGAGCAAGAATGAGACATTTGAAAATTGCGTTCAAATTTGCGATTGCCAACAGAGAGGGGTATGGCTGTAGCCTTTCATGCTCGATTCTAAAAAATATACAGATTGCATGCAAAATCTAAAAGATACCCAGATGGTTTTTCGGGGCTGCGAACAAAACCTAAAAAATGTTTTCCTTGCTGATGTATAGAAGATGTTGCTGTAGTGTAAATCAGACGCCTTTAACAGTAAAAAATGGCTCCAAAAATCAAGAAATGACCCCAGCAACTAAAATATGACATGCAAATGCTGGATTAGCTTCCTAAGTCCATTAATGGCATGCTGGAACTTGCAATACTGATTGAAAACTCCAAATATGCAAGTTGGTTGTCAGATTTGAGATTGAAACCCTAGAGAAAAATTGTTTTTGTCAAAACTTTTCTGATTCTCAGGATCATCCAAAGATGCAAGAGAAGAGCATACTTCATTTTTCAAAAAACTACAATAAAGTTTATTAGCCTCCCCTCGAATCTCTCAAATACGAAAACTAAAATCTACTCTTGCACATAGAAAAGCTCTGATACCATGTTAGAATCTGATAAGATTAATAATCCAGAAAACTAGTGCAAAGAGTAAATATCTAAAAAAATGGATGCAAATGATACAAAATCAAAATAGCATCATAGAGTTAGTCTCTAAGAGAGTAATGCAAATGTTGGAAGCAAAATAGCATTAAGAGGATGCAAAAACAAGAGATACAAATACAAGCCAGGTAGCATGCTTATATAGGCTAGGAAGAGGGAGGAGGTGACAACACCAACCAATGAGGAGCAACCATTTATCAGACTAAAGATAACAAAGTATCTTCCCAAGATAGCTAATGGATGCTCACATGTAGGTAGGTGAAACCTCACAACCATTCACCAAATAAGACATGCTTTATTAACCTAAGTGAGATTATTAAAAGTGTAGGAAAAACCTAGCAAAATAGGAAAACTAAAAAACTACACTAACAAATTTAAATAAAGAAAATAAAGCCATTTCCCCTCAAAAAGTGAATATCCACCTTTTTGGACTTAAAAAGAAAAGAAAAAGCCCTTTTATCCTCACAAACAAAGTCTTTTGGACTTCTCCTTTTGGGGGTTTATGAGATATTTTTCAGACTTACCATTAACCTAGATAAAAAAGTAATTCCTATATCATTACCCCAACCCTTCCTAAAATCCTATAAATAAGAGAGAAAAACAAGAGCAAAGGATCCAAGTTTTAGGCATCCTTACTATAGGCATATCATAGCTAGCAATTGATAAGTTCATTTAGCATCATTACTATAGAGGTTTTATTTTAGCATCATTTTAGCATTTATTTAACCATTATCTAGCATTATTTAGAATTGTTTAGTCTCATAAATACACATATCTACAATATTTTAATGTGCTTATCTTGATATATCTTGCATTCACATTATATCTCATATAGTCTTTCATTGATTTGCACAAATAACATAATCCCATTCTAGAACTATCACTAAGATGTTGATTTGAGAGCAATTTTAGCAGTTATAGTTAGAGAAACATGAGATGTCTATGGATTTATTTAGTAGTTATTTCTTGGATGTAGCTTAGATCACTACTATTCTCACAACACATCACACCAAGGTCTCATGAATATGCATTTATCTCATGTACACCTTTAAGAGAATAGTTATGTTGAAAATTGCTCAAGGCTCATTTTAGAGCCTTAGACATAATGATAAAGAGGGAAGGGGAAATATGGGTCTCCTTGTCTCAGTCCCCTAGATGAGGAAAGTAAACCCTTAGGAGATCTATTGAATAGGACTAAGAACTTGGGAGTCAAAATACATTCAAAGAGCAAGTTTATCTACAATTTAGAGAAACCAAAAGCTTGGAGATATCTTCGCATGAATCTATAGTCAACTTTATCATAGGCCTTGCTAATGTCTATCTTGATCATCATGCTAGGGGTTCTATTAAGACCAGATGTATGGATTACTTCTTGTGCAATAACAATTCCATCGTAGATTGATCTTCTTGGAACAAACCCCTTTTGCTCCTCACTTATAAGAATTGGAAGGAGGTTAGTCATTTAGTTGGTTAGAGTTTTAGCTGGTAACTTATAAAGGGTATTGCATAGGAAAATAGGCTTCAAATCCTTAAAGTTGTCTATTGAATCAGCTTTTGGAATCAAGACTAGGAAAGTGTGATTTACCTCCTTAAGAAGCCCACTAGAGTTTCTGAAACTATCTAGAGCCTCTATTATTTTGTTGCCCATAAAATGCCACCATTTTTTAAAGAAGCATGCAGGAAAGCCATCCGACCCTAGGGATTTGTAAGGGGTCATTCAAAATAAAGTTTCTTTTACCTCTTCCTTAGAGATATTCTCTAGCACAAATATCTAATAAATTGACATACTAGACAAAACAAATAAGCATAGTAATTCTCCCTACCAGGGATAGACACTTTTCCTTCCATGATTGAATCTTGGATCTTACCTCATTCAAGATGGTTTCCCAACTAGATGCCTTTTTTTGACCTAGATCTAAAAACACACTCAAGTATTTACAAGGTAAAGAGCCCCTCTTAATGTTAAGGATTTTACTAATATTTTGTTCCAAAGGAACAAAGGTATTGAAGAATAATACCTCATATTTTGAGAGATTGATATCTTGGACCAAGGCCCTCTTATAAGAGCTAAGGACATCATTTAGAGAATCTTCCTCCTTGCAACTACCTTCCCCATATAGCATGGTATCATTGGCAAATTGTTGGTGGATCATTGCCTCTTCATCTCGTGAGATCTGGATTCCTTTTGTAGACACCATAAAATTGTCAGCACTTTGGAAACATAATTTTCATCAAATCAATAAAGTTTAAGGACAAAATTAGAGAAATTGAGGAAAAAAAGGCTTTTGGATAAATCATGATCTCAGTTATTTACACAATTAATTTAATTAACTAATTGCTTAATTTCCTAAGCATTTTACAATTCAAATTCTAAAAAATCATTTCAAAAGGGTAATTTAATTCAAAAAAAGGGAAATAAAAAAATAAATAAAAGGATAAAAAGACAAAATGGAATAAAAGGCAAATTTAAATAGAGCAAATAAACTCACTATCCCCTCAAAAATTGAATATCCACCTTTTTGGAATTAAAAAGAAAAGAAAGAGCCCTTTTATCCTCACAAACTAAGTATGTTGGACTTTTCCTTTTGTGGGGTTATGTGATATTTTCAGACTTACCATTACCCTAGATAAAAAAGTAATTCCTATAACTTTACCCTAGTCCTTCATAAAATCATATAAATAGGAGGGAAAAACAAGAGAAAAAGACCCAAGTTTTAGGCATCCTTAATATAGGCATATCATAGCTAGAAATTGATAAGTTAATTTATCATCATCACTATAGAGGTTTTATTTTAGCACCATTTTAGCATTTTTTAAACCATTATCTAGCATTATTTATCATTTTTTAGTCTCATACATACACATATCTATAGTATTTTCATGTTCTCATCTTGATATATCTTGAATTCACATTAGATCTCATATAGTCTTTCATAGATCTACACAAATAGCATAATCACATTCTAAAACTATCACTAAGATGTTGATTTTAGAGCAATTTTAGCAGTTGTAGTTAGGGAAATATGAGATGTTTGTGGATTATTTATTTGATAGATATTTCTTGGATCTAGCTTAGCTCATTACTATTCTCACAACACTTCACAACAAGGTCTCATGAATATGCATTTCTCTCATGTACACCTTTAAGAGAATAGTTGTGTTGAAAATTGCTCTAGGCTCATCCTAGAGCCTCATGCATAATGATAAAGAAGGAGGGGGAAATAAGGTGTCCTTGTCTCAATCCTTTAGATGAGGAGAATAAACCCTTAGGTGATCTATTGACTAGGACTGAGAACTTGGGAGTCAAAATACTTTCAAAGAACAAGTTTATCCACCATTTAGAGAATCCAAAAGCCTAGAGACATTTGCACAGGAATATCTAGTCAAATTTATAATAGGCCTTTCTAATGTCTAGCTTGACCATCATGCTAGGGGTTCTATTAAAACCAAATGTATAGATTGCTTCTTGTGCAATAATAATTCCATCATAGATTGATCTTCTTGGAACAAATCCCGTTTGCTCCTCACTTATAAGCATTGGAAGGAAGTTAGTCATTCACTTGGCTAGAGTTTCAGACAGTAACTTATAAAGGGTATTGCATAGAAAAATATGCTAAAAATCCTTAAAGTTGTCTGTTGTATCAATTTTTGGAATCAAGGCTCAAAAAGTGTGATTTACTTCCTTAAGAAGCCCACCCGAGTTTTTGAAACTATCTAGAGCCTCTATTATTTTGTTGCCCATAAAATGCCACCATTTTTTTAAAGAAGCATGCAGGAAAGCCATCTGACCCTAGGGATTTGTCAGGGGTCATTCAAAAAAAAGCTGCTGTTACTTCTTCCTTAGAGATATTCTCTAGCATGGATATCTTATACATTGACATACTAAACAAAAAAAACTTAAGTAGAGTAAGGATAAACACTTTCCCTTCCATGATTGAATGTTATATCTTACCTTACTCAAGAGGGTTTTCTAGCTAGATGCCTTTTTTTTTACCTAGATCTAAAAACACACCCAACTATTTACAAGGTAAAGAGCCCCTCTTAATTTTAAGGATTTTACTAATATTTTTTTTCCAAAGTAACAAAAGTATTGAACATAACACCTTAGATTTGGAGAGATTAATATTTTGGCCTAAGGCCCTCTTATAAGAGCTAAGGACATCATTTAGAGCCTCTTCTTCCTTGCAACTACCTTCCCCATATAGCATGGTATCATTGATAAATTGTTGGTGGGTGGTTGCATTAGTACATTTGACCCCATTTTTTGACCAATATTGGTCAAAATTTTGACTTAGGTTGGTTGAAATTTGGACCAACCAATTGATCAAAGTTTTTCTCATTGAAATTTTGACCAACTTACTAGTTGGTCAAAATTTTGACCAATCCACTGGTAAAAAAATTTCTAGAGCCTTGGTGCAATTTCTACTTGGTCAAAAACTACCAAGCATTGGTCAAAATTTTGACCAATGCTTAGTAGAAAACTTTTAGACATTGGTTAACATTTTGACCAATGCTTGGTTGAAAACTTCTAGGAATTGGTTGAAAGTTTGACCAATGCTTGGTCAAAAACTTCCAGGCATTGGTTGAAATTTTGACCAATGCTTGGTAGGAAACTATTAGGCATTGGTCAAAATTTTGACCACTGCTTGGTAGGAAACTACTAACCATTGGTCAAAATTTTGACCAATGGTTGGTCAAATTTTTTTTTTGAGGCATTCTATAAAACAATTCACATGCCTTGCCTATGATTTGACATTTTGCATGCATCCTACACTCTCCCATCTTGATGATACTAAAAAACACACACAATCAAATCCAAAATGAACTTGCATTTCAAATGGATTATGGAAACCTGATATTGTTAATTTTGCATGCATGTCTCCAAGACAATCACAACTTAAACATATATAAATCTATTATATACATGTTTAAGTTGTGATTGTCTTAGTATACATGCATGCAAAATTAACAATACCAAATTTCCACAATCCATTTGTAATGCAAGTTCATTTTGGATTTGGTTGTGTGTATTTTTTAGCATCATCATTTCAGATCACTCTCTATAATCCATCATCAAACAGATGAGAGAGTGCAGGATGGATGCAAAATGTCAAATCATAGGTAAGGCATGTGAACTATTTTATAGAATGCCCCAAAGAAGCTAAGAATATTGAAATACTTACAAGGGTGTGAGGCACTTCATATTTGTTGATTGCACAATATGGTTTAAGAACTCCTCCTCACTAATTAACTTGCACCAAAGACCGACAATCTTCATATTAATACATAACTATGATTATTTATGATGTAATATGTGGCTTCTTTGATTTTTATTATTCTATTAGAGTGGTCAACATTGAACTGCATGTCGTGGTAGCATAAGATGTAATTTCCTCTAGAAAGCCCTTGGTCAAGAGCTTTTATGTTAGTTGGCAGTTGAACTTTGGAGCAATCACTTAAGTTGCATTTTGATTTGCAACATTATAGTAGAATTGAATATTTTAGCATGAGTGGTTAGAGCAGTGATATAGGCAGAGCTAGAGTTGATCCATCGTAAGGAAGGGAAAAGTTGAGTAAATTGTTAGAGTGGAGTAGTAGAGATGACAGAGCCAAGGCTATCATTGGTCTTTATGTTGTAGACTCTAAGCTTCATCATGTAGATTTAGATAAATTGTCTCAGATATTTGTGATTGCTTAAATAAGCTATTTAGAGAAAAATTTGTTAACGCAAAGTTTTCCTTAAAACTTCAATTTTTTAGCTTCAAAATGTAGGATGGTATTATAGTGTCAACCTAAGGTCTCTCATTGAACAACTTGCATAAAAGTTAAGGATCCTGTTGGTGATGATGAAGCTAAGGGTATTATGTTAACTAGTTTATTTTCCCAATATAGTAATGTTGTGGATGGTGCTTATCTCAAGTCAACTTCTCGCTTTGGAATGGTGCTTTGCACAAGAAACATTTTTGAAATTTTTGATTTGCTACTTTGATTTTCTTTTTGATGCTGAAAAATGTGAATAAGATATGCTTTATGAAGTTTCATTTAGGAGACAAGTTTGGGACTTGATATTTTTCTCAATATGGATTGTTGTCAAGTGAGGTTTAAAGTATGTGATTGAGAATTATACCCTTCACAGTCATTAGACAATTATAGAGATCTGTCACATCTCTTAGGAATCATTGTTGAATAATTTGAATTTGTGATTTAAGAACACAACTTGAAGCTACACCTTATTGAGGGTCACAAGACAACTTGATGGATCCTGGTTGGTTTGGGGAATGGTACTTTAGAAATTTTTTTAATGAAAATATGCATTCAAAATATGTCATCACCATATTTTATGTAACCATTAAAGGGGGGTCACTTCATGGGAAATTAATGTTTTTAGGATCAATTAATAAGGGGGGGAATGTTGGTGTGTTTTTATTACATTGTATGGTAATACTACCATTTGGTAACTGTTAACTACTTACAAATAATTTGCACTTGTAACTACCTTTGGCCTATAAATTTTCCCCATAATGTATCAATAAAATCATCGAATGTTTATCTTCTTTCTATCATGATCACATATTTATCTATGGAGAGAACTGCAAAAATGTGTCCCAAAGGTGATACAATGTAGTTCTAAGATGCATTAGTTTAGTCTGGTAAAATTAATGAACCTTCTGGTTAAGACTTCCTACCTACATTATCCTAGAACACATTTAATCCTTATAAGAAAACACATACACAAACATTGATTTAGAAGGATCAAAATATGAAGTTTATTAAATTTAAATGAAAGTACTGCTACCAGTCACACTTTCTTCATTGGTAAATGCATACATAAAAATAGATGAAAGTACTGCCACCAATCACAGTATTGAAATTTTTGCCATATGAATTGTTTTACTTCAAACTAGAGTACAGATCTATCAAACAAGACCTTAAATAAAAAGCTCAAAAAAAAATACTAGAATATATCTCTTCCCAAACATATTCATTTAAGAGTTTCCAAAGCTTGTAAGCCAACATATATTCCTAAATGATTACAAGAGTTTTTCTAGTCATCTTGTATCTAAATAATGACAGTTTGGATGAAGCGTAAATGAGCATAGGGACACATGGTGGCTTCTTTCCCAATAAGAGTTACAAATATCTAAAATCCACCACACTCTTTGGTGTGATTTATGATTGATGAAAATGCAAACTTCACCCAAACTTGTACAAAAGCTATTGAGATGTATCAATATAAACTTTGTAGGCATCATAGACACTTTTATCAAAATTATAATCTCTCCCAACAAACAAATAAGAAAAAATCAAGATCCAATAAACAAACAAGTTAATAAATAGCTTCAAGAATGAAGATGAATCACTTTAATAGAGCCTTTCTTAAGCAATTGGAGCTACTAAAATGTCTTGCCCTAAATAAATGGTAAACACAAAATAAATTCACAGTAACTAGTTTTATTAAAAAATTGCTACTAGCTAAACCACAGTTGATGATTGAACAAAAAAATCAAATTGGTCAAAAAGAACCTGCATAATATATATTAGAGATGACTTGAAAAATTACCAAAAACAATTCATCAAGCCACTAAGAGCTATCATATCAATAAAAGAAAAAAATGAAGATAAACTCATAAAAAATTGGAAACTCTGGTTCCACAGAGAAGAAATAGAACAATAAAGACAATTATCTCATACTGAAAATTGTTTTACAATATAAAAACAATTATTAAAATAAACTATCAAGTCATCAACGAAAGTCCTCATATTAACACCAAAACAAATACATTATACCTACAGCTTACATATGCAATACCAAAGATCATATATAAGAAGTATAAGCTCGAGACAGAGATAACAAAATAGAATAATAACATCTTGAAGATTAAAAGGCCAATTAGGGCATTCTTTTGCAGCCTTTAAAGCAAACATAAGTAGGAACTTACATTCGGTAGTGGGGTTATTTAATTGGGAAAAAGAATTCTAAATCTTCCAAGGTGATCTTAGGATATGCTTTTCTTTAATATGGTTTCCTAAGATTTTTTATTGTCATTTTTTATTGATCTTAAGAAATGTGGTATAAAATATTATAAACTATAGACAATGCTCCCCCCCTGTAGAATGCCCCTAAAACTAGGGTTCCTGCTTGTGCATATGGGAAAGGCTGGGGAAATTCTTATCCATATTGATTTGCTACTTTTGGACAGACTTCTCCCACTATCATGCATAATGGAGGTTTCAAAGCAATGCCCACACAACTAGTATTCAGTGTAGAAATGAATGAAATTGGCACTAAAGCCAGGCAGAATATACCATTTCCTTATGAAAATGAGCATAGTTTGAGTGGAGTAGACCCTCAAGATCACAGAGTGGCAAAGAGCGAAAGAAGATCTTAGCATGTGAAACCCCTATGAAACCCTAGAAACTATTTCACATAATTTGAGTTTTATACCTCAAGCATGTCACTATAGGAGACAACATATTTAATGTTTCATTTAATATGGCTTTTCAGCAATTGAAACAATTGATTTACACTACATCTAGAGTACTTGGGTTCTCGAGAAACATCCTTTAAGCATCACTATTCTCTCTAGTTTATAACCAAAGTGTAGGGATAACACACAACTTATGGTGAATTTCACTATATCTCAATGTTTTTGAGTGTAGTTTCTTTTGTCAGCATCCAATACTAATATTGTTGAGGGGAATCTACTCTAGTACATATGTTTTTTTCCAGTAGATAGATTTGACTAATAACATGCATGTGAAAGAAATTAATTTAATATGTGTTGATATCTATATTATCAGGCAATGGAAAGTATCAACGATCTATAGGCTTACAAAAGTTCAATAAGATTTTAAACACATAAACAAAATCTGCCATTAAAGATACAAATAAAAATCCAAAGAAGTATATTTTGCATGTAGGGCTTAATAGCTTAGGTTTGCAAATCCCAATGTCTTAAATACAATTCACCCTAGGCTCTTATCTATAGTTATACATAGCAGTATAGACATAAGGCTGAAAATGATAGTGACGAGGAATGCTTTTTTGGTGGTGGAACTAAAGTATTAATCACATAGACTACTCCAAGAAATGGATCGGTCACACATACCAGAGTACTAATCACCAAATTTTGTACTCTGGTACTTATGATAGGTACATGAGTACAAAATCCACCCAAAAAAAAAAGCATGATTAGCACATTACAAAATATAGGAAAACAAGGTTTTACTAGTTGTAGTGGGCCTAGACAAGGATGTTTGCATGGACCTTATTGCTGACAATGCACAAGGCAATATTGGACCGTCGATCAAAGGAGGCATCCACACTTCATCATGAGCTGAAGAATACAATATTGTTAGCAAAGACATTTACAATAGATAAAGATCAAATGGGATACTAGCTAGAAGTGTCCACAAAAAAAGAGAGGTAAGTGTTATAATGTTGATGAAAAAAAACAAACAAAGAGTTACTTACACGAAGCTTGTGCACTACAACCCTCACCATGTTCACCATGTGATGTCACAACTGTCACATATTTCTATACAAGAACACATAAAATTAGAGATCATGATCCATAAGATATCATAAAATATTAACATCTATTGAACTTCTATTATTGCTTTAGTCGAATTATTGCTTACCTTCAAAGATTGGATCCTACGGTCCAATTCTTTTCTCAGTGCCTCTTTCTCCTCGCTTTTGTCACCCTTGATGATAATGTTAACAATTTCATTAGTGCATCTTTGTTTGAGTTTCTGGGCCATGAACATAGGGTCAGCACTAAGGGTGATGTCATGTAGAAATGATGCCCATATTTTAGATTGCATTTGATTAACTGCCATTCTACCTTTTTCTTATCATTTATGCCATCAAATATCAGTAAAATTTCATCAAAATAACTCCGAAGGCATAAAGAAAAGAACATGATAATATGACATTTTTTTCTATATCAACATTAAAAATTACAATAATTAATGTTTACCACCATTGAAGGTGTGTGAGATGGTGCATCCATGTCACCCTATAAAAAGATTAGTAAGTCTTAGAAATCAATAGTGAAATTAAAGTAATAGACTTACCAAAAAAATATATTAATAATAAAGTAGATTGTATATGTAAATCATTTGTCTTAAGTTAGCCAAAAATTTGGTGTAACTAATGTGTATATCTAGAAAAATATTTGACATGTTCTATTTAATGTTTATATTTTCACATATGGTTTGGAAAGAAAAATTTGGTCATACATGACCCCATGATAGTTGATGTTGATCCTACCTGGACATTTCATTGATCATCATGATCATCATCCGTGTCATCATCATCATCATCATCACCATCATCATACTTGTCACTTTGATCATCGTCGCCACCACCACCATCTTCATTGCCATCATCATCATCTTCATCACCATCATTGCCATGACCATATTTGTCATGATCATCACCATCTTCATCACCATGATCATGATCGTCATCAACATCATCATCATCATTATCACCATTATCATCAGCATGACCAAAATCATCACCATCTTCTTCTTCTTCATCACTAGGTAACTGTCATTCCCGATAATCATTTACTTAGTCTTGTGCTTCTGCAATATCTTCTTCTTCCATCACATTATACTTTACTAGCCTTCCTCTTGGGTCATGTCTAACAACAAATGACCAACCTAGTTTGTGTGAAACACCAAAGTAAAACACTTGCTTTCATTGGCTTGGAAGAACATAGGGCTCATCTCTGACTAGCTCAAATGACCTTGTATTAATCATAGTAAATCCACTATCATATTCAATAATAGTCCTATCAAGATCATTTTGATTTAGCTATCACCTACATCATTTGATGACAAATAGAACTATTTTGAATGAATTAAAGTCACACTCAAGTATATCATCCAAAATATCATAGTATTGATTTTCAAATTGTTGAGGATGTATGTCAGTTCTAGACAAAATATTAGTGACCGTGAAGACAACACTTATCCAAGAATCACACATTTTCTTCATTTTGTCTGACTTTTTTGTGCGAAATTTATAGCCATGATAGTATGTATCTTTGTGGTGTTTGACCTACAATTATTCAAACATGTCAAGATTATTTGCATCAATTTGTGAGTTGATATTAAACTTATGTCTCATGATTAGTAATCTTATGTGTACCTTTGTATCTCTTAAGCCATATACTAGATCAAGTACCATTGGTGTAACATTGGGATCTCCATTACGATGAGCTTCTTTAACTAATGGTGCAACACCATCCCATGTTAATGAGTGACCATTTTCTTAAGACTGTTCAATCCATACCATCACCCAATCAAGATTGTTTGCAATATAAAAATGTAGTACATCCCACTCATGACCAACTATAAAGAAGATAATTAAACTAGTTAGAAAAAACTTATATATATTGATGATGGATAAGAATTATTAAACTACAAAAAAAAACTTTTAATTACCTCTCACTCTCCTCAATCTACCTTTCCCCGTTAGGTACTCCCCTTCAAATTTGTCATTAGAGTTGGGATCCCAAATGCGATCTACATGGACATTTTCTACAAAATTTGGAAGATATTCACTAATGTACACTATGGTCTAGTATACCATATACCCCTCTACCATAGAACCCTTAGGATGTGTTCTTTGTCGAACCAAGCCCTTCATAAATTTTAAGTGCTTCTCAACCATCCACATTGACCTAGATTTTATAGGTCCACACAATTCAATCTCCTCAACTTGATGTATGAGGTAGTGTTCTTGAGCATTGAAAAAGGTTGGAGGTAAACACATTTTCATTTCACACATAAGCTATGAAATTTTTCTCTTCCAATATTTTATATCTTTTTTTATCAATTTCTTTAGATGATAACCACCTGAAAGAGATTCAACATGCAAAAACACATAAATGAAATTTCAAATAAAATTATACAATAGATTCCAAATAAAAAATTACAAATCTACAAAAAAATACTTCTAACCTCATGTATTCTCCAAGATCATATATAACTTGTTTAATACTGTTGTCAAACTGGCATGTAAGGGATAGATGTAGGACATATTGCAATCATTAAAAAAAATCATTTCAATATATTATTAAATAATGCAATAGGTAGTACATTCAATTTTGCAAATATATTGTAAATAGAGAACATGACTTACCTTGATGAAGGTATGCCAATCATGTGTTTTCAACCCTACCCCAAAATCAAATTTCTTTGATAGAAGATTTCTTATATTTGCAGCAAATCCTGTTGGAATTTTTTTTTTTTTTTTTTTATGACTTCTTTTAATGCATCACTTTGTTGCTTCGTTAATAACCAAGGAAGGGCACTTGTATTTATGCTATCTCCATTGCTATTTGATTCAATGAAATCTTTTAGTGCATGATTGGATTCATGAATTTCAGTAAATTTTTTGACAATTTATTCTCTATCATGCCTTCCATCCAACATTTTCCATAGTGTCTTTGTTACATTCTTTCTAATATGCATAGCATCAAACAAACACACGATTGGAGATCCTTGTAGTATGGTAACCTACTAAATTGAGTAGGATAACTTTTCATTCCTCTAGGAAGTTGGTCATTGATTTCTTGACGACCTTCACAAGCATCAATTATAGCATTAGTAAATATAAGACAATATCAAAATACAAATTTTAAACTTTGGATGACAAATTGGACATTACCTCAACAATTTAGTTGATCGTATTCCAGCTTCCATATATGAGGTGTCATTCTTCATGGCCTTGATGATGTCTCTTCCCATTAAAAAGATGTCTTTCAACAATTCAATATGTATGATTATTGTGGAGAAAGTGCCTAAACTCATCGAACACTTGCTTTCCTAAACTTCTCGAATGACGAGATTTCATCTTCAGACCACAAACTGGACATGCAAATTTTCCCTTTGTCTAAAGACCTTAAAGATCATGTATAATTATCATGCACAATTTAAACATACAATAGTAATGTGTAAGAACTATAACAGACCAAAAATACGTGATCTTAACAATATAACATACCACAAAAATGAGTTAGCCTAGGGGCATCATGTATTGTCCATACAAGCATTGCATGGAATTATAATTATCGGTGTCCTATTGGTCTAGAGATGTCATATATAGTGACACCATTCCATAACTTCAACAACTCGTCAATTAGGGACTCAATATACACATTCATATCTCTAACTTTGTACTTACCTAGTAATTGAATGAACATAAACATTACATAATTATTATGACCATTTTCATGTACTATTTATAAATTAATTAAGATAACTATAAAATGAAAAAATAATTGGCACAATTATTGACAACATTATGTGCTCCCTCTTTATGGACATCCAAGGAGGAATGTTATTGTTAATAACAAAAATAGACCACACTAAGTAAATAGATCTCATATCTCCATATGGATTGACACTGTCCACTGCCACTGAAAGCTTTAGATTATGAGGTTCTTCTTTAAAGTGTGACCATGTTTATTCTATCTTTTTAAATGCAAAACCATCAGTAGGCATTCACATAATGTCTTCTTGACTTCTATTACATGCATGGTAATCCATGTGCCAAGCTAGCACACTTGAATAATTGTTGAAGACGTGGAATAATGGGAATGTACCAAAGAACCTTGTGAGGCACCTTTTTTGTTATTTGATCTGATTGATATCAAATAATATGACAATCAGTGTATTCTGTTGCAAATTCATGTTGTTTATGATATATAATGTGATCACTGAGACATGAAAATATTGTCTGATACTTCATTCCAATCTAATTCATAATGGTAGATAATTCTCAGTATGAATGAGGTAAAATATTTGATGGTGGTAACAAAAAATTACCTATCAACCTACAAAAACAAATATGCATTGTTAATATAATGAATAGTAATTGTATGCTAACATTGAAGATGGAAAAAATGGCATACCTTAGCATACGTGACATTTCTACATTGGATAAAACATTCATAACCTTTAAGTTCACCAACACTATAGCTGAGAGTAGAGTTGTTTGGGAGCCTTCGTATAAGGGCTCGTGTGCCTTCTCAAGTAAAGGTATATCAAGACCATCTTCATCATCATTATCAAATTTTCTAGTACCATCATTGTGAGCCTCTTCATCACCTGCTCTAATACCATCTTCTTCAATCATGTCCTCTGGCACATTATCATCTTCTTCCATGAGAGTGTTATCCTCAGCTTGGATATTCACACCTCCATGTTCCTCCAGTAGGAAATCCACATTCAACAATGGACAAAAATCATGGCCCCCTTCAATGTGACCATGTTGCCTACAATGACTCTAGGCTATTGTGATTAGAATTCTTTGATTCTTTAAGCCCTTATAGTTTTTGCAAGGACAATAACATTTATCATGTTTTCTTTGGAACTGAGACCACAATGCAACCATTGTCTCATTATTTTGTTCTGGGTTCATATTGTTAAGCATGGTCTTTCTTCATAGGAAAATATATTTGCAAATAAATTGGACATGTTGTAGTTAATGTTTATATTTGCACATATGGAAATTGATGATTAATGTTTTCAAATGTAACTAAAATGATCTTATAATTTCTAGAAGGCCTAGATGTTTGAAAAATGTGGAGTTATAGACAAAGTATCTTAATTATTTACAAAATGACTCAAAGAGATGTCACAAGGTGAAAGTTACTTAGGTGCTATCAGCAACATGCCTTGACTAATCCTGATAGCAATGACTATTGTGATTAATGCATCAACTAATGAAGATGACTAAAAGATCAAAACATATTAATGTCTAGCAGTGTTTTTCTCGAGGAAATATATACTCTTCAATAAGATATAAAAGGAAAAATGAATTAGATGTGATCTATGTGTGCTCCAAGAAGATGGACATTACCTTTTGAAAATCATTCAACATGGGCATCATATTTTCATCAATTTATTAAGAGGTTTGTATAGTTTGAGAATAGAGTAAGAGATAGTTATCATTATCTTAAGGACTGCAGACTAAGTGTAATTAGACATTTCATTGTCTATGGTTTTACCAATTTCTCATAAAAATAAATAGATTCTTGAAAGATGGGTTCTTGAATTAGGTTCCTATTTTAAGAACCCATCTCATTTCAAGAACACATCTCTTAAGAATCTATTCATTCTTTCCATTTCAAGAGTCCCTTCATTCTTTTCATTATTATTATCTACATTCCTCATTCAAAATACATTTAATTCCAAGTTGTTAAGTAGAATTTTCTTTGAGTAATTTAGTTGGATAGAATAATTGTGAATGCATCCTTTATTGACTCTACCATTGACCAAACTACTAGCTACTTATTTATTGTGAGTCTTGTGTTGGGTGGTTGAATGACATTTTAGTGCACTTCACTTCAATCCATACTTGATCTTTGATTTGCATCCATAGATGGGATTAAGTAGGTGGTACTTTTTGAAAATCATTTGAGCATACTCTAGAATCTTGTACTAGGTTAGTGGAGTCAATGCCAAGATTGCATCTAGTAGGGTACCCCTCCTTCCTACATCCTTCAATAGAACTAGAAGCATCATAGATCCGTAAGTTTATGTTTTATTATATTTCACAGGTTAAAGATTGGAAAATATGTTCATTGCACATTGTAAAGACATATCATTCAAATTAAAGTTGACAGACTCCTGGTGAACCATAAGCAGTGTCTCTAATCAAGAGAGGATTCAATATTCAGTATTTCATCTTGAGATATTGGGTGGTCTATCTTGTAAGTTGTAGGGGAATAAAAATCACATCAACAAGCCTAAGACATCAACCACTAGAGTTGGTGACAACACCTTCTTTAGATTCTCAAAGCTTTGCTTTGTTTCCTTCATCCATATGCACAGTTACTCTTCAATAACTATGTTGGAGGCAATACTATAAGGGCATAATAATAATCATTGATGAAAAGTCAATGGCAACCAACTAACATCGAAAGCCTCTAAACTCCTATATGGGAGAAAATGTGACTTGTTGAGAGCATGAATCAACAAGAAAAAATTAGTTCAAATCAAAACATGTAACAAGAATTCATCAAAATGAAGGAAAACTAAACTGATGCTTGCTTGAGTTTTGCAACTCAAAGCAGCCAAAAAATCAAGTCTTCCAGCCACCTCTATAGCTCAACAAAGGCACCCATGAGAGGCCTTGTTGGTGTGTTAAGATGGAGGGTATGTTTGGTGTGCTCTTCCAAACACAAAAAAGTGTTGAATCTCTTGAGTGAATGTGCAAATATGAGTGAGCATGCAATATGATCCTAAACTACATGAAGTGAAGAATGCTTCAAGAAATGACTATGGAGAAAGCCATACTTGAAAGCATTCAATCGTGAAAATATGAAATGCAATAAAGAAACTAACTAGATATGCAAGCTAAACTAAGATGTAAATGAAATGGAGATGAGAAAATGCATGTAAACTAGACCAATAATGCAAATGCAAAGTTAAATCAGTTACCAAATGGTTAGTATTCACCTAGAAATCTCTATGAAAACTCAAACTACAATGAAAACCATAACACGAAAACTCAAGACTCAAAATGGCATGGTAACAATGCAATAATGAGAGATGAAAATGCTTGAGACAAAGCCTCTATTTATAGGCTTGAGAGAGGGCTTGGTGAGGTGGCATCCATGTAGATGCCACATAAGGTGACATGCAAGCTATGCAAATGGTCAATAATTCAAAGTTTGCTCACATGTGTGAGAAAACTTGAGAAGAAGAGTGGGAGACAAGAGTGCAAAGGGGAGTGTGTAGGCATGAAATCTCACATGTGTGAGCACACACTTAGGCTAATGAGGGGGATTAGGAAGGAGATTAAGAATGATTAAGTGGGATTAGAAAAGAAGTAAGCTTAAGATGATGAAAATGGTGGGTATAGGCTAGGTTTTAGGCTAAGCTTAAGATTAAATTAAATATGATTTAATTTAATCATGGGTTTAGAGAATTAATAGGATGTGAGGATTTAAATAAATAAAATTTATTTAAAAAGGGGATGATGGAGGATAATGTGTTAAATTAATTTAACACATTAAGGCTAGAAGTATTTAAATTAAATTTAAATACTTAGGAGAATAAACTCATTTAATTAAATTAAATAAGTAGAAGAATGTGACAACTATAATTAATTAATTAATAATTAATTAAAATGTCATGGGCAATATTAAATAAAATTAATATAGTGTTTAGGACAATTTTAAGTGTCTACATTTTGCCCCTCTTTGATGTGATGTCAAGATGACATCATATCAAAGAAAAGAAAATATAGGTTGCCCCAGAGAAGGATAGGAGTCCTAGGAATGACGACAGAGGAGGAGGGGTGCCCCCTCAAGGAAATGGGGTGAAAAAAGAATATATTTTGCCCCATTTTCTCAAAAATAGACATGGGAAGGAAAAGGAAAGGAAAAAAGCTTACAAGAAGGCCATGCATGACTTGTTGGTAAGATTGACATGAAGCGGGGTGAAGTGGATAATGATTTATCTAAATGCAACTTAACTACATGAACACATGAGATTTAGTTGTGTTCATATGGGAGAGCACACCTTTTTTTGATATTACAAGAGGAGTTATGCATCAAATGCTATAGTAGCATAGATGATAATATTCCTTTGTGTGGACTAAACTCTTAACACAATAGATGTAGGTTTCTGAGTCATGATGGAACAAATGACATTTATGCACTGGAGAGGTCTGGGCACACCCAAAGTCTTGTTAGGGATCTTGGTGGAAAGTGTGCTAACCTATTGCCCCCAATGAGCAATGCATAATCATAACTTGAAACTAACATAGATGTGCTAAAGAATCATGAAAATAGATCATATTGCAAAATGACACATGTAATTAGGTTAAACCATTCAAATGATACCAAGATATAAAAGATCGAGGAACACTTGGAAAACCTATCACAGACACACAAAGATAAAATCAACAAAAAGACTTTATGACCAAGTAGTCATTCAGTCCACAGTTCTTTTCGTGAACTTGATTTTGATAGTGAAATTTGTTGAGCCTGTGTAGGAAGGATTCATCTTGTAAGGCAAAAATTGATTGTTTGATTGAATTGTATTGAAATGTTTGTGATTTTTCACTGGCAGTAGTGTGAAAGGAACGATATTCTTAAATCATTTAGTCTCATTGTGAATTTGTGTAAGTTTGTTTGCAATCACTATTTTGATAAGCTCAATTTGATGGGTTGAAGCTCAGTGTCATGAGATTGGATGATGAATAGAAGAATTTGGATAAGATATGAGAAGATGATGGATGAATTTGATTGAAATGGAAGGGGAATGTGAGAGAGAAAATGATAAATGTTCTCTAGAGGGAAGTGCATTGAATGGAAGACTAGAAATTTGATCAAGGTATATGCAACTAGATGGAAAAATGAAGGAATTGATTATGGAAATGATTTGAATGAAATGATTAGAAGAAGGGAATATGATTAGATGAGAGAAAAATTGAATTGATTGAACAGTAGACAAAAATATGGAAGTTATGTAAGGCAATGCGGTATGGATGGAGTTTGCCCCCAGTAAAGTGTGCAAGTGGAAGAGGAAAAATGAATGGATGGATAAGTGGAAGTGGAAGACATGGATACATGATAGAAAAATGAAGGGAGGACTCAAGCATCTAGATATATGGATGGTATCCCTTGATATGCTATTCTTTTTCTTTTTTAATTTTCAAGGAATTTTGGCTATTTTCTCATAGATGTTGGTAGGATGGTGAAAAGAAGGATAAAGTGGATTGGGGAATGGAGGACAATGACTTATGAGAAAGTTTGGATTAAGGGGGTGGAGTGGGTGGGAGGAAGACATGGTTGATGGATGCTAGGTTGGAAGACTTGCGAAGGAAGTGGAAAGATCGTCATTGGCACACACCTTGAAGGGTGATGGAAAGGAGGGAATTGCGGAGGATATGTAAGATTTTGGGATATAAAGACCCAAAATGGAAGCAGGCGAAAATGGATTGGGGATGGTGGATTTGGGTATATAAGGACCCAAAATGGATTTGGAAAATTGAAGTGTGGATGATTTATGCATGAGGGAAGCCTTTGGATTAGCAAAATTGGATGTCATTTTGAATCTTTCTTTGAGATTCATTGCTACATTAGGTAGCTTTGGTGTCCACAAAATTTTTGCATTTTTGATTTTTAGCCTTTGTGGCCTTTTGATTGTGCTTTGAATCAGATATTTATTTTCTTGGACATGTCATTTAGAGGGGACATGTTGATCCTTGGATTTTTGTGGATTTTTGGCTTTATGCTCTTTTTCTTGAGCATCCAATTTGCTTCCATTGGCCATGGTATGGGTGCATGAAGATAAATGGGATGGAGAGCGTATAGATGGTGAATGTTGGAAGGAATTCAAGGATGTGTGCCTTTGTTGATCTTTACTAACATGGATATGGTAGATGGATGTGTAAGGACCCAAAATGGATGGAAGGGATGAAAGGCTTGGATGTGGAACATAAGGACCCAAAATGGATGGAAGGGAGGAAGGAATGGGAATATGGATATAATGTCCTAAAATGGACTTGGAAGATGAATGATGGAAAGCTTTAGGTTTGGATGGAGGAATTTTGGATTGGGAAGAAGTGTAAGACATACCAGCATCTTGAGACATTATTTCTTCAATGGGATACTTATTATTTTCAACACAAGATGTGAGTCCATGTATATGGGGTTCATGAGTGGATTGGATAGGCATGATATGATCATGTGGAGGATTAGGATCACGAGGTGGATTGTGAGGGATAATAGGATCTTTAGATGGATGGAGATCATGAGAGGCAAATGAAGGGGTGCTTTGATCTTAACTTAAAAGAGGATCATGTGGTGGGATGAGTGGATCATGAGATGGACTAGAATCATATGTTGGAGTGGAGGGAATGGGACCATGAGATTTAGTGATTTGATCTTGACATGGAGGAGTATTAGTGGATGGAGTGGAAGGAGAATCTTCATAAAGTGGAGGATCTATGGGTGCAAACTCTCGAGATGGAATGGAAGCGGTAAGGTGTATGACACATGGAATGCCTTGATCTTGATTGGGAAGGGAATCATGGTATGGACTAAGGGGGATAAATGCATCTTGAGGGATAAGGGAAGGATGAGATGGAGAAATGCTCGGATCTAGAGGAGAAGAGGAATCTATAGTGACATGCTTTGGAGGAAGAACTTTGGGTGATTGGCTCTCTTCATTTTGTATTTTACACTTAGCCAAAAATGATGAGAAATACCCCTTACGAGGTGGGGATAATGTTTTTGGAGGATTAGGATTGTGTGAAGGTGTAACTATGGATAGGGGATTACATGGAGGGTTGGGGTTGGATGGGATATGAGGACTAGGATCTCGAAACATGGGGGAAGAGGACACATGGCATGGAAGGCAACCTCTTTTTGTTGACTTGCTAAGAGATAATTCTTTAGTTGCTCCATATTTTTGGAAAGGGTATTTGTGTTTGAGAAATTGTGTGGGCTATGAATGGAAGTGTATGTGGTTGAAGGATAATGAGGTGGATTTCCCTTGTCAAAGGTAGAAGAATGATGAACATGAGATGGGTTAGAGTTGGATATGAAATGTTGAGGATGAATTTGATATGCAGGTTGAATGGGAGGTATAAATCCATATTGTCTTTGAAGATTGTCAACCATTTGATTAAGCAAATTTGGATCCATGGATGTTAGATGAAGAGTGATGAAAGATTTGATGATGAATGAAATATGAACTTAGGACTAGGAGCAAGTTTTGACTTTGTGTTAATGTTGGTTTGAATTGGATTGGACTTGATATTGATTGAATTGAATTGATTTGATATGATATTGATTGGATGAGGGTTTGATTTGATTTGATTTAAAAAAACCCTATGATATTGAAAACAAGTGAAAGTGGGATTTGTATTAAAGTAGAAGATGTGATGCAAAGTTGAATTAGAAGAAGACATGAATGAAATTAGGAAGATTGATTATGGATGAAGATGTAAATGGATCGAATTAAGAATTGATTAGAAAAGAATGAATTTGACAAGGGATTGAATTAAGAATCATGAGGATGAATCATTGAATGAAGGAATTAGATCTTGATGTGGATTATGAACCATGATTAGGATGAAGATTATGGATTGTATTGAATGATTAGGAAGATGAGAAAATGATATGGAAGACCATGAGAAATGATTTGGATGAATAGAGATGATTAAGGTTTTGAGGAAAGATTTGAATGATTAAGAACGTGATTAAGACAAGAGATGCATGATGATGATGGGATGAACAAATAGAAGAAGTGATGGAGGAAACAAGAGCTTCTTTTTGTTGTTTTTGAAACGTTTTGATTTTTTTTTTGGGATTTTTTGAACTTTTACGATTTTTTTGGATTTTTATGTTTTATGATTTTTTAAAGTTTTTTCAAATTTGAGATGCAAAATCAAACACGGAAATATGTACAAGGAAAGTGTGTTTCAAACACTCAAGAACATCAAACACACCAACAATCCTATAAGGCTTCAACTAGAATGTACAAGGATCAACTAGAGGGCATCCTCGATATATGTAAGGTACGTGAGGCCCAAATCTGTAGATGAAAGAAAATACTGCCACATAGCTAGGGGGAGATGGTAACCCAAATCTCCTCCTTCACTTCCCAAAGGTATAAAGTTCTTTGGCGCTTAGCTAAGAGTGAGAATATTTTGCTTCCAAGAGAGGTGTCTTTCGATTCACCTTCCAACTTTTATACTCTTCCAGAACACTAGAGTGGAGGTCATCTTAAAGGGTGATGAAATCCCCAAGCAAGCCTCCTAAAAAAAGAAAAATAAGACCACTTATTTCTTGTGCACCCAAAATCATCTGAAGGCACGAGGGGAGAGAATATATAAGTGGCCTTAGGATTTAACAAACATGCGTTCTTTCTCAATGAAGCTTTAGGTTTTGTAATCTACTTGAAGGGACACATGTTTAAAACATGCAAGGTTCTTTCCAACTTGAAATTTTGCCAACGTAAATAAAATACGAATTCATCAATAAAAAAGTAAACCGAGTGTTTTTCATAAGAAAAATTGCTAAAAATGAAATTAATTTCTCTTAAGGCATTCAAGATTGTGTGAGTTTTTTTTAAGCACCAATTCCAAATGTTTCCTAGCCTAAGCATGCATGTCCATTTCCTTAAGGCATTCAAGAGTGTGTGAATTTGTTTTAAGCACCAAATCTAAATGTGATCTAGCCTAGGCATACATGTCCATTGTCCCTTAATGCATTCAAGATGGTGTGAATTTGTTTTAAGCACCAAATCCAAATATGATCTAGCCTAGGCATACATGTCCATTGTCTCTTAATGCATTCAAGATGGTGTGAATTCTTTTTAAGTCTCAAAACCAAATGTTGTTTCTATCCTAAAAATTCATGTCAACTTTATGCACTATGTCCAAACATTTTCTATGCTAAACATTCATACATTCAAATGAGAGCGATTAAGTCATACAAGTTCATTAGCCCTTTAAGTTTAAGTGATAAAAATCACTACAAACTCCCTTAGTGATGAAAATCACTATTGTTTGTTTTAAGTCTTTCAAGCTTAATTTTCAAGAGCAATAAAACATTAAAAAAAACTTGCAAGAAAATATGGTTAGGTGTTTAAAATGCTCCAATCTAAAAGAAGAAATAAACTTGATTAGCCTCATAAGAAAAACACCAAAATGAAGGCTTTACTGTGAAAAAAATTTATTTTAACTTTTTTTGTTATTTTTTCTATACATAAATAAGCTTAGAATGACCCAATTCCTATAGAACCACAAAATGCAGGTAGAGATGACAGAATGCACAGATGACAAAATAGAAGGTCACCAAAAAAATGAAGATGACACAATAGAAGGTCACCAAAAAAGCGCAGATGACAGAATAGAAGGTTGCTAGAAAAGTGCAGACGACAGAATAGGCCACCAAAAAGTGCAGACGACAGTATACAAGCACAAACGATAGAATGGAAGGTTACCAAGAAAGCACAAACAACAAAATAGGTCACAAAAAGTGCAGACGATAGTTTTTGAGGCAGAGATGATAGTTTAGTGCGCCCACAATGCAAACAACACTCTACGAAGCAGAGAGGACAAAACAAAATTCAGAGACGACATAATAGAAATTTTTTGAAATTTAAAAAATAAAAATAAAAATAAACATGCAAAGATGCCAATCTATGCAGATGTCAATATGTGAAGATGATAGAACGCAGACGACACTACATTCAACACAGACGACAAAGAGAGATTTTTTGTGACAGATTGCAAATTCTTGACAGATTTTTGAGATGAAAATAGGGACGTGGGTCCCACTGGATGTACCAAAATGTGTGCTAGAAAATGTGACCTATTGGAATCATGAATCAATAAACAAACATTAGTTAAAAAACCTCAAATATGCTTCAAAGACTCAACAAAATGAAGGAATATTAGCTAACTAATGCTTGTTTGAGTTTTACAACTTTAAGCAGCCAACAAACCAAATCCTTCAACCACCTCTACATCTCAACAAAGGGACCCATGCGAGGCCTTATTGGTGTGTTAAGATGGAGGGTATGTTTGGTGTGCTCTCCTAAACACAACAAAATGATGAATCTCTTGAGTGAATGTGCAAATGTGAGTGATGATGCAATATGAACCTAAACTATATGAGATGAAGAACACCTCAAGAAATGGCTATGGAGAAAGCCATACTTGAAGGCACTCAAGTGAGAATATTAAAATGCAACAAGGAAACTAACTAAATATGCAAGATATACTAAAATGTAAGTGCAATAGAAATGTGAATGCATAAGCAAACTAGATGAGCAATGCAATACAAAGCTAAACCAACTACCAAAGGGTTAGTATGCACCTACAAAATCACTATGAAAACTCTACTAATGCAAGCTCAAACTACCATAAAAGCTCAAACTATGAATGCAAGCTCAAATCTCAAACCAACATGATAACAATGCAATAATGAGAGATGCAAATGCTTGAAATAAGGCCTCTATTTATAAGCTTGAGAGAGGGCTTGGTGAGGTGGCATCCATGTATATGCCACATAAGGTGACATGCAAGCTATGCAAATGGTCAAGAATTCAAAGTTTTCTCACACATGTGTGGGAAAACTTGAGAAGAAGACTGAGAGACAAGAGTGCAAAGGGGAGTGTGTAGGCATGCCATCTCACATGTGTGAGCACACACTTAGGCTAATGAGGGGGATTAGGAAGGAGATTAAAAATGATTAAGTGGGATTGGAAAAGAAGTAGGCTTAAGATGATGAAAATGGTGGGTATAGGCTAGGTTTTAGGCTAAGCTTAAGATTAAATTAAATATAATTTAATTTAATTATGGGTTTAGAGAATTAATAGGATGTGATGATTTAAATAAATAAAATTTATTTAAAAAGGGGATGATGGAGGATCATGTGTTAAATTAATTTAACATATTAAGGCTAGAAGTATTTAAATTAAATTTAAATACTTAGGAGAATGAAATCATTTAATTAAATTAATTAAATTAAATAAGTAGAAGAATGTGACAACTATTATTAATTACAATGTCATGGGCAATATTAAATAAATTAATATAGTGCTTAGGACAATTTTAAGCATCTACAACTCCAAAATATTTTTCAATATTAATTGTGCTAATATTATTTTGATCTCACCATGATCAATCTTTAGACCTACTGCTCAAATAATATACGCCAACTGTTTGACTTCTTTCTTTCTAAAAATACAATTGAGTTTCTTCATGTCATACTTATTTATAATCAATATTGACAACCATTGGCCACACAAAAAAGATGGCTCTTCCAAGACTTCTTGTAGAAATAGATCTTACTATATTACATAAGAGAACATATCCACACCCTTGATGCAAATCCCTATGACAGCGAGATGGTAGGGAACGACCCTTGTGTGTTCCTTGTTTTTAAGGAAAATTGGAATGTGTTCCTAGAATGAAGGTAAATGGCATATGATGTCCCATGATAACTAGGGTTATCTAAGATATCCTATAACCATCCTAGAGACAACAGGTTGTCTTTAATAGCTCCCAAGAAAATGTACACCAAGCCCTCCCATTGTTGCACATATGAATGTTATGTCTTCATTGATGTCAAACTTGTTGTAGGTAGTATCTAACCGATGGATACAGAAGTCCAAGAGTTGTCTTCTACAATGTCCCAAAGCATTCTGGAGTGATATAGTATTAGTAGTGTACATATATGTTCTCATTGAGTGGAAATTGGTGGAGAAGATTGTAGAAGATATATGCAGATGTCTTAGAACTTATCTTAAGCTTTGGAGATAGTTTCAATTGTCTATGCAAATATATTGACAAGATGACTATTCTAGTCAACAATTGAGTTTCATTGTTGGTCCACATTATGTTATCTTGCAGTTGGAATGTGGTGTTGGTAGATGTCAAAGGATGCTACAATTTTTGTTTCATGGTTTGATTTAGTCTACAACAAGAATTATGATGTTCTATGCATTAGATTGACAAAACCAAACTACCAATTTGACAAGATTTCCATGCATCTCTCTGTGTGTAGTTGTTTTGGTGATGTAATTTGATGATAACAATACATTGTAGTCAGGTGATGCTATGTTAAGCATCCATGAGAGTTATGGAGACCACACTTTGATTTGATTTTGTTTGGCTAATAAGCACTAATAACATTGTCTTTTGGGGCTAGCTAGAGATGTTTGTATCCTTATGGTTGTGTATGGTGATAATGGCGATGATTTTTGGATGTAGAGGAAGGTATGCCAACACTGTGTGATGCTTCATAGGCTTTATTTCCTTCTGCATCCTTTGAAGATTGAGCATAAAATTGACAGTTCATGAGTTACATGCTACATTTCATTACGCCAACCTAAAGGATATTATTTTGTGTTGCAGTGGATATATATTGGCAGATATCCTTTGAAGATGGTTAAATGAGTTTTTTATGGTAATGTTTGACAAATTGTTGAGTGTAAAACTAAAAATGCACAAATATGCACATATGAGATTAGTCATAGATGTATAAACAAAAAATTGTAATTAGCATTGCAGAGAATTCACTTGTACTTAGTTCATTCAATATTATTCATTGCAATTTGTACTAATGCATCTTGCTCTAAAGAATGTGATCTTTAGTGATATGCAAATCTTGTGTGTTGTGCTCTAAGGCAATGAACCTTAGTTTGCAAATCTTGTGTCTATATCTTGGCCTCTAGCCTAAAATATTGTAATTAGTTCTTCTTAAAGTGAGTGTGATTCTCACCATGGTCTTTCCCACATTGGGTTATCCAGATAAAAACCAATGTTATGTTTTTTTTTCTTTCTTATTCACTTATTTACTTCTATACTTCAGTTAGAGTAAATGATTAATAATTGGTTATGCTGTAAGGAAATGAACCTTAGTTTGCAAATCTTTTGTCTATATCTTGGCCTATAGTGTAAAATATTGTAATCAATTCTTCTTAAAGTGAGTTTGATTCTCACCGTGTTCTTTCCCACATTGGGTTATCCACATAAAAACCCATGTTATGTTTGTTGTTCTTTCTTATTCGCTTATTTACTTCTACACTTCAGTTAGAGTAAATGATTAATAATTGGTTATGTTTTGGTGCATGCTGGTTCAACCCCCTATTAACACCTGAAAGTGCTCGATGATTAGTCTCAAAGCCAGGTTCTTGAAGAAACAATCTAACAACTGAGGTAGATCTATGATTTGAACACTAAGTTAGACTATGAAAGGGATTTGGATGTAATGGAGACACAAGAATGAGATATTAATGTAGTAGTGGATCTTGAGGGAGAATTGAGATGTACAATTATTAAAATGGATGAGTTTGAAGAAAAATGGAGAAAGTTGAAGAAAACATTATTCAACTAAAGAAGTAGATTCAAGAAGAAAAGAAGAACACCAATAATCTTGAAACAAAGCTACAAATCAAACCCAAATTATCCATAAAGCTTGAAGGAGAAGCTCCATCTAAAGAATGAATTGAAGGAAGCCAAAGAATGAAATAAACTTGTTGACTACTAAGCTTGAGGATGACATTGAAATGTTGAGAAAAAGAATTAAAAGATGCAAAGGAGCAAATTGAAAAGAGCCTAAAAATTAAAGGCAACACTGATCTACTTGCTAAAATGCTTGATTTATAGAAGCCCTCCAAGGACAAAGGTGGACTTGGTTTTGAGAAATGAGAAAGCTCTAAGACTCCAAATAGGGATGACGAGGAAAAGGAAAAGGATCTCAAGGATGAATTCAAGAAGGAAAATGAAGATAAAAAAAGGTCTACTCCAATTTGAAGTGAGAATTTCAGAAGGTTTGCCTCTGCTCAAACAAGGCACCCTATATTGTTCAATTGTAAATATGTTTCATTCAAAAAGTTTGAACATAAAGCTAGTTCGTGTAGAAGTTAGATCAGACCAACCTTTTAATGGTCAAAGTTATGCTTGAAATAAGTTTGGACACAGTCGATCAATGTAGACAAATAATGGGAAATGAATTTGTGCATATAAACAATGGGAGAAATGATCACTCTTTCAATGGATATTGTTATGCATGAAACAAATATGGGTGTAAATGTAAATTAAATTTATAACAGATTTATAGTATTAGGTGTCTTTTATTTTAGAATTGAATAATTACTAATCTCTAATCTGATTTTTGCAGATTCTGATCTGAATTTGATAGTCTTGATCTATCTCAATTGTATGTGAAATAGATTCAATATTTACAAATACTAAATGCCAAAGTATAATTGTAGAACTCAAAGTAAGGTTGAGCATTTATGAACTTTGATGCTCTTTGGCCTGATTGGGTATAGGTATGCATATGATATGAAAGGCCATGAATTGTGTGGACATCTCAATATGTGCCTTTACACTGGCAACAATTTGTAATGCAAATTAGACCATCAATCGGTGTTTAATGATCAATTTGTTTAAACAAACCTTTACAATAGTAACCAATCCGCAAAGTCAATAATCAGACTTAAATTTGAGATATATGTTTGCACATATCTAGATCATGTGATCATGACTCCATCACTATATAAGGTGAACACAAAAAGAACAAGAAAGAATTTGCAGAGGAAGATCATGTTGGAATGTTCAAAATGGGAAGAGTACTTCTAAGAGGTGGGGGGGTGAATCAAAAGTACCATACTTTTAACCTTCTTTCAATCCTTTAAAACATATAATTGAAAAGTATACTGCATGCATGTAAACATATAAATGAACATGAAGTAAACACATAACACCAAATTTGGTAACCTAGAAATCCTCTAGGAATAAGAAGGTAAAACTAGGGTAGGGATGCCACCCACAAAAATCACTACAACAATAAATGTTTGACCACTTCTGATGGTCTACCCTGTGAAAGGGCTGCCCTGTTAAAGGCTTTACACTATGTCAATAGTGACCTAGTTAGAGGATTTACAAACACTTTACATGAAGTGTCACCTTGTTAAAGGATTTAGTCACCTCTTCAAAGGATCTACAAAGTAGCTATTAAGCTAACCTATCAACATAGGATTTTCACTTATCTAATTCAATGGCTAGAAAGTATTAGGAATCTTTGACCTGATTGCTTACAATCTTCAATTGCTGATTTTAGGCACTTGATCTGCTCCTTTTGACCTTGATCCTCTGAGATTTGATATTTGATTGTGTCCCTTGTACTATTCTGATCAATTGGATATGTAGTTGCTGCTCTGTTCCTCTAAGTCTTTCTCTTTTTCACACTAAATTTTGCTATATTTTACCCATACATTGCTCTCTTCCACATATGCAATGGGGTTTTCAACCTCCTTTTAAAGATTGTGAAGACTTAGGGTTAGATATGGATCTATGAACCATATTGAATCTTGACTTCCCACTCATTCCTTGCACTTTCCTCATTGGTCGCATGCCTTCTCCATTTTTCTAATTGGGTACATGCTGATTGCATAGGAAATGTAAAAGATTCATCCTTATCTTTTTTCTCGTTCAAAATCCTTCTATGTCGGCTCCAAAAATGGTTTATATCTGAGTTTCTGAGGGTACAAACTCATGTTAATTTTGTGTTACTTGAAACATAATGGACTACTGGTGCTCAACACATATACTATCTTGGCTTTCTTGACACCTATTACATATTGTCTTGCTCGACACATGTAAGATCCTGGATCGCTTGGCACATGTATAGTTCTGGATTTCTTAGCATTAATTATGACTTGGCACCTATATATCACTCGAAACTTATATACTGATTGACAGTTGAAGTCACTTGACACCTATTGAAAATCTGACCTAGCACACACTGCGGCTTAACATACATAGTGTACTCGGCTTCAATGTAGAAAGTGGTTAAGTGTGTTGACACTCAAATGTCAAAACCATCTAAGACCAACAATCTTCTCCTTTGACATGAGTGTCAAAAACAATTAACTAGAAATTACTAATCTATCCTTATGAGTACCTTATCCAATCTATTCTGCATATGTACAAAAAATTTCAAAAATTTGCGTTCAAAATACATTATAAATCCTCCTGAGCTAATTGTGCCTTGTCATTCTTGCAATCAAAATTTTGTGCTAAATGTCCTTGATACTCTTTTGCCTTTACCCTGTAGCTGTGTTTTGTATATGATCTATTAGAGCTATGGAATTCCTACATTTTGTGTCAAATCTTATATGGAATAGAGCTATCTTCCATAAGATTGCCAAAATTTTGTATCTCCCCCTCACTTTGTCTTATTAATTATCTCCCCCTTTTGGCTATCTACAATGAAAGAATGTAATCAAAATGTATACTCCCCTTATCTTTCTTATTATTTCTCCCTTATATCTCACCCTAACACATATATCTCTCCTTTTTTGACACTAATGTCAAAGGTTTTTAAGGAGTAATACCATACTTAGCCAAAAAGTTACTATTTACCTCCATTATTATTTTTAGAGCTACATCCCAATTCTCCAAAGCAATGTCAAGTGACTTGTGTTGGATGGCAATCTCTGCAGCAAAGTGTACAAGTCCATCAAGTGTAGAAATATTTGGATATTTCTTTAAAACTATTTCAGCATATACTTGCTCCTTGTTGAGGACTTCTAAATGTGGAGTGATGGAGGATTGAATTTGCATCAATTTAGCCTTAATATTGGCTTCCTCTACTGTAAGTATAGCTAACTCCCTTTGAGTGTGAAGCGATTGTGCAAAATGTTTCTCACTTTGAGCTGGATCTTTTGGTAGTTTCATGCTAGAAATTTTAAAATTTCTTTCCAAGCTCATTATTCTCTAACTTGTTTCATGTGTGAAGTTGGAAAAATCACATAGCTTCCTATACAATGAGAAAATTTTCTCAAGTACAACTTTGACCTTGTCTATTTTCTTGGTCAACTCTACTTGTTCAAGTGCTATTCCACTTGATATATTCTCATTTACTTTTCCTTGAAATTTTCTTTCTAACCATTCCATGGGTTTAGCATTAGTATCCTGGTCTTCATTGGTCACTTGGTCAACTATATCTAATAGTTGCTCTGTCATTGGCTTTGCTTCATCTGGTGACTACAAGTTGAAGGTATCCATGAAGATGTCCTTAATCTAATGTAGTGCTTGTTTGTGTTTGAACTCCTTCCTGAGTATTTCCTACCTCATCCTTCTATCTAATGCATTTTGTAATTCATTGATTTGTGCCATTGTGATGGTCTTGGAATCATAGGAGGATATTAAAATATCTTCATCTAATTCAGGGTCTCTATAGTGAAGTACATTGGCCACTTTGGTTGAGCTCAAGCCTAGAGTTGAGAATTGCAAAGGAATGGCTTTAGTGCTCAGCTTCTAAAGGATCTTTGTAGGAGTGCTAGTCTTTGGTAGTTCTACCAATGTCTGTATGGTGGCTTGCTCCTTTTCTTTTGAGGTATCCTCCTTCTCATCTAATTTTTTTTCTTCTATGCTTGGGTTCTAAATGGTGTAACTTGCTGTTGTAGGTGGTGGAATCATCAAAATTTTAGTATGAGTAGTTGTGCAGGTGAAAGGTGGTTCTTGTGGTTTCACCTTTTCTCATTGTGGTTCTGCTACTACCTTTTGTAATTCATCTACACTCACCAATACAAGGCTTGTACATAACTGTGCCTATAAAGTAGATTGGTGAAGGATCTTAGAGAGATCCTTTGCAGTAAGGGGATTGATGTTCTAAGCTGACTTGTTAGGAACATCCTTAATGATTATTGTCTCTATAGGTGTGATGGTTGTGTGAGGTGGACTAGGAGGTGGCATTTGTGTGTCTTGCACACTTTGTTCCTCTTGTTGCTCTTGCTATTCAATTGTTACCATGTCTTCTCCCTTAGCTAATTCCTCCTCATCTTTTTCCTTATTCTCTTCCTTTCTTCTTTCTTCCTCACCTTTCTTTTCCTCCTCTTTCTTTTCTTCTTCCTACTTCTCCATTTCCTTTACCTCTACCTTCTCCTCTATTTTCTTTTCCTCTATCTTATCATTTGTTATCTTATAAATTGTTTTTCACAATTGTGTGGATTTATTTATTACATCCTCAATTTTATTCTGTAGGATGCTAAAGGCTCTATACTTAGGTGCAAATTTGCCACCATGCTTCTTATTTGCCTTTGTTATTTGACCCTTTTTCATGTCAAGCTTTACTTGAGCCAAGGTAGATTCTCTAATCTCCCATTCCAATTTTAGACAATAATGCCATTTATTCTCAATTATCTCATATAGTTCCTTGGGCAATGTATTGTCAAGTTCTAGAGGTGTGCTTTTAAATTGTGCCATCATGGAATACACAAATTCCTCTACTTTATTTTTCTCTTCCCTAATGGGCTTATTAAAATTATGAGTCTTTAAATCATTTAAATCTGCACTCCTAATCTTTTCACAATTTTTGTCAATTGTAGATTTAAGAGGATGACTTAGCACTCTAAATTGGCTGATATCCTCTGATTTTGTTCTTTCTTTATCATCTGTATCTTGTCATGCCACATACTTCCTTCTCTTCTTGGGCTCTTTAGTAGGTTGTTTAATGGCTTTCTTTTTCTCTTTTGTTGACTCTTCTACCTTTTGAGTGGATGCCCTTGTAGTGGCCCTTATTGCTGGAGTTGGCTTAGTGACCTTCTTAGGCTTGGGTTGAGCTATAGGTTGTGTTTTTGCCTTTCTTTTTTTTGCTCAGTAGGTGTAGGTGCTTCCTTGGCTTCTTCTTCCTTGACACTTTCCTCCTTGTCTTCTCCTAAACCTTGGGTTAACTCTATTGGGCCTTACCCTTGCTCTTCTTCTTCCTCACCTTCTTCTTCTTCTTCATCACTTGCTTCACCTTCAATGATTGCTCCAAATTTCTTCTTTATCTTCTTTACCAACTTATTTTTCTTCTTGATAATAGTGGCTATTTTTAATTCAGTCTCAACTTTGGATTTGACAACATCATATGTTCCAAAGTGAGGAGCTACCTTATCAATTTCTTCTGCAAGCAATGTTGTGATTGCTACTGAGGCTTCATCTACACCAAGCTCATATCCAAATGGCCTTAGCCAACTTACTCTTGGTCTTGCTTCCTAGATGTAGGTGTTGTCAATATCAACCAAAAAGCATATGTCATTGACATGTTTCTCTACAAAATAAATTGGTATTCTAGCTCTTTCCTTCATAGATTTCTTAAAATCTTCAAAATAACTTATCATTTGTGCCTCAAAATTGTCACCCATTTGATCAATGAACTCATTGATTTGTGTAACTACAATTTTGTTGGGGTTCCAATTCACCTTTTCTATAGAAGGAAACTCTTCAATAACATAAAATAATATACACATAAGAATTGAACCAAATTTGCATTGAGCACCTTTTGATCTCCTTATTGCTCCTAAGTTTTCATTAATTTGTTGCAACATAAGTTCTAACAAATCATATGTGTGATCTTGCTTCACAAGTTTGTATGCCACATCAATAGCTATGCATGGCACACTGTTCAATCTGTTGGATTGGTAGAATTTATGGGATGTTATTCTCACAACAAAATCTAGAAGAGGATTAGTGATGGTGTTAATAGTCATACCCCTCTTATTCCATTTGGCACTAGTATTCTTTTCAATTATCTCCTTGGAATCATTGCATAGGGTCTTAGGCCGATCTAGGGTTGGGGAACCCATAGCCCTATGCACTATCCTTTTAGTAATCTTTATTGGTCCTATTTCTAGCCATAAAAATCCATTGTGAATTCTACTCAAAACAATCTATATCCATTCAATTTTGAACACCATGGGAAAAACTAGGGCATTTGTCAAACCCTTTTTCTCAACTATCTCGAATTCATTTTTCAAAATCTTGTTTTCACATAGTTTATCATTGTAGACACCTAAAAATCCTTTAGAAAATAAAGTATTTTTATTTTCTGAAAAAGTCCCGATGACATCACCATTTATTAATTAATTAATTAATTAATTTTTATGCCATTAAATCCCTTTATCTTAATTAAAAATATTTAATTAAGGAATCCCTCCCAAAAATGTTTAAATCTTATTTAAACATTATTTCCTTATTTATTAATTATTTAATTAATAAATTGACCAAAAATCCTTTAGAAAATAAAGTATTTTTATTTTCTAAAAAAGTCCTGATGACATCATCATTTATTAATTAATTAATTATTTAATTAATTAATTAATTTTTATGCCATTAAATCCTTTTATCTTAATTAAAAATATTTAATTAAGGAATCCCTCCCAAAAATGTTTAAATCTTATTTAAACATTATTTCCTTATTTAAACATTATTTTCTTATTTATTAATTATTTAATTAATAAATTGACCAAAAATCCCAAAATAAATAATTAATTTATTTTTTTCCCAAAAGTTGGCCAATTTCCTTAAGACCAATAACCTCTTCCAAAATCTTCTAATCCTTCTTTAATTTCGATTAAAGGCTAATCTCATCATTTCCTACCCCTAATCCCAACTCAAAATATTTAATCAAGATTAAATATTAATCCTCATGTTTATTAAAAATATTTTAATAAATATCTCCTCAACCCAAACTCTTGAAATAAATAAAACTTTATTTATTTCATAAAATCTTATCCTAGGAAGTTCTAGACTCTTCTAGAAAGTCTTCATCCTCATCCAAAGCCTAGACTCTTCTAGAAGATGTCTTTAACCCTAATCCTAATCCCCTCCTAACCTTGTCACATTCCCTAAACATGGGTGAAGACTTACTAACCCAAGCCAAAGTTAACAAATATCTCCTCCTTCACCCACCCTCATTAATTGCAATCCACTTGCCATCCACTTGCCTAGTCCTAAGCCATCTCTAACCCTTCCTCTAATCATTTGCACAACCCTAAGAAAGCTTAAAACCCCCCTAAAACCTCAAATTCGAATTTCATGGTATCTCTCACAAATATCTTCAACCACAAAACTTTATAAAGCCCACAAAGTCATAAATGTTCTTACAAAGCACTTATGAAGGGTCTTTATGAAGATTTTATCCCTTGAGCCTCCTTTGTTGACTCATCCTTCCCCCTTTCTCCATGCTCTCACCATGTGACATGTGTCACTCCTTGATTGGCTATAAGGAAGCACAATCCATGTGCTCTCCTCTCATGCAATCTGAGCCCTCCATGAGCTTTTCCCCATCCTTGCATCTTAGCCCTCAATCCCTCAAGCCTCTTGCCTATAAATTGGATCCTTCCCCTTTGCAAAATAACACAATCCATGAAATAAAGTTATAATGCTATTTTGAGAGCCAAATCCATACTAAAGCCATCTATCCACACTAAAAATCCACAATCATCCATTGAAGCCTTTGGAAGCATATTGAGCATACATCCTATCCATTTAGATAAAGCTACTCAACAAGAGAGCTTCTTATTGAGAGAGTCCATTAATGGCTCATATTCTCAATTGAGAGTTCATCTTAGTCTATCTTGAAGTTTATGAATTTTGTTTAGTTTTTAGAAGCTTTATTTAAATTTGGTTTCTATTAGCATACTAACATTTCTCATATACATTTTGGCATGCCCGGTGGGACCCCGCATGGGTCATCTTCATTAGCTTTTTTAGTCAAGTTTTGTATGTCATTTTCTGATTTTGGCTAATTTTGCTTGTTTTTGTGATTGGTAGGATTGTATAAATTGGTTTTGTAGGTCCACATGAGCATGAAGAAGACAAAGGAACTCATAGTCTATCTCATAGTATTTGCAGATTTTTCAAGCTTATAGGTGGACAAAGCACTTGGAATTCTTCTTCCTCTTCTTGTCTATATTCTTCTTATTCCATCTACTTCTTCTTCTTCTTGTGGGAGATCTTGGCCATTTTTTTTTAAGGAAGAAAAATCATACACACTTCTTTTTAGTGCTTAAAATGAACCCCCAAATCATACTTAAATCCATTAAAAAATTAAAAATTTGCAAAAAAGAAAAAATCTTTTAACAAGTGAAACTAAACCAATCCAATCATTTGCATCCTTGCAACATCAAGGTTTTAGATGCATTCATGCAAAGTTAGGAACACTTCATTTTTGGGAATTTAAAAAGAACTTCAAGTTTCCATGTCAAAAGGTTCAAAATCAACACTAAGTGCACACTAAAATATAAATCAAACTCAAAGCATCAATCAAGGATAAAATGAATCTCATTTGCAAATATGTTAAAGTTCTTTTAAAAATCTCATGAAAACTAAGAGTCCTAAATGGTTGCCAAAATTGTCCTAAAAAGCTTTGTTATTTGTTCCAAACAAATGTCTTGTTGCAAAATCTTGAATGTTTCTTAGGTGTTTTATGCATCAAAACAATCTAGGAATATCATTTTTGGGCTTAAAACATGCAAACTAGAACACAAAATCTTGAATGAAAAACAAAGTCCAAAGAGTCATTTTCACTTTTGAGTCCAAAAACAATCTTGAATGATCTAAGGTTAAAACAAAGCACTTCAAAGTTCTTAAAACAACACACAAAATCTCAATCTTGAATGCTCAAAGGAAAAAACTTGAATGTTTAATCACTTGTGTTTGAATGCATGTTGCTAAAATCACTCTTGAGTGCCATGGATTAAAATCAAAGTTTGTTTTTTTATGAATGCATGATTAAAAAAACAAATCCAATCTTGAATGCCATAGATCAAATAATCATCTTTTGGAGCATAAAAAGAATCTACATTTTTGTAATCTTTTAAGTTATAAAAACAAATAAAAATGCTTTGAGTGAGTTTTTCGTTGGACTCACCCTCTTTAATCACCCATCAATTTAACCATTGGTTGCAATCTCAGTGCCATCTATGGGGATGGGTCCACCTAAGAGGGTGTTAAGTGCTCCACGTAAATCAAACTCCACTCACTTGGGTTTTTAGTGGTTTTTCTAAGTTAGAAAATTCTTTGAATGCGCATTAATCTCGCTCACACTTCATTTAGGCATAAAAATTGGACAAATCTTGACGTGGAGGGCCTCTGGGCGCGCACTTGAAATCGAATCTCACACACCTTTTTTTTGGGCTTAAAATAAACTCACACTCAATTTTGAATGCCTTAAAGAAAAATCAATCGATACTTGACGTGGAGGGCCTCTGGGCGCACGGGTTTACCTTCTTGTTGACCCTAACTCTTCTTCTTGTTTGCATTCTTCGATCAATTTTATTTTTGTCAACGCTTCAACATTGGAGTAAACATTGTATCTTAAACATGAGTGCTTGCAAAGTCTATAGCAGAAAACTTAAGCGTCAGTTGGTAAAAGAACAAGCATGTTTTTAAGCCCAAGATCATCCAAGTCTTCTCTCCTCTTGTCATCTTTCGAGGCCATCTTGGGTGCATAAGATTAGGATCCAAAATCTTGTCTTAGCTTTTTAGGAGGCCTTCTTGGGGATTTCATCACCCCTTGGGACGACCTCAACTCCAGGATTCCGGTGGAGTATAAAGATCGGGAGGTGAATCCAAAGACACCTCTCTTGGGATCAAAATTTTGTCACTCGGGCTAAGCCTCAAGGAACTTTATACCCTTGAGAAGTGAAAGAGGAGAAGTGGGTTACCGCTCCTCTCGGCTGTGTGACATCTTTTTGGTTTCATCTATAGATTTGGGCCTCACGTACCTTGTGTATATCGAGGACTCCCTAGCTAAACCAAATTTCATCCTTGTAGAAAGCTTCCTAAGATGTTGGTGTGTTTGACGTGCTTACTCAAAACTTTTGTCTGCTTGTTTGTTCATAGCTTTTGAATGAATGTTTGCCAATTTTGGTCAAAATCCCAAAAAAGCAGAAATCTTCCAACTCAAGGCATACTTAGCATAGTCACTGCCTTATCAAAAAATCATCCAAGCTCCCCCAATGCAACCGAATCTATCTAGTTCTTTGCCTTAGAAAAATCCCAAATCTAAAGTCCATCCAAATCATCCCCCCAGCCAGCTAGCAACCCAATCCAAAATCACCCAAGCCTTTAAAGAGTTGTTGTCACTTTGCTAGATTTTGCTATCTAATCAATCCTACCAATCAACCAATCTCACCAAGGCTATCCCTTTTACAGAGCATTCTCTAGGGTAATCTAGCTTTGTCACTTGTATCCCTCATCACCTTGAGCTAAAGGTTGGGATCCACAAGTGGTCAATCTCGTGTCATGCCATAGGATCACTAGTCTATCCTCAAGTTGACACAATCACCACAAATCCTGCACATAGGAAAGCAAAACTCTCACTTTTTGATAGCATACCCTTGAAGTCTTCCACCCACAAGAAAGCCAAAAATCTCCAGCCAATCCTCCTTAGGTCTGTCATATAGCTTTGACTCTCCCTAGGAAATCTTTCATCAGCCCATCCAAAATCTGTGCTTAATCCAAATCCAACCATGAGCTTCCGTGTTCATCCATATGCAAGACCCCATCCCCATAAAACTCATCATCAAAGCATGAAGTACCAATCCTATCATGATGTGTTTGGTCGCATTGTCCTTGCTCTCGCCACCTCCTATTCCAATGATGATGAAAATTTTGTTGACTATGACGGGTATATTGAAAGCCTTAGAAACATTCCCCCAAGCATCCCCCAAAATCCAAGAGTTATTCCAAACTATCTAGTCATGCCATCTGATATTCCAGCTTCCCCTCCATCACCCCATCAACCAAGCTTCCAATCTTCCACCCCCATCACACTAGCTATTCCTATCAATCCACCTCCACCTTCGACACACAAATTTGCAAGGAATCTCCTAGAGGAAATACAAGAAAAGTTGCCTCCAACAGTCGATAAGCCATGTCATCTAATCCAACCATGTGAAGTAGTCAGTGATGAAGCTTCCCCATCTATAATATCACCTCCATCTCCCATAGCTATCATCCCCATACTATCCATCAAATTGCTTAAAATCCTTCCACTTCCCGCAAGCATCAAAATCCCACGACCTATGAAATCCCTCCAAATCCTATCCACATCGCCTCCAAGCATTTCCCAAATCTCTCGTAATGACCCTTATGCATCCATCTTCTACTCACCCATCTCCACTACTGAATCTCCATCTATCCATCTGCTGCCTTTGAAGAATCCATCCCTTCACCTCCTATCACACCATCCACTCCAAACCAATCCTATCAAGATCTTGCCCAAAAGCATGTTGACATCCCCCAAAGCATAAATGAAGATATCATTGCACCATGTCTTCCATCCATAGTGCAATCACCATCTCCTCCATCTCCAAAACCTCAAGCCATATCTCCTCCACTACAAGATATCTTGTCATCCCACCAGCTACATCAAGATCCTATCCTTCCATCTGCCCCGCTCAATGCTTCCATCTTACCACCTATCCAAGCTATTCCACCATCTATAATCTACCCTCTTGGTTCACTTACATTCATCCATGATGGCCTTCTCTCAGCAGAAGAATTAAGAACAGTATCTCCCCATTGCAATACACCTAATAAATCACTTCTACCATTTTTTGCAAGCAAAAAGTTTCCTCAGCTTGTTCAAATGCTCAATCGATGGCATTATCAAGGTCAAGGTTTAGGACCACAAGAGCAAGGAATCAGAGAGCCTATTATTGCACAAAAAAATCTAGGATTTCATGGTCTTGGATATGTATCCAAAGGCTAACCATCTAAAGGTGTTGGTACACCACACCCCCAAACCAAGCCTATCTCCAAGCCCACCATGCTAGCCTGCCATCACTCCTTCAAGAAATCTTATGTCATCCCCCCTCCACCATCTTTGCAACCCAAAACAACCTACCATATCCCCCCTTCATCCGCTAAATCCATTTTGGGTCCCTATGTCCCAAAATCTACCATCCTCCATCCTCCTATCAGCCATCATAAAAATCCTATTCCATCCATTCCTATGCAAGATCAACAAAGGCACATATCAGGGAACATCATCCATCATCATCCCCCTACATGCTCTTTCATATCCTCTCCATCTCACAAAGCTTCTCCTAACCATCTTCCCAAAGCTTACTACAGCAATGTAAATGCCAACTTCAAAATGCATAAAGCTAAAAATCCACATCCTAGGCAATCATATGTCTATTCTAAAAGACATACTCCAAAAAGGAAAAATCCAATCAAAGAATGCAAAATAATGCACAAGCCTATGAAAATAAAAACCAAAACCATGTGGATCCCAAAGAAAAAAGTTGAAACCCAATGCATAATGGCATCCACCATTGCTAATCCCCCATCCCGTGACTCATGTCCCCCATCTCTTAACTCCATCTTGGGTGCCTATATCCCCAAGCACGCTTCCACAAATCCTCCATCACGCCCACATCTACCATATATCCCCCATATGCTCTTTTCACACCTGTCCCAACATGTGCCAATGTTGCTCTTGCAAGCATCCCCATATCATGCTCCTTTCCAACCTTTTCATCCCTCCATCTCCTACCATCAATCCCATCTAATCCAATCTATTGCATAAATCACACATTCGGTGTACCAACAACTAGCAACAAAATTGAACATTCCAATAGCCAGTGAAAAATCCCAAAAAAGCCAAAATAGCTGAAGAAAGCCAAAATCATTCCAACTAAGTCCAAAGTCAAAAAGTCAAAATAAAAATAAAAATAAAGCGTCCACTGGTGAAAACTTGGCAATTCAAGTGCCTTGGACAAGTACCATGATGAAAACTTGGCAAACAAGCGTCATGCGTAATCCCGCCATCCCCAGCTTAGCCTATCACCCTCATGCTTTTGGTCATCCCTTGACATCCAACTCCATCTTCCAATCTATCCACCTATCCTCCACCCTCCATCTTCCATCTCACACCATCCACTTATCTCCTGCAGCTTCAACCAACCATCCCGGCTATCATCCATCTCCCTAGCTCCTTTAGCTTTTTCCATCCCAGCTTCAATCCTATCACATCCATCATAAGACCTCCTTCCTCATGTTATCTTCTGATTGGGGGCACTATATTCCTTGGAGATTTGTCTTGTCCATCCTCCCTTGTCATTGGTATCTAGCTCTAGGCTATCCTCATGCAAACCCAATGTCATCTCTTTATATCCATCATAATCCTAGCTATCTACCATCCTATCTAGCCATCTCATCCTGCTCCTCTAGCTATCCTTGGTCACAAAATCTCTCATCATCATTGGATGCATCCTACTAAATCCATATCTTTCGCTATCACCCCACCCTTAGGTTTTGCATCTTGCACAACATCGAACCATCTCGCTATCCTATCATCTTGAGCTTTTGCCTGCTTGTAACTATCTTGGTTAGCTTTAGCTTGTAAATATCTTGGTCCGTCAGCTTGTACATCCTCTTTAGCTTAGTACCATTTTATTTATCCAGCTTTTGTGTCAGTTCCATCTTGATCAGCATCTTGCACACATCACACATCTTGGTTAGCTATTCCAATGCATCCTTTAGCTAGATTTCCTGTCACCAAAGTGTTATCTTTCTTAGTTCAGCTTGCCAGATGCATCACTCATCCAAATCCACCAGCTTAGGTGCTCTCCGATAGGTCCTTGCAGGATATAGCTTTTCTCATGTCTGATCTTGGTCCGTTAGTACCTCGTCCTACCCATCTCATTGGCAAACGGTTCTCTTTTGGATTTTCTCTTTCTTTTGATTTGGACTCTTCCCTATTGGGTCTAGAAATATCCTTTCCAAGCAATCTCCTTGTTCCCTCCTCAAGGTTACCACGATCTTCCATATCATGGTATACTATGAATGGGGCAATCAGAGCGTAAGATCTTGATCATGTCTTTTGCTTGTTTTTTCTTTTGCTTGTGGGTTACCCAGTGTCGTTTCCATACTGCTTCCTCTAGGATTCATGTGTGATACTGGGGCAATCCTTGCGTGTTTGTTTTGAGTCAGTTTTTCAGTCCTCTAGACACTTGGTGAAAAGGCCTTGATGTTCTTGGTAACCTTGGAAATTAACCAATAGTCCTATAGCAAATCTAGTGCTCAACTACATGGTGGTACTTCTCTTTGAAGTATCCCCCCCGCTCAAAAAGCTTCAATGGTTTTCTTTCATCTCCATTATCCCCCATCCATATTCGGCATCCGTCTCTCCTACCCCAGCTTATGCATCAGTATCTCTTTGAATCACTCCTCACCTTTAGCTTTAGGGATCCACAATCCTAGTCTTAAGGATCCACCAATCCAAATCAATCCACCAAGCCTCATCTTTCGAGATCCACAATCCTAGTCCTAGGGATCTCCGAAACCCATCTTTCGCCAATCTGACTCTTTGAAATCCTGTTGCATCAGCTTTTTTTAATCCCCTCATCCATCTCCCCATCCTGGATTCCTTTTATAGCGCTCCGCTCCTTCATCCTCTGCAATCCCTGAGATCTTAAGCTTGCTTCCTCTTGTGCCTCTGATTCTCCCTTTATCATTCTCCCGTAGTGAGAGTTTGAGCTAACCAAACCTCTTCTCTTAAGAAAATCTGAGTCTTCTTGCTCATCTCGAATTCTTGTACTTTTCAAGAAGTTGTCGAGCCTCGCTTTCTCTCCCCACCGCCTTCTTGAGGGGGCATCTCACAGTCCATTCTCTCCTCTTCTGCTCTAGCCTTGGGCATCTTATTTTCTTATCTTTGATGCCATGCCACTTGCGGCATCACATCAAAGAGGGGCAAAATGTAGACACCTAAAAATCCTTTAGAAAATAAAGTATTTTTATTTTCTGAAAAAGTTTTGATGACATCATCATTTAATAATTAATTATTAATTAATTATTAATTAATTAATTAATTAATTAATTTTTATGCCATTAAATCCCTTTATCTTAATTAAAAATATTTAATTAAGGAATCGCTCCCAAAAATGTTTAAATCTTATTTAAACATTATTTGCTTATTTATTAATTATTTAATTAATAAATTGACCAAAAATCCTTTAGAAAATAAAGTATTTTTATTTTCTAAAAAAGTCCTGATGACATCATCATTTATTAATTAATTAATTATTTAATTAATTAATTTATTTTATGCCATTAAATCCCTTTATTTTAATTAAAAATATTTAATTAAGGAATCCCTCCCAAAAATGTTTAAATCTTATTTAAACATTATTTCCTTATTTATTAATTATTTAATTAATAAATTGACCAAAAATCCCAAAATAAATAATTAATTAATTTTTTTTCCAAAAGTTGGCCAATTTCCTTAAGACCAATAACCTCTTCCAAAATCTTCTAATCCTTCTTTAATTTTGATTAAAGGCTAATCTCATCGTTTCCTACCCCTAATCTCAACTCAAAATATTTAATCAAGATTAAATATTAATCCTCATGTTTATTAAAAATATTTTAATAAATATCTCCTCAATCCAAACCCTTGAAATAAATAAAACTTTATTTATTTCATAAAATCTTATCCTAGGAAGTTCTAGATTCTTCTAGAAAGTCTTCATCCTCATCCAAAGCCTAGACTCTTCTAGAAGATGTCTTTAACCCTAATCCTAATCCCCTCCTAACCTTGTCACATTTCCCAAACATGGGTTAAGACTTACTAACCCAAGCCAAAGTTAACAAATATCTCTTCCTTCACCCACCCTCATTAATTGCAATCCACTTACCATCCACTTGCCTAGTCCTAAGCCATCTCTAACCCTTCCTCTAATCATTTGCACAACCCTAAGCAAGCTTAAAACCCTCCTAAACCCTCAAATTCGAATTTCATGGTATCTCTCACAAATATCTTCAACCACAAAACTTTATAAAGACCACAAAGTCATAAATGTTCTTACAAAGCACTTATGAAGGGTCTTTATGAAGATTTTATCCCTTGAGCCTCCTTTGTTGACTCATCCTTCCCCTTTTCTCCATCCTCTCACCATGTGACATGTGTCACTCCTTGATTGGCTATAAGGAAGCACAATCCATGTGCTCTCCTCTCATGCAATCTGAGCCCTCCATGAGCTTTTCCCCATCCTTGCATCTTAGCCCTCAATCCCTCAAGCCTCTTGCCTATAAATTGGATCCTTCCCCTTTGCAAAATAACACAATCCATGAAGTAAAGTTATAATGCTATTTTGAGAGCCAAATCCATACTAAAGCCATCTATCCACACTAAAAATCCACAATCATCCATTGAAGCCTTTGGAAGCATATTGAGCATACATCCTATCCATTTAGATAAAGCTACTCAACAAGAGAGCTTCTTATTGAGAGAGCCCATTAATGACTCATATTCTCAATTGAGAGTTCATCTTAGTCTATCTTGAAGTTTATGAATTTTGTTTAGTTTTTAGAAGCTTTATTTAAATTTGGTTTCTATTAGCATACTAACATTGCTCATATACAATCATAAGCTTGGAATATCTCTAAATCATGTACAATGCCAATTTTGCAGTTATAGCATTTTCTTACATCTTGCACCATGACAACTTTAGGTGATATAATCGATAATGTGCCAGCTAGGTCATTTCTGTAGGCAATTTCAGGGATTGGCCTAAATTCGGCTTACTTTATCTCATTGCTAATTAATTGGACTTCATGACTCTCTTTTCCTTTGGGATTTCTTGAATTAGAGGCCATTTTATTGAATTAGGGTTTAAATGTATTAAACCTTTAAATTCTGTGTAGCTTGACACTTGATAAATACCTTTGAATTGATGAATTTGTGCTAAACTACTATTGAAATCCATGCAAATGGCTATTAGGTTTCTGCTTGATCACTTCTTCACTCTTCTCATCTTTTCTCTGTGTTTGAATGGTGTAAAAATGAGTAAAATTCAATCTTATACCTATTAAAACCTAGCATTAAATGCTTAGCGATTATAGCTATAAACTTGGCACTTGAAGGTTTCACCATGACTGAACTCCCATTGTATTTCATTTACTCAGCTTCCACTAGTTCTCCACTTCACTCAGCTTCTATTGTCAACTTTGCATTCATTGGAGCTTTACTCGACATCCAAGGGTAACTCGACAGCTTCTTCAAAATTTTACTTGGCATCTTTTCTCATGCTGATTTCTTCTTTGCAGTACTCCTTTGTTCTTTTGGACTAATGTATGATATAACTTTGTATATCAGTTCCATACACTCTTCTTTTTCTTAGTTGGATGAAGTGTGATCCCTTGACTTTTTGGGTGAAGTGATCTCTCCATTTGATGTGTTGGACTCATCTTTCTTCTTCCAAGTCTTGTTCATTTGCCCTCTTATTTGTTCAACATCAACCTTCTCTTTTCCTTGGTTGACTTCTATCTTGGGTGCTTTTGACTTTGTTGGGCAATTTCTGCTGATATGTCCATTCTTCAAGCAACTAAAACATGTAGTTTAACTTGACCATCTACTGTAATTCCCTCTAAAATGTGTGCTTATACAATTTTTAGGAATGTGTCCATATTCTTGACAATAGTGATAGCTATACCTGGTGTTGTAATCTCAGTTGTGGTGATGACCATGATTGGTTCCTTTTGCAGGCTGATTAGGTGTCCACATAGGTTTTTATCTACATTCAAATGCTCTATGTCCATATTTTTTTGTAGTTGTAGCAGTGACCTTCAAATCTTGGTGTTCTCATAGTCTTGATTCTACATTCATGTGCTTGATGCCCTTGCTTTTTGCACTTGTGACAAAAGCTTACATTTTTAGGCTTATCATGCTAATGACTATTCTTGCTCCTGCATACATTAGAGATATGTCCCTTTTTACCAAAATAATGACAAGTGGATTTAGTGTTCTTACTTTTATTACTCCTTTCTTTTGTAGTCTTGGATGATTCTCCTTGTTCAGTGCTGGTGTAACCAAGTCCTGAAGTATCATTGTTAGTGTAGTTTTTTATTTTTTCCTATTTTGCTAGGTTTTTCCTACACTTTTAATAATCTCGCTTAGGTTAATAAAGCATGTCTTATTAGGTGAATGGTTGTGAGGTGTCACCTTCTTACATGTGAGCATCCATTAGCTATCTTGGGAAGATACTTTGTTATCTTTAGTCCAATAGATGGTTGCTCCTCATTGGTTGGTGTTGCCACCTCCTCCCTCTTCTTAGCCTATATAAGCATGCGACCTGGCTTGTATTTGCATCTCTTGTTTTTGCATCCTCTTAATGCTATTTTGCTTCCAACATTTGCATTACTCTCTTGGAGACTAACTCTATGATGCTATTTTGATTTTGTATCATTTGCATTCATAGTTTAGATATTTACTCTTTGCACTAGTTTTCTGGGTTATTAATCTTATCAGATTCTAACAATCATTACTAGACCTTGGTGATTTCAACAATTTTTCAAAGTACTTGATAGCCTCATTTGGTTTTTTGAAGCTTTCTACTATCTCCTTTTCTCTCTTCAATTCATTCTGTAATTGTTCATCCTACATCTTCAAGGTGGAAATCTCAATGTCCTTCATGTTTAGCTCATGATGAGCATTCATCATCTAACTTAAGGTGTTTTACTGCATGTTTGAGATCTTTTCAAACTCAATTGTCTTTTCCTCTAGTCTATTGGTAAGATTTCTCTTGTCATCTTCTATCATGGCCTTGTCTGGAATGGCTCTCTTCTTTTGTTCAGTCACTTCACAAAGCATTATGGCTTGTCATTCTTGTTCAAGGTTAAGTAATCTAATTTCTTCAGCTTGTGCTATGTTTTTCTCCATTAGTTCTGCTATTGTTGCATCAAATTCCTTGGAATCTCCATTGGAAAACACTTGTGTGGTATCAATCTCCTTGTAGTGTATGTCATTTTTAGCTATGGCTATATCCTTCCTTCTTTTCAAGGACTTTCTCAATTCTTCTTTGGCTTCTTCCAATTTACATAGAGTAAGGTGCACATCAATCACCTGATTGTCTATGATCTTCCCAAGTTTAAAGACTTCCATCTTTAGACCTTTTCTCTAAGCTATTTCAAAATGGGAAGAGTACTTCTGAGAGGGGGGGTGGGGTGAATTAGAAGTATCACACTTTTAACCTTCTTTCAATCCTTTAAAAAATATAACTAAAAAGTATACTGCATGCATGTAAACATATAAATGAACATGAAGTAAACACATAACACCAGATTTGGTAACCCAAAAACCCTCCAGGAATAAGAAGGTAAAATTGGGGTGGGGGTGATACCCACAAAAATCATTGCAGCAATAAATGTTTGACCACTTTTGATGGTCTGTCCTATGAAAGGCCTGCCCTATTAAAGGCTTTACACTATGTCAATAGTGACCTGGTTAGAGGATTTATGAATAATTTACATGAAGTGTCACCCTGTTAAAGGATTTAGTCACCTCTTCAAAGGATCTACAAAGTAGCTGTTAAGCTAACCTATCAACATAGGATTTTCACTTATCTAATACAATGGCTAGAAAGTATTAGTAATCTTTGACCTGATTGCTTGCAATCTTCAATTGCTGATTTCATGCACTTGATCTACTCCTTCTAACCTTGATCCTCTAAGATCTGATATCTGATCATGTCCCTTGTACTATTTTGATCAACTGGATATGTTGTTGCTGTTCTGTTCCTCTAAGTTTTTCTCTCTTTCACACTGAATTTTGCTATAGTTTACCCATACACTACTCTCTTCCACATATACAATGGGGTTTTTGACCTCCTTTTAAAGATTGTGAAGACTTAGGGTTAGACATGGATCTATGATCCATATTGAATCTTGAGTTCCTGCTTATTCCTTGCATTTTTTTCATTGCTTGCATGCTTTCTCCATTTTTTTGATTGGTTGCATGTTGATTGCATAGGAAATGTAAAAGATTCATCCTTATCCTTTTTATTCTTTGAAAACCTTCTATGTTGGCTCTAAAAATGGTTTCTATCTAAGTTTGTGAGGGCAAAAACTCATATACTGATTCTATGTTACTCGACACACACTGGACTACTGGTGCTCGACACATATACTATCTTGGCTTGCTCGACACCTATTACATCCTATCTTTCTCAACACATGTATGGTTCTAGATTTCTTGGCATTAACTGTGACTCAACACCTATATATCACTCGGTACTTATATAATGCTTGACACCTGAAGTCACTCAACACTTGTTGGAAATCTAACTCAGCACACACAGTGGCTTGACATACATAGTGTACTTGACTTCAATGTTGAAAGTGGTTAAGTGTGTTGACACTCAAATGTCAAAACCATCTAAGACCAATAGATCGAAGATATATTGGATATAAGGATCATATTTATTGGATGATAATAATTTATATTCTAATATTTTTGTGTATATATTAATATAAGCAAGGTGTATTGGAATATATGCATGTTATATTCAAATTATTATCATCCAATTTTTATCTAAATAGAGCTATATTATCAAAAATGAGCATAAAGTTGTTGAGTGCAGATCTAATGGAAAAAGGAATAGGAGTAGTCCACAACAATGCACTACTTGTTTTAATTGCAATAAGTTAGGGCACATAGCTAGGTTTTGTAGAGGAAGGAATGTGAAAGTGTAGGGCTCATTTGCCGTTGCACCAAAAGCCATGACTGTTAGTGAACATGGAACACCACATAATTAACCAGCTGTGGACAGGGGAGCGCGTCGCATCACCCAACAATCTCCCCCTCAACGCGCATACCAGGTGCTTACGCAGGTCAGGAAGGCACCGGGGAGATTTGAACCCATGACCAGGCCAAAACCAAGCTCTGATACCACTTGTAGGGCCCATTTGCCATTGCACAAAAAGCCATGACTGTTAGTGAACATGGAACACCACATAATTAACCACTTGTGGCCAGGGGAGCGTTGCCATTGCACCAAAAGCCATGACTATTAGTGAACATGGAACACCACATAATTAACCACCTATGGGCAGGGGAGCGTGTCGCATCACCCAACAATCTCCCCCTCGACGCACATACCAGGTGCTTACGCAAGTCAGGAAGGCATCGGGGAGATTTGAACCCATGACCAGGCCAAAACCAAGCTCTGATACCAATTGTAGGGCCCATTTTCCATTGCACCAAAAGCCATGTCTGTTAGTGAACATGGAACACCACATAATTAACCACCTATGGGCAGGGGAGCGTGTCGCATCACCCAACAGAAAGTCCTCTATTCTGAGAAAGAGAGGAGTTGATGTGAATGAAGAAAGAGAAAAACTAAAGAATATGTGGGTACATAAATCTAATGAGAATCTAGAAGAGAAATTAGTGGATGTGTATACCTCTTGGTGGTGCAGATACTCCCTCCAAAAACTAAATAGAGCCTAGTTTTAAGGGTAGATTTGATTGCAGATCTTTTGAAGCCCTAATTGTTTGGAGGCTGAAATTTTTTTCAGCTAGGTAGATGTTCTGAAGGAATTTATGGGAAATTTCAAGTTTTTATGGATTCTTGTAGAGGTTTCTACGTTCACTATAAAACAAAGTAGCAACTTTAAGTGGAACGCTAACAGTCACAAATAACTAATGCACAACTCTACGTGTTCTTTGGAAATTGATATATTGAAGATTTTGAAATCATTTTGATCACTTGTAATCTTGCATTCTTGTGTGAAGTGTTTTCTTGTACATTTCCTTCTACCATCTTGTGCATTTGTTGCTTTCAAAAGTGATCCTTGTCTATGTGCTTGCAAACTTGAGTATTGTGGAATGCGAATAGAAATCTAAAGAGAAGAGGTATTTGCATTGTAACAACTTGTGTGTGTATATGAGCAATGTTAGTATGCTAATAGAAACCAAATTTAAATAAAGCTTCTACAAACTAAACTAAATTCATAAACTTCAAGATAGATTAAGATGAGCTCTCAATTGAGAATATGAGCCATTAATGGGCTCTCTCAATGAGAAGCTCTCTTGTTGAGTAGCTTTGTCTAAATAGATAGGATGTATGCTCAATCTTTATGCTTCAAAAAGGGCTTCAAATGGAGTTGGAATTTGGGTGTGAGTGTATGGTTTTGATGTAAAATGGCTTCTTAAAATGACATTATGACTTTACTTCATGGATTGTGTTCTTTTGCAAAGGAGAAGGATCCAATTTATAGGCAAGAGGCTTGATGGATTGAGGGCTAAGATGCAAGGATGGGGAAAAGCTCATGGAGGGCTCAGATTGCATGAGAGGAGAGCACATGGATTGTGCTTTCTTACAACCAATCAGGGAGTGACACATGTTAGAGGGTGAGAGGATGGAGTAAAGGGGAAGGATGAGTCAACAAAGGAGGCTCAAGGGATAAAATCTTCATAAAGACCCTCATAATGGCTTGTAAGAGCAATGAAAGGGCTTGGAAGAGTCATTTATGGCCTAGTGGGCTTCATAAAGTTTTATGGTTGGGATATTTTGAGGGAGATGAGAGGAATTTCAACTTGGGCTTGATTAGGAAGGTTTTAAGCTTGCTTAGGCTTGTGCAAATGATTAGAGGATGGATTAGGATGGTTTAGGATTAGCTTAGGGATAGGCAAGTGGATGACATTTAATGAGGGTGAGTGAAGGAGGAGATATTTGTTAACTTTGGCTTGGGTTAGTAAGTTTTAACCCATGTTTAGGGAATGTGACAAGGTTAGGAGGTAAAGACATCTTCTAGAAGAGTCTAGACTTTGGATGAGGATAAATACTTTCTAGAATAGTCTAGAACTTCCTAGGATGAGGATGAAGACTTTCTAGAAGAGTCTAGAACTTCTTAGGATGAGGATAAATTAGATTTTTAGGAAATAAATAAAGTTTTATTTTTTTCAAGGGTTTGGGTTGAGGAGATATTTATTAAAACTTTTTGAATAAACATGAGGATTAATATTTAATCTTAATTAAATATTTTGAGTTGGGATTAGGGGTAGGAAATGATGGGATTAGCCTTTAATCAAAAATTAAAGAAGGATTAGAAGATTTTGGAAGAGGTTAGTGGTCTTAAGGAAATTGGCCAAGCTTTGGGCAAAAAATAATTTTTTTATTTATTTTGGGTTTTTTGGTCAATTTATTAATTAAATAATTAATAAATAAGGAAATAATGTTTAAATAAGATTTAAACATTTTTGGGAGGGATTCCTTAATTAAATATTTTTAATTAAGATAAAGGGATTTAATGGCATAAAAATAAATAAATAAATTAAATAATTAATTAATAAATAAATGATGATGTCATAAGGGACTTTTTTCAAAAAATAAAAATATTTTATTTTCTAAAATATTTTTAGGTGTCTACATTTTGCCTCTCTTTGATGTGATGCCGCAAGTGGCATGACATCAAAGATAAGAAAATAAGATGCCCAAGGCTAGAGTAGAAGAGGAGAGAATGGACTGTGAGATGCCCCCTCAAGAAGGTGGCAGGGAGAGAAAGCGAGGCTCAACAACTTCTTAAAATGTACAAGAATCTTGGTGGGTGGGAGGACGAAGAGTGGCTTAAGAGAAGATGTTTAGTTAGCTCAAACTCTCACTATGGGAGAATGATAAAGGAGAATCAGAGGTACAAGAGGAAGCAAGCTTAAGATCTCAGGGATTGCAGAGGATGAAGGAGCAGAGCGCTATAAAAAGGAATCCAAGATAGGGAGATGGATGATGGGATGATAAAGCTGATGCCATAGGATTTCAAAGATTCAAATTAGCAGAAGATGGGTTTCGAAGATCCCTAGGACTAGGATTGTGGAGCTCGAAAGATGAGGCTTGGTGGATTGATTGGATTGGTGGATCCCTAAGACTAAGATTGTGGATCCCTAAAGCTAAAAGTGAAGATTTATTCAAAGAGACATTGATGCATAAGCTGGGGTAGGAGAGATAGATGCTGGATATGGATGGGGGATAATTGAGATGAAGGGAAACCATTGAAGCTTTTTTGAGCAGGGAGATACTTCAAAGAGAAGTACCACCATGTAGTTGAGCACTAGATTTGCTATAGGATTGTTGGTTAATTTCCAAGGTTACCAAGAACATCAAAGCCGTGTCACCAACCAACCAAAGGACTGACAGACTGGCTCGAAACAAACACACAAGGATTGCCCCAGCATCACACATGAAACCCAGAGGAAACAGTGTGGAACCGACACTGGGTAACCCACAAGAAAAAAAGAAACAAACGAAAGACTTGATCAAAATTGTATGCTCAGAGTGCCCCATTCGTAGCATACCACAATATGGAAGATTGTGGCAACCTTAAGGAGGGAACAAAAAAATTGCTCGAAAAAGATACTTCAAGACCCAAAAGGGAAGATTCCAAATCAAAAGAAAGTGAAAATTCAAAAGAGAACCATTTCCCAATGAGATGGGTAGGACGAGGTACTAATAGACCAAGATTAGACATGATGAAAGCTATATCCTACAAGGATCTATCGGAGAGCATCTAAGCCGATAGATCTGGGTGAGTGATGCGTCTGGCAAGCTGAACTAAGAAGGATAACACTTTGGTGACACGAGATCTAGCTAAAGGATGCATTGAAAGAGCTAGCCAAGATGTGCGATGTGTGCAAGATGTTGATCAAGGAGGAATTGATGCAAAAGCTAGATAGATACAATGGTACTAAGCTAAAGAGGATGTACAAGCTAATAGAACAAGATATGTTACAAATATACAAATTTGTTCATGTTTGGGTTTTGTGAGATGGAAATGTTGGTGAAGGGTGGGATGTCTACAATAGTTGATAAGCGGATAGGTAGATGGTTTGTGAAAATCTTAAGTGAAAATGGGATTCTTTGTGTGCATGTGATAGGATACAAACTAGGATACAAGCTTTGGACAAGATTTACATATACAAGCTATGGTACAAGATTTACAAGGTATAATACAAGCTCCATTAGATTTTGGATATTTGGTTGGAACACCAAAGGAACAAGCAGGTGTGTTATGGGATGGTGGGTGGATGGATGAGGGATATGATAGTGATAGATAATGGATTAGTCTTAGTACACAAGGTGCTTGAATTACCAGGTTTTCACCAAGGTACATATCCAAGGCGCTTGAATTGCCAAGTTTTCACCGTTGGACGCTTATTTCTCTTTACTATTTTTTTTTGTATTTTTCAAAAGCTGGGTATACCAAGGATCTTCAAGCATAGAACTTCTTGAGATGAATGATGTTAGTAGGATCATTCAAGAGTTCTCCTTCTGGTGTAGATAGCTGATAGGCTTCGGAGCCAAAGGATGCAATGACAACATAAGGACCAAGTCGTGTAGGTTCAAACTTGCCTTTCTTTTCTTGATCTTCTTGGACTTTCATGTTTTCTTTGAGGACCATGTTGCCTGGCTGAAAGTGTCGTGGAAGCACCTTCTTGTTGAAATTCCTTTTGAGACGAGTTTGATAGACTATGAGATGATCATAGGCTTGTTGTCGCTTCTCGTCTAAGAGATCTAGCTGGGTGAGCCGAGCTACTCTGTATTCTTCATCTGATATTTGCCCTTGCAAAGATATGCGTAAGGAGGGAAGTTCAACCTCGATGGGTAGTACCGCTTCAGCACCATAGACTAGGGAGTATGGAGTTGTGCCTGTGGATGTAAGGAAGGAGGTTCGATAGGCCCATAGGGCTGGATTTATTTGTAGGTGCCAATCGTAGTCAGAATCATTGACAACTTTTTTTAGGATTTTAAGGAGGGTTTTGTTAGTTGCCTCCGCCTAGCCATTACCTTGTGGGAAATATGGGCTAGAAAAGCGATGATGGATGCAGAGGGAAGTGCATAATTCTTCCATGTTGAGATTTTCAAAGTTACCTCCGTGGTCAGTGAAGATGGTGGATGGGATGCCGAAGCGGCAAACAATGTGGTACAAGATAAACTTAGAGACCTGAACTTATGTAGCTAAGACTAGGGGGATTGCTTCCACCCATTTAGTGAAATAGTTTGTAGCTGTTATTATCCATTTATGTCCATCATATGAGAGGGGTGTGATAGTTCCAACTAGATCAAGGCCCCAACAAGCGAAAGCCAAGGTGGTGCAATAGGCTGTAGATCCTATGCTGGAGCATGCACAAGATTTGCGTGCTGCTGACATGGGAGACACTTTCTGACAAAGTCACAAGAGTCTTCTTCAATGGTAGGCCAATAGTAGCCTGCTCTAAGGATTTGTCACGCTAGGACAATACCACTCGTGTGGGCACCACAAAATTTGGAGTGTACTTCTTTTAACACCATCGCGGCCTCATTTTGGTCTAAACATTGAGAGAGAGTATCATGATAACCTCGACAATATAGGGTATTGGCTATGATAACATAGCGGGATGATTTTTGGATGAGGTTCTGGCATTGGATACGTGTGAGGTGAGGGGATATGATACCATTGTTAAGGTAAGCATGAATCTCATGGTACTAAGGGGATTAGGGACCAACCAAGATACAAACACAGTTTGAATCCTCATTCGCATAGGTGGGTGTGAGGAGCTGCTTGACTAAAAACTCATACTATGTACTTGCATGGGGAATTTCCAAGAGTGAGCCGATAGTAGCCATAGCATCTGGTGCTTTGTTTTGTATTCGAGGCACTTGTGTAAACTGAAGCTTTGTAAAATGATGGGTTAGCTGATCAACTAGCTCTTTGTAGGGTAATAGCTTTTCATCTTTGGTTTGATATTCATTTAGGGCTTGCTTGATGATGAGCTGAGAATCGCCAAAGATTTGTAACTCAGTGATGTTCCATTCTACAGCTATCTTTAATCCTGCTATGAGGGCCTCATATTCAGCTATATTGTTGGTGCTAGGGAATTGTAGCTTGAAGGCTTTTGGAATGTAATCTCCTTGAGGTGTGACCAACAACATTCCTGCCCCTGATCCATGAGATGTGTATGAGCCATCAAAATAAAGTTTCCATGGGGGCTGTTCTTCAATTAGACAGATATGCTCATCTAGAAATTCCATGATCAACGGATAAGCATCTATTAGAGGTGCATTAGCTAGGTGATTTGCTATAGCTTGCCCTTTGATTTCCTTTCTGTCCACATATTGGATTTCAAATTTGCTAAGGAACATAACCCATTTGGCCAAACAGCCTATTAGTGCTGTTCTGGAGATCATATACTTGAGAGGGTCGATCTTGGAGACTAGTTGGATTGTATGACTTAGCATGTAGTGGCAAAGCTTTTGAGTTGAGAAAACAACTGCCAAACAAGATTTTTACATAGCAGTGTAATTGAGTTCATAACCAACTAGGGTTCTACTGATGTAGTAGATGGCTCTTTCTCTACCGTAGTCATCAAGCTGTGCTAGAAGTGCCCCTAGAGTAGTAGGCGTTGCTGATATGTACAAGATCAAGGCACGACCAGGAACTGGTGGAACCAAGATAGGGGGATTGGTGAGATACTGCTTGAGCTGATCGAAGCTGTGCTGACATAAAGGATCCCACTTGAAGTTCTCATCCTTCTTTAGTAAATGTGAAAATGGTGTACACTTATCTGCAAGTTGGGAGATGAAGCGTCAGATGGATTGAAGCTTTCCCTGAAGAGAGCGAAGCTATCGTAGTTTCTGGGGAGGAGGCATGTCTAAGATAGCCTTGACCTTCTTGGGGTCGATCTCTATACCTCATTTAGAAACTATAAAGCCTAGAAGCTTGCCAGATGTGACCCCAAAGACACATTTCTTGGTATTTAGCATGAGATGATATTTGGCTAACCTATCAAAGACTTTCTCCAGGTCAGCAAGATGATCCATGCAGGTATGAGACTTGATCAAGATATCATCCACATAATCCTCCAAAATGCTATGGATGAGATCATGAAAAATGGCTGTCATAGCTCTTTGATAGGTAGCCCTAGCATTCTTTAGGCCAAAAGGCATCATATTGTAGCAAAAGGTTCCCAAAGGGGTAGTGAATGATGTCTTATGTTGAACCTCTTCTGTAATCTTGATTTGATTATACCCAAAAAATCCATCCATGAGGGACAAAATTTCATGTCCAGCTGTAAGATCTACAATCATATCTATGTTGGGCAAGGGAAAATCATCTTTTGGAAAGCTTTGTTAAGATCTCTAAAATCAGTGCAGATTTTGATGTCACTGTAAGGTTTAGTGATGGGGACCATGTTGGAGATCCACTCTGAGTAGTCGATAGGTTGAATAACCTTAGTAGCTAACATTCTTTCTAATTCAGCTTTGACCAGTAATGCCACCTTGGGGTGCATTTTTCTAAGATTTTGTCTGACGGGCTTGATCTTTGGATCGACTACAAGATGATGAACTACAAGCTTTGGATCAAGTCCTGGCATGTCCTGATATGACCATGCAAATCGACCAATGTTCTCTCTTAAGACCTCAAAGAGGAGGTCAACTTGGTCTTGTGATAGGGATGCAACAATGTGAACAAGTCTAGGGATCTCTAAAGAACTGATGTTGACTTCTCTAGTATCCTCAATTAGAATAGAAGACACCTCTTGTTGATTAGCTTGAGGAGGCAATGCTAAATCCTCATATTCTGCTTGTGGCTATGGATGTTCTTACTGAGGGGTTCTCTTCATTGCTTTAGCTAGTCTCAGATTCACCTTAGTTCCAGTTTTGGGTGTATCGAAACTAGGTTGGTGATTTTCTCCAAAATACCCCTTGGGATCTAGCTTGTAGATATAGGCAGAATCTAGCTTTGTTTGCTTATGAGGAGTTTCAGCTCCCATGAATCTCAGAAGTGCTTCCTCTGATGTGAAGTCATCAATGTGTATGATGCTTGGTTGGTCCCAATCTATGAGTTGTGGATGGGCGAGTGGTAGGTCAATGAAATGGATGGATAGTTCTTGGAGAACAGAGTCTCCTAGGGAGATTTGGTCTAGGATATTGTTGTAGGCTCTCTTTTCAACTTCCTCAGGAATGTCTTCAATTTTGACAAGCTCGCGGTGAATGTTCAAAAAAGCGTGACCGTCCGTATTGGTGCCCCCAGTTGTGGGTATGCCAAAGCCAAGACCTGACTTTGATTCCCACTTGTCTGCGTCGATGGGGCACTGCATGCCTCTTTCTTCTGGTCCTAGACCACCACCTTGATAGTTCCATTTGTCAGTGATGAATTTATGTTCTTGGGGATACTTCTGGCTGAAGTGATCAAGGCGTGCCTAATTTCTTTGAGGTGCATCCTTATGTAACCAATTGTTGATATCCGGAGTGAGTTCCTCATGAATAGGGATTTTTGAGGATACAAAGGTTGTTGGGGCAAACTGTTTGTATCAAGGAGGTGGAATCTCCTTAGCTTTGTGATATGTCGGCTGTCCATGGGCATGTGGATCAAGTGGGAGTGCCTTGACAACAAATGCATCTGACAAACTATACTCTCCATAGCCTTTGTTATTGATCTTCATGGTCAACAGCGTGGAGGCGAGGATGGTTTCTGGGTCATTACAAGTGTGTGATGAGCTGGCGATGGATGTGCCGATATCAATTCTAGGGAAATGGTTTGTATATGAAGCTTTAACCTCATTTTTGTAAGCAAAGGGTTTCGGATCGACATGGATGGTTACCTCAGTGCCTTGATGTGGAAATTTGACGCACTGATGGTAAGTGGATGGAATGGCTTCCATGGCATGAATCCATGGGCAACCGAGGAGGATGTTAAATGGTAGGTTTAGATCAATAACATGGTAGAGTGTCTCTTGGATGACTGGCCCAACCTTGATTAGCAGTAAAATAGTTCCTTCTATGGTTCTTTCCAAGTTGTCATAAGCTTTGATGGTGATAACCTCACTGATGATATCTGCCTCAGTATACCCAACTTGTTTTATGAATTTTAGGGTGCAAATATTCAAGGCTGATCCATTATCTATCATTACTCTTTTCATGGAAAAATTGGATACCATGATGGCTATGCGAAGCAGAAGGGTGTGATCTGGGTCGACCACGGGTATGTCGGTGGGTTTGAATGATAGGGCACATGAGGAGGATAGGTGTCCAACAAGATTACAAAAATTAGTAGCATTGATATCTGAAGGGACACGAGATTCTATGAGAGAACTGTCAAGGATGTTCTTGTACATAGGACTAGTGCGAAGAAGGTCTAAAATGGAGATTTGGGTTGGCATGTTCCCAAGGTGTTCCAAGATATTGTACTGGCTTTTTGATGGAGCTGATGGTGCTAGTGAAACTGGTGGGCCTACGATGTTAAATTGCACTCTTCGAGTGGTGACTGCACACTCATTATTTGGTCCTTAGATATTGATAACATTGACAGAAGGCTCTTTCTTGGATATACAACCTATGAGGCTACTATAGTCTATGTAGGATGAAGTGTGGTCATTGTTCTTCCCATGCTGTTGGTTTGGCTGGCGGTTGTTGGTGTTGTTGTTGTTTTCTTGGATAGGTGCTTTTCCAGGATTTTGGTTGTTGTGAGGAGGAAAAGCATTTTGATAGATTTGTAAGCCTGCATTGGGAGAGGTTTGGGCACCAACGATGATTTCTTTCCGATCAATGAGGCCCTGCACATAATCTTTCAGTTTCATGCATCTGAGGGTAGTGTGACCTTTTACCCTATGAAATTTGTAGTACTCATTATCTTTGTACCATGTAGCTTTGGATTGGATTGGGTCAATTTGCTGGGTAGGAGGAAATTTGATGAGGTTTTCCTTGACTAATTTCTCAAAAATGACATCCAAAGGTTCACCAAGGGGTGTATAGTTTCTAAGTGCAGGTTGGAATCTGGGCTTTTGTCCTACAACTATATTGATGGCATTAGCTTGATTGCTAGACCCTTGAAAGTTGGGTCTTGGATTGTGATTTTGATAGCTTTGGTTATTCTGCTATTGGTAGTTGATAGCTTGTTGATTTTTTGGTTGATATGGTGGGTTGGACTAGTTTTGAGAAGGACCAACAATATTCACATGTCTGATGTTAGTGACACCATCTGTTGCAACATGCTTTTTTTGGTTCCAATACCTAGACTTGTCATTGGAATGTGATTGATTTTGATTGGCTTCCTTGTAAATCTTGACCACACCATCTTTAATGAGTCCTTGGTCAAGGATCATTTCTTTCTCTTTGATATCTTTGTAGGTCTGCAAACAGTTCATGGTCATGTGGTGAGCCAAGCTAGGATGGGCATTATCAATAAAGATTTTCACCAAATGGCGCTCTGGCAAGGTGCAAGATATGCAGGTGGTAAGGGTTTACCATCTTTGCAGATATTCAGGAAGGCTTTCTCCACCTTTTTGCTTAGTGTGGACAAGATCAACTACTGATAGCTCTGTTTCAACAAGATGAGCATATTGGGCTACAAATGCCTCAAAAAATTTAGCAAAATTTTTAATTGTGCCATAGGGGATTCTATAAAACCATTCAAGAGCTGGTCTAGCCAAGCTTTTGGGAAACAGACACAAGAGGAAGATGTCATCGTATGCCACTTCTTGGCAGTGCATGTAAAATTCTTTGATATGTGTGACAGGGTCTCCTTTTCCTCTGAATTTGTCAAACTTGGGTGTCTCAAAATGCTTGGGAAATGGTGTCATGGTAATGGCTATGTCAAATGGGTAAGGACACACATTCTCAAACTTGAAGGTTTTTGGATCATTTCCCTCGTGGATGTTCTTCAAAGCTATCTTCATGGCTTCCCATTCTGAATTAATGGGTGATGGCTGGGGTGACCCCAATGTAGGAGTGGCCTGAGGTAGGTATGTGCTAAATGGGGCAATGGAATATGGATGGCTTTGAGGTATGGGCTGGTAGGGATTGTACATGGCTGGGGCAACTGAATGGTGGATGATGGGTTGCTGAGGTGGAGGTGGCACATATTGCTGCATGTGTTGTGAGGCTTGTTGTTGATATTGGATTTGAGGTTGGGATTGAGGAACATAAGCTGGCTGTGGGACAAATGGATTGCTTTGTGGAGGTAAGGTATAAGATGGTTGTGAAGCTTGGGGAAAGGATCGGGGAGCTTGTGGAACTTGACTTTGGATTTGAGGAGTTTGACCAATATATGTGGGTTGTGCCCCCATTTGGGAAGGTATTTGCATGGAAAAGGAGGCCAAGTAATTGGTGGTTGGTGGTGGTGGATTTCCTCCTAGAAGTGGCATAGAAAAATAGTTGGTAATAGGAGGTAATGGATTAGTTGGTGGTGGAGGTGGTGGGAATTGAAAGCTTAGAAATGGAACTGATGGGGTTTGATAGCTTGGTGGCTGGATTTGAAAGCTTGGTAGAGTGGTGGCAGGAGCTTAGGTCACTTGAGAGCTGGGCAGAACATTGGTAGTAGCTTGTGGGGTTTGATAGCTTTATGGAGTGAGGGTAGTAGCTTGTGGATTTGTGGCTAATGGTACTGAGCTCCAAGGACTGAGTGGAAATGATGGAATCATGTTCTGAGCTAAGGTAAACAAGATGGGGGTGATGAAAGGTTGATTACTTGGCCCCATGGGTGGCATCCCTGTTGTATATTGCTGAGGTTGGCCAAAGATACTAGCACTGATTTGGGAGATGGGTGGATTTGGAAGGCTGGGTTGGGGAACAACAACAACAATAGTTAAGGGAGTGAATGATGAGGTGTTTTGGGCAAAGGGGGTTTGGGATGGAGTTGTATGGACCAATGGTGGAGTGGTGGTGGCTGGATTGGCTTGTGGAAGGGAGATCTCAACTTGAGTGGAGGATGGTATGTTTGGGTCTGTTGGATCATATGGGGTGGGTTGAGGCTCTTCAGTTGGCACATATTGAGGATAATTTGAATCATAAGAGCCTATGGGTGGTGGGAGTTGCTCAAACAAGGGGTGAGATGGATTTGATAAGGGGGGAGGTCTTCCAAAGTTGAAGGCTCCAATGTTGTCCCTTCAAAAGTTAGCCATGATTGTTTTCTTGTTTTTGTCTATAATGGTGTTCACCAATACTGCATTTCCTGGTTGGTTCATGAAAGCTTCAATATCAGTAGGTAATGGTATAGCGTTCTCTAGGCTAAAGGATGGTTGAGTGCTCAAGGGGAGTGATGCTATTGGATCCAAATGATAGGGCTCCATTGTTTCCTTCTTATTCTTGCCTAAGCGAGTGACAAGTGGCATGAAAATGCAGAATGTTCCTAGGGATGAGATGCAACAATGCTGATGGATGCAAAAGGGGGGAAGGCTTTTCTATGCAAATGATTTCTTAGGTTGAGGCAAAGCTATATGATAAAACCTAAGGAGGATTGAGTTGGGGATGGTAACTTCAAAGATATGTTGCCAAAGCATGAAAGGTCTGCTTTCCTATGTGCAAGCTTGGTGGTGATTGTGTCAACTTAAGGATAGACTGATGATCCTTTAGGAAGAACATGAGATTGACCACTTGTGGATCTCAACCTTTAGCTCAAGGTGATGAGGGATAACAAGTGACAAAGCTAGATTACCCTAGACAAAGCTCTATCAAATAGATAACCTTGGTGAGGCTGGTGGATTTGGAAGATGTTAGGAATGGAAAAATTTTGGCAAGGTGACAATAATTTTGAAGGCTTGGATGTGAAGATTTTTGGATTGCTAGCTAGATGGTTTGGTTCTAAATGATATGGATGAGCTGAAATGCTTAAGGGGATGTCTGGCTTACCTACAAGGATGACTCTAAAGTGAAGCTTATGCAAGAAGATGTGGAGAAACAAGGGGGTCTAATCATAGAAGTCATGTCTAGTTGGTAAGGCATAAGCATTGTTAACTCTGGATGTTGGTTAAGTTGGATGGTGCAATCTAACCAGGCATCTTGAAGGGCTTTGTCAGTAGCTTTGTCCTCTGCTTTGTGGAGTTTAGCAATTCGAGGGCTTGTGTTAGTTCCTTTCTCTTGGCTGAAAGTTCTTGGTATGCCTAAGGAGGGTTGAGTTTAACTTTGTGAAATTTTTGTTTGGGTTTGGGTTGTTTTGACATGAATTTTTGAATTTTCTTGGCTTTGAGAGATCTCGATTGTTTTTCTTCAACTTGTTCAACTTTTGGAATAGGTAGTGACTACGCTAAGTGTGCCCTAAGCTAGGATTGGCCAAGTTTGGCAAACATTCATTCAACAAATAAAAAATCAAGCAATAGATAGGAACAACCAGATAGAAGTTTTGGATTCTCAGAATGTGATACTTGCGCCAATGAGTGTGTATGTTTTACAAATTTTTCAATCAGTCACTTCAAACACATTAACATCCTAGATGGTTGTCTACAAGGCTGACAATTGGTTTAGCTAGGGAGTCCTCGATATACCCAAGGTACGTGAGGCCCAAATCCGTAGATGAAACCAAAACAATGTCACACAACTGAGAGGAGCGGTAACCCACTTCTCCTCTTTCACTTCTCAAGGGTATAAAGTTCCTTGAGGCTTAGCCCGAGTGACAAAATCTTGATTCCAAGAGAGGTGTCTTTGGATTCACCTCTCAATCTTTATACTCCATCAGAACGCTGGAGTTGAGGTCATCCCAAGGGGTGATGAAATCCCCAAGCAGGCCTCTTAAAAAGAAAAACAAGGTTTTGGATCCTAATCTTATGCACCCAAGATGGCCTCGAAAGACGACAAGGGGAGAGAAGACTTGGATGACCTTGGGCTAAAAAACACGCTTGTTCCTTTTCAAACTGACTCTTATGTGTGCTGATCTAGACTTTGCAATCACTCATGTTTAAGATGCAAATGTTCAATTCCAACTTTGAAATGCGCCAAAAAAGAAAAATTGATCGAAGAATGTGAACAAGAAGAAGAGTTAGGGTCAACAAGAAAGTAAACCCGCGCGCCCGAAGGCCCTCCACGTCAAGTATCAATTAATTTCTTTTAAGGCATTCAAGAGCTGGTGTGATTTTGTTTTAAGCCCAAAACAAAGATGTGTGAAATTCGATTTCAAGCGCGTGCCCAGAGGCCCCCCACGTCAAGATTTGTTCAAATTTTAATGCCCAAATGAAGTGTTAGAGAGCCTAATGTGCATTCAAAGAATTTTCTAAGTCAGAAAAACTAATAAAAACACAAGTAAGTGAAGTTTGATCTTTGTGGAGCACTTAACACCCTCTTAGGTGGACCCATCCCCATATATGGTGCTGAGATTGCAACCAATGGTTAAATTGATGGGTGATTAAAGAGGGCGAGTCCAACTACAAACTCACTTAAAGTGTCTTTATTTGGTTTTTATAATTTAGAAAGTTTCTAGAATGTAGATTCTTTTTATGCCCCAAAAGATGATTATTTGATCTATGGCATTCAAGATTGGATTTGTTGTTTTAATCATGCATTCATAAAAAAAAAAAAACTTAATTTTAATCCATGGCACTCAAGAATTATTTTAGCAACATGCATTCAAAGACAAGTGATTAAACATTCAAGTTTTTTCCTTTGAGCATTCAAGTTGAGATTTTGTGTGTTGTTTTAAGAACTTTGAAGTGCTTTGTTTTAACCTTAGATCATTCAAAATTTTTTTGGACTCAAAAGTGAAAATGACTCTTTGGACTTTGGTTTTCATTCAAGATTTTGTGTTCTAGTTTGCATATTTTAAGCCCAAAAATGATATTCCTAGATTGTTTTGATGCATGAAAAACCTAAGAAACATTCAAGATTTTGCAACAAGACATTTGTTTGGAACAAATAACAAAGCTTTTAGGACAATTTTTGGCAACCATTTAGGACTCTTAGTTTTCATGAGATTTTTAAAAGAACTTTAAAATATTTGCAAATGAGGTTCATTTTATCCTTGATTGATGCTTTGAGTTTGATTTATATTTTAGTGTGCACTTAGTGTTGATTTTGAACCTTTTGAAATGGAAACTTGAAGTTCTTTTTAAATTCCCAAAAATGAAGTGTTCCTAACTTTGCATGAATGCATCTAAAACCTTGATGTTGCAAGGATGCAAATGATTGGATTGGTTTAGTTTCACTTGTTAAAATATTTTTTTTTTTTTTGCAAATTTTTAATTTTTTAATGTATTTAAGTATGATTTGGGGGTTCATTTTAAGCACTAAAAAGAAGTGTGTATGATTTTGCTTCCTTAAAAAAAAATGGCCAAGATCTCCCACAAGAAGAAGAAGAAGAAGTAGATGGAATAAGAAGAATTCCAAGTGCTTTGTCCACCTATAAACTTGAAAAATCTGCAAACACTATGAGATAGACTATGAGTTCGTTTGTCTTCTTCATGCTCATGTGGACCTAAAAAGCCAATTTATACAATCCTACCAATCACAAAAAAAAGAAAAATTAGCCAAAATTAGAAAATGACATACAAAACTTGACTTAAAAAGCTAATGAAGGTGACCCATGCGGGGCCCCACGGTGGGCGCCAAAATGTATATGAGCAATGTTAGTATGCTAATAGAAACCAAATTTAAATAAAGCTGCTACAAAATAAACAAAATTCATAAACTTCAAGATAGACTAAGATGAGCTCTCAATTGAGAATATGAGCCATTAATGGGCTCTCTCAATGAGAAGCTCTCTTGTTGAGTAGCTTTGTCTAAATAGATAGGATGTATGCTCAAGCTTTATGCTTCAAAAAGGGCTTCAAATGGAGTTGGAATTTGGATGTGAGTGTATGGTTTTGATGTAAAATAGCTTCTTAAAATGGCATTATGACTTTACTTCATGGATTGTGTTCTTTTGAAAAGGAGAAGGATCCAATTTATAGGCAAGAGGCTTGATGGATTGAGGGCTAAGATGCAAGGATGGGGAAAAGCTCATGGAGGGCTTAGATTGCATGAGAGGAGAGCACATGGATTGTACTTTTTTACAACGAATCAGGGAGTGACACATGTCACAGGGTGAGAGGATGGAGGAAAGGGGAAGGATGAGTCAACAAAGGAGGCTTAAGGGATAAAATCTTCATAAAGACCCTCATAATGGCTTGTAAGAGCAATGAAAGGGCTTGGAAGAGTCATTTATGGCCTAGTGGGCTTCATAAAGTTTTATGGTTGGGATATTTTGAGGGAGATGAGAGGAATTTCAACTTGGGCTTGATTAGGAAGGTTTTAAGCTTGCTTAGGCTTGTGCAAATGATTAGAGGATGGATTAGGATGGTTTAGGATTAGCTTAGGGATAGGCAAGTGGATGGCATTTAATGAAGGTGGGTGAAGGAGGAGATATTTGTTAACTTTGGCTTGGGTTAGTAAGTTTTAACCCATGTTTAGGGAATGTGACAAAGTTAGGAGGGGATTAGGATTAGGTTTAAAGACATCTTCTAGAAGAGTCTAGACTTTGGATGAGGATAAAGACTTTCTAGAATAGTCTAGAACTTCCTAGGATGAGGATGAAGACTTTCTAGAAGAGTCTAGAACTTCTTAGGATGAGGATAAATTAAAATTTTAGGATTAATATTTAATCTTAATTAAATATTTTGAGTTGGGATTAGGGGTAGGAAATGATGGGATTAGCCTTTAATCAAAATTAAAGAAGGATTAGAAGATTTTGGAAGAGGTTAGTGGTCTTAAGGAAATTGGCCAAGCTTTGGGCAAATTTTTTTTTAAAATTTTTTTTGGGTTTTTTGGTCAATTTATTAATTAAATAATTAATAAATAAGGAAATAATGTTTAAATAAGATTTAAATTTTTTTGGGAGGGATTCCTTAATTAAATATTTTTAATCAAGATAAAGGGATTTAATTGCATAAAAATAAATAAATAAATTAAATAATTAATTAATTAATAAATGATGATGTCATAAGGGACTTTTTTCAGAAAATAAAAATATTTTATTTTCTAAAGGATTTTTAGGTGTCTACAGTGTGAACCCTAGTTGTGAGATTCCTTATTTGATGTTGGTTTTTGCTCACAATTTGCAAACTCTAATTTCTTGAGGATAAATCATGGCAATACCTAGGGTCATTGATGTGATGGATGAGCATCCGCCCTTGTTCAAGAAGAGACAACACAAATCTAGTTCAGTCAATAATATTGGGGCATTTTGGTAGGTACCTCATTTTGTCATTCATTCTGGGGATTTACACAACTATATTATTTATCAAATGGGAGAATATTGTCACTTGAAGATGGTTGATTTTAGGGAAAGACATATGTTGAAAAATCAGATGGAATTGGGACACGAGCATAACATTCTACAGGAGATGACATTAAATGTATGGAGTGACTTTCCTTGGTTTAGAAAAATATGAGGTACTCAATTCCACAATAGGATTTAAGAATAAATAATAATAAATACTTTGATAACATGAAAATAAATAAATTATAATATAAAAAATTTGATACTAAAGTTTGTAGCCAAATATAAAAACTAGAGAAATCATTAGGGAAAGGCTATTGTTTGCATATTTGGCTAAGGTTGGATAGTCTAGAAGGGTCCATCATGTTGATTGAGTATATTTATATGGTTATTCAGATCTAGCACCCTCACTTCATCACAAACTATAAATTTTCCCCATTTATTGCAAACCAATTTAATGAGGCTCTAGTGGATTTGGAAAAAGGAGAATGCAAACATTTCTACTAGTATTCTTTTCCAATTCACATATTTCTATTCAAGAATACATATTAAGTCTCTTACAGGTATTCTGTTATGTAGGTAAGTGCCAAGCCTCGCTAACATTGTGGATCTTTTGTGCCAAAAGTGACCATTTAGATAGAGCTTCACAAATGGCCCATCCAACTTTGCAAGCTCTACCACACTTGAAAAAACTTATGAATGGTTAAATTTTTTTTATAAATCCAAAACCCTCTACATAAAATTAACCCTAAAATGGGAAAACAAAGAAAAAAGGAAAAAGAAATAACCTGCAGTCTTTGATTTTGCCTTGGCAAATACTTGATTAACATTCTCTTCCATTAAATCTAGTGGTTGTAGCTATCTTGTTTTAGCTGAAATTATATGTTATGGGCATGCAGAAGCAGTAGTTGAATCCCCAATAAGGGAGTATGATGGGCCAGGTTCAGAGATATAGACAAAGGTGGAGACAGAGGAAGAAACAGGACCAACCCGTATATTGAAGCACCACTAGCAATAACAAGGTTTCACCGGTTGATGGCCTAAGAGAGCTAACATCCCTTTGCTAATCTTGTTATAGTTGTAGTAGGGTCTAGATCTGCTTTCAACACCAACCCTACCCTCTGCAAAAAGCATGTGAAAATTCACAGAAAACCCAAATGAACCCGCATGCGCAAAAGACATAAAGTGAGAAATGTTTTTTTTTTTTGATGTATAAGCCCTGTGTTGGTCAAAATTTTGACCACTACCCTATGTTGGTCAAAATTTCAACCAACATAGGGCTTACATGTAAAAATAATAAATTTTAGCCTTAACATTCCAACCAACCTAAACTTATTTAGTTGATGGTCAAAAATTTTGGTAGAAAAATGAGGTTAAATTTAGTAGTGTTGCCTCTTCATCCTATGAGATCTGGATTCCTTTTGTAGACACCCTAAAATTGACAACACTTTGGAAACATAATTTTCATCAAATAAATACTTTTAAGGACAAAAGTAGAGAAATTGAGGAAAAAAAAGACTTTTGGATAAATCATGATATTGGTTATATATAGAATTAATTTAACCAATTAATTGCTTAATATCCTGAGCATTTTAAAATTCAAATTCTAAAAAATCATTTCAAAAGGGGAAATAAAAAAATTAAATAAAATGAGAAAAAGAACAAAATGGAATAAAAGGCAAACTTAAATAGAGCAAATAAACTCATTATCCCCTCAAAAAGTGAATATCCACCTTTTTGGACTTAAAAAGAAAGAATAAGCCCTTTTATCCTTACAAAATAAGTTTGTTGGAATTTTCCTTTTGGGGGGTTTATGAGATATTTTTGGACTTACCATTATCCCAACCCTTCCTAAAATCCTATAAATAGGAGGGAAAAACAGGAGCAAAGGACCCAAGTTTTAGGCATATCATAGTAGGCAATTGATAAGTTCATTTAAAATTATCACTACAGAGGTTTTATTTTAGCATCATTTTAGCATTTATTTAACCATTATCTAGCATTGTTTAGTCTAATACATACAGATATCTATAGAATTTTCATGTTCTCATCTTGATATATCTTGCATTCACATTAGATCTCATATAGTCTTTCATAAATCTGCACAAATAGCATATTCCCATTCTAGAACTATCACTAAGATGCTGATCTAAGAGTGATTTTAGCAGTTGCAGTTAAGGAAACATGAGATATTTGTACATTGTTTATTTGATAGTTGTTTCTTGGATCTAGCTTAGCTCACTACTATTCTTACAACACTTCACACCAAGGTCTCATGAATACACATTTCTCTCGTGTACACCTTTAAGAGAATTGTTGTGTTGAAAATTGCTCAAGGCTCATCCTAGAGCCTCAGACATAATGATTAAGAGGGAAGGGGAAATAAGGTCTCCTTGTCTCACTCCCCTAGATGAGGAAAATAAACCCTCAGGAGATCTATTGACTAGGACTGAGTACTTGTTAGTCGAAATACATTCAAAGAGAAAGTTTATCCACCTTTTAGAGAATTCAAAAGCTTGGATACATTTGAATAGGATGTTATTGCACAAGCAGAATTCCCTCATACATAGACTTCTTCTCATGCAATAACAATTCCATCATAGATTGATCTTCTTGGAACAAACACTATTTTCTCCTCATTTATAAGCATTGGAAGGAGGTTAGTCATTTAGTTGGCTAGATTTTTAGCTAGTAGCTTATAAAGGGTATTGCATAGGGAAATAGGATGAAAATCCTTAAAGTTGTTTGTTGAATCAGTTTTTGAAATCATGGCTAGGAAAGTGTGATATAGCTCCTTAAGAAGGCCACCTGAGTTTCTGAAACTATCCAGAGCCTCTATTATTTCATCACCCATAAAATGCCACCATTTTCTAAAGAAGGATGTAGGAAAGCCATCTAACCCTAGGGATTTGTCAGGGGCCATTCAAAAAAAAGTTGTTGTTACCTCTTCCTTAGAGATATTCTAAAGTAGTCCTTTATTTTTTTCACTAGTAATTAATTTGGGTATATTGTCAAGCAGGGCATTTTTAGAATTCAATGGAGATCCCTCCAAGTTATTTAACATATATTTAAAGAAGGACACTACCTCACTAAAGTTATTAGTGGGTTTGTCTAATGTATTTTTATCTTTATTATATATTAGGGTTATTATGCTTATAACCCTTCATTTTTTGGTACTATTATGGAAAAATATGTTGTTTTTGTCACCCTCACATAGCCATGTTTCTCAGAATTTTTTTTTCTGATACACTTCTTCTTTAGCAAGAATATCTTCTAGTCTCAATCTTAAGTTTTTTTTTTTTTTTTGTATAAATCTTCATCCATACTTCTTTTCATAACTTCTCTGTTGATAGATTCTAGATCTCCTTCAGTCTCCCTTTTGGAGTAAAAAATATTGCAGAAGTGGGATTGGTTCCAATAGATAAGGTTCTATTTTATAAATTTAACTTCTAGACAACCTTGTATAGTTTTGAACCCTCAAATTTGGTATTAACCCACCAATATTCCAAGGTTGGGATCAAAGAGCCATCCTTGAACCATGTCATTCCAAATTTGAAAGGATTTCTTGTAGGAGTTACTTCAGTTTCTATTGATAGAAGGACCAGGTAATGACCAGAACTTGAGAAGGGTAGAGTCTTAGATATTAGAATATAAGCCTCTTTTGGTAGGTTACCTAAGATGATAGATCTATAAATATAAATCTTCATCCATGCCTATTTTTATAACTTCTCTATTGATAGATTCTAGATCTACTTTAGTTTCCCTTTTGGAGTAAAAAATATTGCTGAAGTGGGATTGGTTCCAATGGATAAGGTTTTATTTTATAAATTTAACTTTTGGACAACCTTGTAGAGTTTTGATCCCTCAACTTTAGCATTAACCCACCAATGTTCCAAGGTTTGGATCAAAGATCCATCCTTGAACCACATTAATCCAAATTTGAAATGATTTCTTGTAGGAATTACTTCAGTCTCCATTGATAGAAGGATTGGGTAGTGATGAAAACCCGAGAAGGGTAGAGTCTCAGATATCAAAGAATAAGCCTCTTTTGGTAGGTTACTTGAGATGAGAAATCTACCAAGTCTCTCTACAATTTGACTAAAGTCTTGTCTTCTATTATTCCAGGTGAGGGTAAAAGTACAAACCTGTCTCACCCTTTTATAAAGGAAAAGGCTAACAAAAGTATAGTTCTATTCATCCTCAGTGCTATAAAACTTGTAGTATTATTTAGAATTTGATAATGACGTAAAATAATGAAATGTGTATAAATGGATAAAGTTAAAGATTTTAATTAATAATTATTTGGAATAAGAATTGATACATTTTTGTATCTTTTAAAGACTATTTTGTACTTGTTGAAAAATGTTGAAAATTAGGGATCTAGTTCCCATCACAAAACTATATGGGAGTAAACTTATTTACCTTTGATCTTGGATAATATTGTGGATAACATATATAGCTAGAAAAATCAAAACAAAAATTTGGATTTAGACCTAGATTTAATCTTTTATATTGATTCAAATTTCAACTCACCTAAAATGAATAGTTTTCATCTCCCACCACATTTTTCAAAACAAATCTATTCTAACCAAAAGAACATTTATATATTCTTGAAGATGACTCTCTCCTCTAGAACGTCGTGTAATTTTTTAATTTTTTTGATATGATTGAATATTTTTCCTTTCTCCAAATTGACACCTTCTCGAGTGTTAAAATACATGCTTGTAGAATTTTTTAATTATAATATACAATATCTAATTAAAACACTATAAACTCTATATGATAATATTCTTGACCTTGAGCTTTATAAAATGATGTTTATATGTTATTAAAAAATATCATAAAAAATAGTAAGAGTTATTAAAACATTAGTTTTCTGAAATAATTTTATTTCTTTAGTAATTGGGTACAAACTAGTATAAAACATGCATTTAATAGACATTTCCAATTGCAAAAGTGTGAGACAATATATAACTTAGCCAGAATGAATATTTCTAGATCATATGTTTGAATAAAATCAAATTTTAAATAAAAATACTCAAATTCAGTCATTCTAATAAGTCAACCTGAAAGGTGACACAACTTTGTACTTTAACTAGTGAAGGATTTATCTTTAGATTTAATTTCTAACAGTGCTGATCTTTGCATCCAATTGTTAAAGTCTAGTGACATCTAGGATAACTTTGAGGAAAGTAAAGATTATAATTGACCTATTCAAGTTCCAACTAGAGGGCTCTTTTGTCATTGGTTGGTTGGAGTTAGACCATACACATTGCAAAGGGTAAAGTGAATACCATGAGATCTTACTTGGACTAAGTTCCAATACATTTCCTTTCTCAAAGGTATCACAATAATTGACTAGGGGTTACATATTAAATCCAACCCTCTAGAGGCCCCTATGATAGGGCTCCCACAATTCTTTCTAGAACCAAGTTTTCTTTCTAGGGAATTTAGCTCATCTTGATTCATTTTTTTTTTCTTGTATCATGATAATATCTAATTGATATTGAGTAAGAAAATACTTTAATAATCATTTTTAGGGCATTTAGGCCCCTAACATTCCATGTAATGGTCTTCATTTTCCCATGTGAAGGTACTTCCCTTTCCTTGCATCAAATAATGTAGTGAGTTTAGTTTGACTAATGACTTCTGCATCTTGTGACCTCAGTTCATTTATAGATTTCCTCCCTCTTTTTTTGGGAGCCCATTAACATTTGGGGAGGCTCTTGGTTCCAGATATTATTCTAATCCATGTAGGTTATCTCTATTTCCATATTGATTAAATCACTGTGAAGGTCTTCATGTTGGAATTTAAAAGTGAGAAGTTTTACTTCTGAGAGGGGGGGTGAATCAGAAGTAACAAACTTTAACCTCTAATACTTTCAACTGAAATTAATACATGCATGTAACATATCTAATAAACATGAAAGTAAAGACATGCATGAAAAAAGATAACACAAGATTTGATCACCCATAAACCCTCCAAAATGAGAATGTAAAATTGGGGTGGGGATGACACCCACAACTTATCACTACAACAATATGTAACTGATTATGGTTACAATGTTTTGACCATCATCAATGGTTTTCCTTGTGAGAGGCTTGCCCTATTAAAGGTTGAACACCCTGTTAGAAGTGCACCTGTCTAAAGGATTTTACAAACATTCACTTGGAATGTCAGACTGTTAAAGGATTTACAATATGGCTATTAAACCAACCTATCATCATAGGATTTACATTCGCCTAATACAATGGTTAGAAAGTATATTAGAATGTTTGACCTAATTACTTACAACCTTCTATTACTAATTTTAGATTGTTCAATCCCTTTTGATCTAATCCTTGCTGATCTGATATGTCTCTGTTTGAAGTGCTAATGCTCTTTTCTTCTTAACTGATCTATTAATTCCCTTGTTTCACTAAGTCACCTTTTACTCTTCTACTCTTTGCTCAATTCCACCCTTCTCTCTTCTAGATTCAACAATTGAATTATGAGGCTTCTTCCTTCTTAAAAAGTTTTCGTGACTTAGGGTTAAGTATGAATCTATGGCTGAGATTCATCCATTTTTCCTTGTTCGCATTACACTTTTTCATTGGTTGCATGGAAAATACATAGGGAATTCAAAAGATTCGATCTTATCTTTTAGAATTTGAAAATTTTCAATTAGGTGTCATACAACATGATTTACCTTAGAGTTTGTGAATGCACAAACTCATATGACAATACAATGTCACTTGACACTTACTGATTGTTGATGCTCAATCCATGTTGATTATTGGTGCTCAACACATATAGGAATTTTGTCTTTCTCGGCACCTATACTTTACTCTATCTTGCTTAGCACCTATAGTTCACTTAGCACATATAGTGACTTGGCATCTATTATCACTCGATAGTTGAAACTTTCTCAACATTGCCTATCTACTTGGCATCTGACTAGCTTGGCACCTGTTGAATTTATGACTCAGCACATACTATAGCTTAGCATCTATATCATACTCGACATCAACTTGGAAATTTCTTAAGTGTGTTGACACTCAATTGTCAAAACCAATCCGAGACCAACAATCTCCCCATTTGACATGAGTGTCAAAAACACTTAACTATACATTATAAATCTGATCTCTATGAGTATAATATACATCTTGTTCGACATATACAAAAAATTTCAAAATTGCTCAAAATTTTTTGAATTATTTTATACCTCAAAATTTGTAACTCCCCCTGAGCTGATGTGCCTTAGTTGTATCCACAACTTCTCATGCTAAATTTGACTCATGTTGATTATGCTTTGTCTTCTCATTCTTTCTCTAATCTGCTCTGCTCTGTTTTTACTCTTTTTCTATTTTTGCTCCCCCTTTCACACATCTTCCCTTGCAGCTATTGTATCCTTTTGGCATTCTTATTTCTCAAAATTTATCTCCTTATCCCCCCCTTATTTTTATCTCCTCAAAATGTTATAATATCTCCCCCTTTTTGACACTTATGTCAAAGGGTTATTATACATTAATAGAATATTTAGCCAAAAAGGATTTATTTACCTCCATTATGATCTTGAGAGGATCATCCCAATTGTCTAGTGCAATCTCCAATGCTTTAAGCTAGATGGCTATCTTAGCTGCAAGGTGAACTAGGCCTTCTAGTGTTGAAAGATTGGGGTCTTTCTTCAAAACATTCTCTGCATAGGCTAGTTCCTTCTACAAAACTTCCATGTGAAGGGTGATGGCAGATTGTATTTGGATCAATTTGCCCTTTATGTTAGCCTCATATGCTGTGAGCACAACTAGTTCCTTTTGAGTGTGAAGTGTAGTAGAAAAAATGCTTCTCACTCTAAGCTAGATCGTTGGGTAATTGCATGCTTGATATTTTTAGATTCCTCTCAAAGCTCATAATCTACTGGCTAGTCTCTTGTATGAACAGTGATGGATCACACAACTTTGAGTACAATGAGAATATATTCTCAAGTACTACTTTTAAATTTTCAATATTTTTCACTAGCTCCACCTGAGAGAGTTCTATTTCACTGGATATTCTTTCATTTACCTTCATCTAAAATAATTTCTTTTCAGACCATTCTAATAATTTTGTGTTTGTGTCTAGGTCTTCGTTTTGTACCTAGTCCACTATATTGGCTAGTTGCTTCATGATTGGCTTGGTTTCATTAGGTACTTGCAAGCTGAATGCATCCAAAAAGAATCTTTAATCTCTATCAAAGCTTGCCTTTTTTAATACTCATGTCTAAGTATATCTTGTTTCTTCTTCTTCTCTAGTGCCTCTTGCACTTCATTAATCTAGTCTATATTCATAGTTTTATAGTCATACCTAGGAATGACTATCTCTTCATCAAGAGCAGGGTCTCGATAGTGAGGTACCCTTGTAACCCTTGTAGTGCTCGAGCTTGGTGCTGATATTTGAAGTGGCACTGCATCAGTGCTTGGCTATTGTGTTGTTCCTATAGGGATCCCTGTTGTAGGCAAGTTTATCAAAGTTTGTATTACCTCTTGTTCTTTCTCCTTAGGGGTCTCCTCCTCTTCTATTCTGCCTTGATCTATAATTGTGATCTAAGTTGGTGCACCTTGTCCTTGTGCTATAGGAACAGAGGTATCCATTTGTCCTATTTGATCCTTTATTTGTTGCTCGATAGTAGTAGTATATGGTATTGTGGAGTCAACCCTAGCAAATGTGTCTTGTGCAGTTTGCTCTTATGGTTTTTCACTTGTAGCCATTTCGATATGAGAAGGTGGTTCTTGTGGATTCACCTTCTCCTTTATGATCTCAGCTATAGCCTTTTATAGTTCCTCCACACTCACCAAGACTGGATTTGTACATAACTATGATTGTAGAGTAGTCTGGTGAAGGATCTTTTTAAGGTCCTCTACAGTTAGTGGGTTTATGTTCTGACCAAAAGTGTCAGGAACATCTTGTACTATCACTGTCTCTGTAGGTGTGGAAATTACATGTGGAGGACTTGGTGGAGGAAATTGTGTGTCTTGCACACTTTGATCTGTCTGCTATTGTTCAACAGTTGCCATATCACCCTTTTGTGTCTCCTTTTCCACTGTAACATCTGCTTTATCCTTTTCTCCTTCATCTTCCTTTTCATTTTCCTCTTCATCATCTCCATCATTTCTTCCCTCAAAGGGATCTTCTTCACCTTCCTTCACTATTGTGAGGCTATAAATTACCTTCCACATAAGAGTGGACTTCTTTACAACATCTTCAATATTATTCTGTAGTATATTGAAGGCTCTATACTTGGGTGCAAATTTTCTCCCATGCTTCTTATTTGCTTTGCTTATTTGCCCCTTTGTAAGTTCAAGCATAACGTGAGCCAATGTTGACTCTCTTATTTCTTTTCCCATATTTAGGCAATAATGCCATTTATTTTTACAATTGAATATAACTCCTTAGGCATAGTATTGTCTAGTTCAAGTGGAGAATTCTTGAATTTAGCCATCATGGTGTATATTGATTCTTCCACCATGTTTTGTTCCCCTCTGCTTAACTTATTAAAATTAATGCCTTTTAATCATGACAGGTCTGCATTGTCTCTAATGTTGTCACATATATTCTCTAAATTAGACTTAGTGGTGTGACTTACCACTCTAAACTGGCTATTGTCATCTGATTTAGTTCTCTCCTCATCTAATTCAAGAGGTGCCTCATACTTTCTTCTTAGCTTTTTCTTTGCTGGACCTCCCTATTCTGTGGCCTTCTTCTTTTCTTGTTCCTTGGCCACCTTTGTTGTATCTCTTGTATCTACCCTTGTGGTAGGTCTTTTTGGGCTTGGCTTTGTTTTCTTTTGCCTTTGGGATGAGATGCAAGTTGTTTCTGTGCCTTTCTCTTCTTTTCCTTTGCCTTAGGTTCTTCCTTGGTTTCCTCCTCCTTGAAACCTTCTACTTTTTCAGAATCTTCACCCATGCCTTGTGTTAGTGCTAGTGGCCCTTGCCCTTGTTCCTCTTGTTCTTCTTCTTCTACCTCTACAACCCCTTCTCTAAATCTGGCTTTGAGCTTTTTCACCAGTCTATCCTTTTTCTTGATGGTCGAGGCAGTTTTCGATTCCATCTCAACTTTTGACTTCACTACATCAAAAGTTCCAAAAGGCTTTGCACTCTTATCAATGTCTTTTGCTAGCAATGTTGTGATTGCTGCAAATGCCTCATCAATATTTATCTCATATCCAAGTGGCCTAGGCCATCTTACCCTTGGTATTGCTTCTTGGATATAAGTGAAATCAATATCAACCAAGAAACAAATGTCATTCATATGCTGGTCAACAAGAGAGACTGGTATTCTAAGTCTCTATTTCATCAACTTTTTGAAGTCCTCAAAGTAATTGGTCATAATGGTTTCAAAGTTTACACCCATCTGTTCAATATATTCATTCACCTACACAGCCACTGACCTATTGGTTTTCCAATTGACCTTACCAAAAGAAGGGAACCCATTTTGTACATAGAAGAATAAACATATCAAAATTGATCCAAATTTGCATTGAGCACTCTTGGATCTCCTTATAGCTCCTAGGTTCTCCATAATCTATTGTAATTGTAGTTCAACTAGATCATAAGTATGATCCTTCTTAAAAATTTTATACCCAACATCTACTGCAATACAGGGAACATTGTTGAGTCTACTAGATTGGTAAAATTTGTGGGAAATAACTCTAACAAAAAAATCAACAAGAGGATCCTTAATTGTGCCTATGATCATCCCTCTTTTATTCCACTTGGCCCCTATGTTCTTTTCTATTGCTTCTTTGAAATCACTCCTTAGGGTTTTAGGCCATTCTAGGGTTGGATACCTAGTTACCCTATGAATAATTCTCTTTGATATTTTGACTGGCCCATCCTCTAACCACAAACATCCATCATGTATCCTACTCAATACAATTCTGATCCATTCTGTCTTAACTATTGTAGGAAATTCTAAGGCACAAATTAAGCTCTTCTTTTCAACGATTTGAAACTCCTCCTTCAAAACTCCATTCTCACATAGTTTTTTATATGATCCCCTAATTTCCATGACTCCAATAGCACCAATCTTGCAATTGTAACATCTTCTTACATCTTGAACCATTACAAAATTTGGAGGAATAATTGACAAAGCTTTGACAGGGTCATTCTTGTATGCAACCTCAAGGATTGGTATAAATTCGGGTTTCTTAACTTCATTACTCACTAACTGAACCTCAAATGACTCCTTTTCCCAAGGTTGCCTAGAGCTAGAGGCCATTTCTATAATCTAGGGTTTCAACATGAAGACATAGTTTAACTATGTAGCTTGACACAAGTATAAATACCTTGAAATTGATGAAACAATGCTGAATTTGTGTTGGAGTCTTTGTAAATCCATCAAACTCTACTTGGGAATCCTTTCTGTGCTATTCTTGCTCTTGCTCTATGCTCGCAATGGTGAAAATGAGCAAAAACTCGGCCTTATACCCTTATTTCATAGCATTTAATGCTTAGTCCTTATACAACTGTCCACTCAGCTCCTTAAGCAATTCTACTTTACTCGACTTCCACTAACGTTCCAACACTTGGCATACAATGGAGTTTCACTTACTCGGCTTCAATAGGAATTTCCCTTCACTCGACATTCACTAGTAACTCGACAGATACTAAGACTTTACTCGGCACCTAAAGACAACCTTCCTTACTTGGCAACACTATGAAAATTTTGAAGTTTTAACTTTGCATCTTAGTTCATGCCGATCTATCCTTTTCAATACTGACTTAGTCTTGGAACTGATGTGTGATAAAGCACTTAAATATCAGTCCCACACACCTTCTTTTGCTTAGTTGGATGAAGTGTGACCACTTGACCTTTTAGGTGAAGTGATCCCTCCATTAGATGTGCTGCATCCATCTCTTCTCTTCCATGTCCTATTCATCTCTCCTTTGATGTGTTCAACATCAACTTTTCCTTTTCCTTTGTTGAACTCAAAATTGGGTGCCTTTGACCTAGTTGTGCAATACTTGCTGATGTTTCCTATCCTTAGATAGCTGAAACAAGTGGTTTGACTTAACCACCTATTGTAGTTGCCACTGAAGTGTGTCCTTATGTAGTTCTGAGGAATGTGTCCATATTCTGGACAATAGTGACAGCTCTGCCTAGTGTTGTAGTCCCAATTGTAGTGATGTCCATGACTAGTTGTCTTTACTAGATGATTTGGTGAACACATAGGCTTTGATCTACATTCAAAGGCTCTATGTCCATACTTCTTGCAATTGTAGTAGTGACTTTCAAATCTTGGTTTCCTTATGGTTCTAGTCCTATAGTCATGTGCCTAATGACCTTGCTTATTGCACTTGTGACATTGACCCATGTTCTTAGGTTTGTCATGATGATTAGCATTCTTGCTTCTCCATACATTAGAGGTATGTCCTTTTTTACCACATAAATGACAAGTGGGTTTAGTGTTCTTACCTTTGTCACTTCTTTCTTCTGTAGTCTTAGATGACTCTCCTTCTTCAGTGCTGGTGTATCCTAGTCCTAAAGTGTCATTGTTGGATCTTGGTGATTTTAGTAGCCGTTCAAAGTACTTGATAGCTTGATTAGGTTTGTTGAATATTTTTGCAATCTCCTTCTCTCTTCTCAATTCATTTTGCAGTTGTTCATTTTGCATCTTCAGTGTGGAGATCTCAATGTCCTTAACATTTAGTTCATGATGGGCATTCATGATTTGGCTTAGGGTGTCTAGCTGCATGTTGGAAACTCTTGTAAGCTCAATTGACTTTTCCTCTAGTCTATTAGCAAGATTTCTCTTGTCGTCTTCTATCATAGCCTTATCTTCAATGACTCTCTTCTTTTGTTCAGTCACTTCACAAAGCATCATGGCTTGTGATTCTTGCTCAATCTTGAGAGATTTGATTTCTTTTGCTTCAGCTCTATTCTTCTCCATTAGGTCTGCTATTGCTGCATCAAACTCCTTGGAATCTCCATTGGCAAACACTTTTGAGGTGTTAATCTCCTTGTACTATGTATCATTTTCAGCTATGGCAATCTCTCTTTTTGTTTTTAGGGATTTCCTCAACTCTTCCCTAGCTTCTTCTAGAGAATGTAGAATGAGATGTATTTCAATATTCTGGTTATCTATGATCTTCCTAAGTTTGTAGACTTCCATTTCTAGATCTTCTCTTCAAGTTGTAAGGCTTCTCGTTGTAAGAACTAATGCTCTAACACTAATTGTTGGAATTTACAAGTGGGAAGATTTACTTCTGAGAGGGGGGGTGAACCAAAAGTAACAAACTTTAACCTCTAAAACTTTCAACTAAAATTAATACATGCATGTAACATATCTAATAAAAATGAAAGTAAAGACATGCATGAAAAAAGATAACACAAGATTTGATCACCTAGAAACCCTCCAAAATGAGAATGTAAAACTAGGGTGGGGATGACACCCACAACTAATCACTGCAGCAATATGTAACTGATTATGGTTACAATGTTTTGACCATCATCAATGGTTTTCCCTATGAGAGGCCTACCCTATTAAATGCTCAACACCTTGTTAGAAGTGCACATGTCTAAAGGATTTTACAAACATTCACTTGGAATGTCACCCTGTTAAATGATTTACAATATGGCTGTTAAACCAACCTATCATCATAGGATTTTCATTCTCCTAATACAATGGTTAGAAAGTATAGTAGAATGTTTGACTTGATTACTTACAACATTCTATTGTTGATTTCAGATCGATGTTCAATCCCTTCTAATCTAATCCTTGCTGATCTGATATGTCTCTGTTTGAAGTGTCGATGCTTGGTTCTTCTTAACTGATTTGTCAATTCCCCTGTTTCACTAAGTCACCTTTTACTCTTATACTCTTCGCTCAATTCCACCCTTCTCTCTTCTAGATTCAACAACTGAATTACGAGGCTTTGTCCTTCTTAAAAAGTTTTCATGACTTAGGCTTAGGTATGAATCTATGGCTGAGATTCATCCAATTTGCCTCTTTAACATTACACTTTTTTTCATTGGTTGCATGCAGAATACATAGGGAATTCAAAAGATTCGATTTTATCTTTTAGAATTCAAAATCTATCAATTAGCTATGATGCAACATGATTTACCTCTGAGTTTGTGAAGGCACAGACTCATATGACAATACAATGTCACTCGACACTTACTGATTGCTGATGCTCGATGCATGTTGATTAGTGGTGCTCGACACATATAGGAATTCTATCTTTCTTGGCACCTATACTTTACTCTGTCTTGCTCAACACCTATAGTTCACTCAGCACATATAGTGATTCAGTATCTATTGTCACTCAGCAGTTGAAACTTGCTCGGCATTGCCTATCTGCTCGACATATGAATAGCTCAACACCTATTGAATTTTTGGCTCGACACATACTATAGCTCAGCATCTATATCATACTTGGCATCAACTTGGAAATTTCTTAAGTGTGTTAAAACTCAATTGTCAAAACCAATCTTAGACCAACACTTCATGGGTATTATCCACCTCCTCCTAGTTTCGACAGTTTATTAATAACTTTTTCTTTCTTAGTTGTTAGGCCTTCTTGGACTGCCTCCTCAGTGCACATATTGATAAATTGTTTAAAGTTAAATAGGTGCAATAGGCCTCTTTTTCCTCCTCACCCATCCTTGAGGTGTAGGAGCCAATACTATCTAAGGATAAAGCATCCTCCTCCCTTGTTATAGGAGAAGATATTACTTCATGTCTTAAGCAAGGACTGCGAAGAATAGGAGAGCTATCCGGAGCAAGATTAAAGAACTTATTCCCTCTCATATCAAGAGAGGGGGAGGAATGTCAAAGGTCCATGCTAGTTTTTAGCATTGAAGGGTCATAATTTATTTTCTCTATTTTCTTATCTGGGTCCCTATTATCTAGAGAAACTTGCGAGAGACATGCATTCATATTTCCCCCATTGAAGGATGGGATTTCCATGATAATAAAGCCTCCTACATTGGGGTCGAAGGTGATGTTTAAAGATGGATGAGAGAGGGAACCCTTCAAAATGATCCTAGCCTTCACATGATTCTCAATTTCCTTCCTAGAAGCATTGATGATAGAAAATGTAGTTTGAGTAATGGTATATGGTGGAGAGTTGATAAGAGGAACCTTTGTTGGAATAAGTCGACTGACTTTTTTCCAGCACTTACCTAATAAATTGATTTTTAGAAATGACTCCTTCGGGTTTTCCTTAGACATGAGCCATTGTAGGTTTCCATCACAAACAACCGTGAAAATCTTAGGCCTTACATAATAAATGGAGTGGTTTGTAATGATTCTTAAGGGTTTCAAAGATGTTTCTTCGATCTTAAGGTCAACTAGTATTTTAACCTTTGTGGATGCCACATAGTTCTCCAAAAAACCTCTGAAACCCCCAAGGGAGTCCCTAATCTGACAAAGAATACCTCCATCAATAAGTTCAACATGGAAATTTTGAAAGGAAACCCATTTCAGAATAATTTGGGAGTTTAGGGCTTGGGGGTTAAAATTTGGTTTCCAATCAAAGAATTTAACAAATTGACCTTCTAAAAAGAATGAACTTTTGAATAACAAATTTTTGTTAAGTCGAACATTATTGCATTTAATAAAGAGAGTGTTATTGAAAAGGTTAGTATTACTTACCTGGTCTTCGAAGATTGAGATCACGCGAACAAAAAATTGGATAGTAAAATATTGTTTTCACTCCATTTCACAATAATACCCTGAGAATTGTAGAGATTCCACATCCCATCCAAGTGAGGGTTGCTAATGACCATGGTTTGAAGATCTGGCCATAGTGGGGTTTGTTGAAGGGAGTCTATCGAGCGAGTTTTGAGAATTGGAACCCTAGGATTTCTAAAGTGACTCTTTTGTTGAGAAATTTTTGAAGAAGGGTTATTTACTCCATAACCAAATGGGATAGAATTGGCACCAGATACTACTGACAGGATTTGGTTAGAAATTACCCGTAGTTTTTTATTTCTTGCTAATCCTCTCCCGGGATCTGAAGGATTTCTCTGTTAAGGAATCATAAAGTTATCAATCTTGTGTCGTTTGTGAGGGATATTGTTTGGAGGCTAATAAGCATGAGGTTTCTAGCCATGGCAGCAACTAAAACCCTAGCCCCTTTCGTTGAAGCGAGATGATCCATATCCAAATCAGAGAAGGGAGATTGTTACTTCCATGTTTGCATATTTATCTACCAGCAACAGAGACAGATTGCGATGATCTTGAGGAGCCGAATGGATCCCAGGAATCGAGGACTTACCCAATTGCCTACCTTGGCTTCGCGGAGCAAACCCTTGACCTCTCCATTCACCTTTGCGTTTTCACATTTTTCGCGAAATAATTATGACTTTCTTTGAGTGCAAAATTTTTACTTTACAAATAATACTTTATATTATTAAAAAGATACTTTAAAATTAAATATTAAATATGAGAGTTGTCAAATTATCAAAATTTGTATTGAATATTACTTGGTTTTTTATAATATAAATTATATTACTTAATACTTGGTATCTAATAATAAGAATTAAATTTTATTTAATTAGGTATCACATATGTTTAAATAGATAATAATAATAATAATATAAAATTAAAAAATATCAAATAATATTTATTAATATTATATTTCTTCATAAGTCTTTTTTTTCTCTCTATAAAATTTACTTTTTTCTTAACTCTTTTTATAAGCAAATTTTAAATCTCTCCTCAAAGCTAGACAAAATTAATTTTGATAAAAAATGAATTGGATTTTTGAATAACTTATATGTCTAAAAAGGTTACTAATACCATAAGACATTTCAAATTCCATAATTTAAAATTTAAATTGGAGTCTTAATTATTTGAAATGGGGAAGAAATAAGCTATTTGATATGATTATATAGTTGTTTTGATTTATTAAATTTATAAACTAATATTGTGACACTACTAAAGAATTGATTTGATATAACTCAAATATATTTTTAAAAAAATGAATTTTTTTCATTTTTCATATTAATGAAAAAAATTATTTATAGAATTTTATTAAATAAAACAAATTGTGAATTATATTTTTTGAAAAAAAATTAATTCTTTATCATGATAGATTAAATTAATAGAATAATAAAATTAAATGAATAAATAATAACATCTTTAACTAAAATAAACAATCTTAAAACAATACTGAATTATTATATAAAAAAAAGAAAAAGAAAATCAATCATCATTTCACACTTTATCCTAATGTAAGTTAAATTCATAATCACCTTAAAAAAGCGTACATATTACGTAAAACAGTATAAAATATACACATTTTTTTTTTCCACGGTTGTATTTGTTGAAGCATAAATATTTCAAAGTATTTTGAAAGTCTGCCATACAAATGATCCATGAACTAAAAACTGAAATCCAGACTCTCTTTATCAAATGTGGGTGTCATTAACCTATCAATCAAACTATACTTTTGTTCTTCGTACGAGTGCTTTCAGACCCCATCCTCTATGAGTTTTCCCCAACCCCTCAGCTCAACTTTGAACGGGCGAAGTAAAACAACAAACATGTTCTCCACACAGAATCTTTTTTTATATTGAACCAAGGCAAAGTTACAAAGAAAAGAATAACAGTTATTTGTGGAAAATAACAAAGAATATTAGCAGTTATTGGTTTTCCACACACAATCTTGTATCGTACAACTGTTCTATTAAAGATAAAACCAAATGCTTGGCAAAAAGAAGCAAAGTAATGGAGAAGTGATGCTAGAGGGGAACAAAAGCAAGATTAAATATGAGAGTGCATAGTACGCAACGAATAATTATTCCTGCTTCATAACTTTGGAATGTGAGTTACACACCAGCTCTGCTATTTTTTCTTCTTTTATCAAAGCAAGAGACAAGATCTCTTTTATTGATTTATAATTTTTGAAGTGCTGATATTCTTTCCTCTTGAAATCCAAAGCTAAGGGAATTTGCTCTTTAGAACAAGTGGGCATCGCATAATTGATGTACACTCCATTCTCAAGTAAGTATCACGAATAACTTTACCGTTTTCATGCTCCGGAAGACTCATTTTGTTATAAATTTTGAGAGTCGCAGGACTGTAATACTCACATTCAACCAAACTTTGAATTGCTTTGCCACTCAAATCTACTGTCTAAGTCCAGGCTTTGCAACAAATTATCAAGATGGCATCTGGACTTGCTCTTGCTTTTGTCAATGGTGTGGTGGTAAAGCTTGGCGAGATCGCGGCAGAGAAAGTGTTGAATGAGGCATCTCTACTGCTCAACTTCAAAAGTGACTTTAAATGGCTGGAGAAGCAACTCAGCCAGATATTTGTTTCTCTACAAGCTGCAGATGAGCAGAGTGGGCACTCTGAACCTGAGAAAAAATGGTTGGCAGAGGTGAGGAATATTGCTTTTGATGCTGAAGATATAATTGATAAGTGTGCTGTTCAGCATTTGTACACAAGTACCTGTCAATCATGTGTCTGCAATTGTAATCAATTAGTCTTCAAGTATAAGATGGGGAAGAGGATTAAAGAGCTGAAAGATAGAATTCTATCTGTCATCGAAGAGGCTCGGCGGCTCAAGCTTTTCCACGATGTAACCCATCTAAGTCAGCCCCCGACGTCAGGTACTTCTACAAGAAGAAGTGAAGAGTTGCAAAGATGGGATATCTTGCAGAGAGATGCACCAGCAGTGGCTATTGACTACAAGGTCGATGAGATTCTGGCACTGTTAGAGAACCCTGCTGTTGGACTTGTTGCTGTCGTTGGTATGGGCGGGCTGGGGAAAACATTCCTTCTTCGGCACGTCTATGACAGAACAAAACATAGGTATGAGTGCTCTGCATGGATTTCTGTTTCCCAAACTTATTCTCTTAGAAGTTTGCAAAGTGATTTAGCCTTCCAAATCAGTTTACCAGTAGAAGGTGGTATAAGCGATGAGCTAGTAGCTCAGTTGATACATGACAAATTAGAGGGAAAAAGTTGTTTAATTGTTCTAGATGACGTATGGACTAGTGTACATGATGGTTTGATATTAGGGCTTGGGCTTCCCACAGTCGGAAATAGGCAGTGTAAAATAGTACTGTCCACCAGAAGTAGACATGTTGCTGAAAACACGAGTGGTCACATCTATGAAATGCAACACCTCTCAAATGGTGAAAGTTGGGATCTTTTTTGCATGTATGCCTTCCCTAATCGGGAAGAAAATAGGCCGCCTGCTGAGGTGGAGGGGTTGGCTCATCAAGTTGTAGAAGAATGTGCGAGGTTGCCACTGGCCATAAAGACAATTGCGGCATCCATGGCCAAGTCTTCGCTCAAATCTGATTGGGTGTCAAAAGTGAGCCAGTTAAAAGAGATAGGGAAAACAGAGGACTCCATCATGAAGATTTTAAAGCTGAGTTATGACTCTCTTCCTCCCTCTCTGAAGTCTTGTTTTGCTTATTTGTCTTTCATTCCTGAGGACACGTATTTTTCTTTTACTAACTTTAAAGTTCCCAAAGCTATATACCATGACTATATAATATATTTGTGGATAGCGGAAGGATGTATTCCACAAGGAGAAGACAGAGAACAATGGGATATTGGGTTAAGCTATTTCCATCAACTGGAAAATTTATGCTTGTTAGAAGTAGACAGAGTTTATAGTTCTCATTCTATACATGACCTGTTGCGAGATTTGGCTGTAAACATATGTAAGGAGCACGAGTGTGAATTTGAGCTTCCTTCCAAAGAAACAAGATGCCGCAGGTTACTATTAGCTAAAAGGGGTTTAGATACAAATGCCATTTCCCAAAGACCTCTTCTTTGTCAGCAATATCTCCGGACGCTGTCATTCTCTCATAATCCCAACATAACAAGAATCCCAGAACACTTGCTTGACCATGCCACAGCACTTCGGATAATTGACTTCAGTTGCACTGCCATCTCCACATTGCCAAGATACATCGGGAAGTTGAAACTTCTGAAGGTTTTAAATTTATCTTACACACAGATCAGGGAGGTGCCAGATTGTGTGAGAAGACTTAAGAGTCTTCAGTTCCTTGATGTTTCTGAATGCAAAAGCCTGCAACGTGTACCTGATTGGATAGGAGAGCTCAAGTCTCTTTCCTATCTCGATGTAAGATGGTGCTCAGATGAGCTTTGGAGGAATCATATGCCGAAAGGAATATCACAGCTCCTGAGTCTGAGGACATTCAAATCAATTTGCTTCCCACTGGATACAGAAGACAATGAATTCTTAAATGTTAAAGATGTCGGCAATTTGATCAAACTCCGAGAAATATATTTTTGCTTAATAGATGTAGGGGCATTGAGAAGTATAGAAGATGGCGCTCTTGACGGTCTAGTCAAGATGAGAACTCTGACAGTACAGAATGGCCTTCCTGCAGCGGAGGGTAATATAGAAGAATCCAATCTTCCAGCATTCCCGGAGAAGATGAAAGTTATGAAAGATCTTCAAGAACTTTCAATTGCTCGTTTCTCTGTGCCTGGTTGGATATGTGCAATGGAATATCTGACAGACCTTGTATTGACTAACTGCAGTGAATATCCATCACTCCAGAAGATGCCCAACTTACGACTCTTGTATTTGAGGGATGATTCAAAATGCAGAGAATTGCCAAAGGAGTTCGGAGAGAGTCGGGGATTCCCCAAGCTGGCTAAGCTGGTGATTGAAAACTTCCCTGTTTTGGAGGAGTTGCCGGCGTTGGAAGAGGGGGCGATGCAAAGTCTGGAATTGCTATATATAGAGAATTGTCCGCAGGTGAAGAGAGTTCCCAAAGGAGTGGAGCGGCTGAGGAGAGTGAAGAGGATAAGAGTGGTGGAGGAGGGCGCAAGTGAAGAGTTGAAGGAGAGGTTAAAAGAAGGCGGGGAGGATTGGAATAGAATTAAAGCAAACAATCCCCGCATCGAGATCGTCTTCTAACAGATGTAGGGTAGGATACATAGTTGTGTAAAAAGAGTGTCTCATTCTTAATATTAAAAATTCGGGGTGGCTATGTATTCACATTAGAGTAAATGTTTTTTGCCATTTCTATACTATCCAAAATTCTGATTAACCATGTATTTAAATTTAAATGAATGTTTTCCTTTTTTATTTAATAATAATTATATGAGATAAAAGTTTGATTAGATATTTTTGATTAAAATTAGTTTAATGTGGATATACTTTTATATGTATATTATTTAATATATTTTGATTGATAATTAGTATAAATTTATTAAAGACTATTTATAACATAAAAATGAATATATTTTAATTTAATTTTATGATTTTTTTTAAAAAATAAAATAAAATAAAATCAGTAAACAGTTGAGGCCTTGAATTATTTTATTTAAAAAAAATAAAAGATACACAGCGTTACTCCGTTCAAATGGGCACTGGTAGGAAAGAACAGAGAAGAAAACCTCCAGTCTTGCTTGGGACTTATGTCCTATATTATTACATTTTCATAAGGGCATACCCCCGATCTCATAAAATTATAGAAAGGTACTCATGGGCATTCCCATGGAAATTAAGACTAAAAAAGATTCCTTCCATCAAATCTACAATGAGGCCAAAGTCAAATACTTGATTACAACAGTATCCCTGTCTAAAGAATCTTTCTTCAGAAAAGCTAAGAGTTTTAAACCCAAACTAAAACTGAAAAATAGGGATCTGCTAATACGATAAATACAAAGACAATAGAGGATAAAATCTTTCATAAAATCCATCCAACCCGAATCATGAACCACACCTAGTACCCAGATTTATCGAACAATTTCAACATTAAATGTTTTTGTCTTAAGTCAGAAACACACTCCTGGATAATGAAATCTTAAGCCTATATACAATAGCTAATCACGACAGGAAGAACAACAGTCAAAACAATAATCCCGAGGTAAATAATACATCAATTTAGCTTATCATCAATTTGATATATACCCATGAAATGGAAAAGGAAGACCACAAAGAATACATAATCAAGGGCCAAGTAGACTTTAACACTTGAGACAAGGCAGAGAGCCCAAGTCTAAAGCAAACTCAGAGATTAGGAGAGGTAAAACCACATCAAAATTTGCATCACTGAAAAGATTACTACATGCTTTGGAACATAATGCAGAGAGATGAAACGTTCGATTGCCACATTTATGGTTACCAGCAATAGCCAAATTTCCCCTACAACATTTAGAATTAAATTCTATATCTTTTTAAAGGCAAACTAGTCATCGAGCATCGCACGGATACGTTAATTAGTGAGAGACATTAATTGACAACTCAATCACAATATATACAAAACACTAAGCATAGATGAGATCATAGGATTTCTTAACCATACATACAAGAATTCGGGGGTAATCCAAAAATTGCTTTAGCTTTGCTTGTCTTCTCCGACTTGAGGATGCCAAAATTGAGGGCTTTTAGATTGTCGAAAATCACACCCGACTGCACATATGAATTGAACAAATTAAGATAACTATGAACCCATTCGTTATTCTCCTCTGCAATAATCTCTCGCCATTGTAAAAGGAAATTAACACTAGCCTCCATGCGGGGCCATTCCTTATAGAAGGCTAAGCTTTCCCTAATGATGAGGGATTGTATACAACACCCAGACGAAGGCCCATATATTTCTCAGGTAATGGAATTCGCATTTTGTCATCTATGTTGCGTACAGCTCTTTCCAATCCCTTCTGCTAAACCGAGTTGAAAATGTCAAAGCAAAGTCTTATAATATCATCCTTATCAATTTTTGCCCTAACCATTATCCCAATGAAGGAACCAATGACAAAACTATTGGTCCTCCATGTTGCTGAGTAGTCGAAGACTTCTTCACCCAAAGCTTTGATCACTGTAAATCACATCATGTCATATGAAGTTCTCAATAGTCGACTCCACCGTTCAGGTTTGACTTTACCTAAAAATGCCATGGTTTAGGCTTCAGTTGAATGGAATACGTGGATATTGGTTTCCATCTTAGTCAATTTGGGGCTATAGAATGAAAACTCCTACCAAGGAATCAGAAGAAGAAAGACCTAAAACCAGAGGCCCTTTCTTCTTGCTTTTCTTCCTACTATAATCGAGGGAGGTACATTGTTAATTTGAAATGAGTGCTTAAAATCAACCATAATCACATATTGGCATTACAGCTGCTCATCGCCCCTCACATGTGGGAATATTGCCCAATATCGTACCTGGCCATAATGAATTCATAGCTCAAATTTGCAAACTGAGATTGTGGAGTCCTATCTCAATCTTGTAATAATGGAAGGCAATCAAAACTCTAAGAGGGTATATTTAAACCGTTAGAAGTAAATCCTAAACTGCTACCGAAGATCTGGAGGCAAAAGATAACAGCGAACAGGTCCAAAAAAGGATTAAAATGTTCACCTATTTGTATAGTAATACATAAAATGAGTATAATAGTTTAATTAATTCCTCGATGAGAATCTAAAGCACTGTAAGAATGATTAATTTAGTTAGCATTTCCATAAAAGTCTATATATTTATTCTTTATTATTTTTAGTTCTCTTTTATTCTAATTTATATAAAATTATTTATTAAATTTTATTTTGTTTTAATAAAAGAAATTTTATAATTTTTATTTGATTTGAATTTGATTATTATATTATATTATATATATATATATGTATGTATATATATGTATATATATATGTATCTATGTATATATATGTATGTATGTATATATGTATGTATGTATGTATGTATGTATGTATGTATATGTATGTATGTATGTATGTATGTATGTATATGTATGTATGTATGTATGTATGTATGTATGTATATATATATGTATGTATATATATGTATATATATGTATATGTATATATATGCATATATATGTATATGTATATATATATGTATATATATGTATATATATATACATATATATACATATAAACACATATATATAATATACATATATATACATATAAATACATATATACATATATATATACATATATACATATAAATATATATATACATATATACATATAAATATATATATACACACATATATATATATACAGATATATACATATATATACATATATATACATATATATACATATATATACATATATATATACATATATATATATGTATATATATAGATATACATATATGTATATATATAGATATACATATATGTATATATATATGTACATATATGTATATATATATGTACATATATATATATATATATATATATATATATATATATATATATATATATATATTGAACTAATTATAAAATGTACGAATGATATTATATCTTTGATTAATTGATTATTAATGATTTTAAAATATATATAATAAGTTTTTAGTTACTTAATTATATTAAACATAATTATGAAGAGTTTAGATAAGTTAAATAATAGGGCTTTAATATAAAACATTATAGATTTAAATTTTAAAACTATTTGAAAAATAATAATTGCTATTTAATATAATAATTTTAAAGTCTTTGTAAGAATTTAATTATAATTTTATATAACTTCTATATATTAGATTATAAATTAGTTTGATTTTAAAATATAAATTAAACAAAAAAATATTAGTTGAATTTTTAAACTAATCTTAAAATTTTATAGGACTCAATACCAGATTTCTATATTTATAAATAGGTATTTAAAACTTTACACTATTTTAATAGACAAATATTGTGGTTTGTAGCATTTCTAAGTTAATCTTAATTAAAAATCATGATTGTTTCTCTGTCTACACCCCTGTTAGCAAGTCCATCCGCCAACGAGTTGCCTTCTCGAAAGATGTGACCAATATGGACTTCCTCAAAATTTTCTAGTAGTATTAGCACTTCTTGGAGTTTTGAGTTCAGGACCCAATTAGGGGTCTTTTTCTATCTAATAGCATTAAGGATAACTTGAGAGTTGCCTTCGATGAAGACTCCGGGTAGTCCTAATTTATGACAAAGTTGTAGACCTTTCTCAAGCGCTTCTAGCTTTGCCACGTTATTAGAAGTGGGAGGAAGAGGAGAGGCTAACTGGGCTATCTAGTGACCATCCTCATCGTTAATGATACAACCTACAACAGCTACTCCTGGGTTACCTCTAGTGGCACGACCAAAATTCAATTTATGCCATCTTGGCAGAGGAGGGGTCCATTTACACTTAGCCCTTGCCTCCTTATTACTAGTTGAATATACCAAAGGCGGGTTGAGGATGCTAGACTAGTGTTTTTTCATAAGTCCATCGCAGAATGAGAAGGAGCCTTCTTCATGAGGAGGTTTCCTGATATTAGTGTTTAAGACTTCCACTATTGAAGCTTCTAATTTGAGCAAGAATCTGTCCAAAGTCAGCTTCTGATCTTTAAAAATGTGACAGTTTATTTCCTTCCATAACTCCCAAACTACTAAGGACAAACAAATATTCCATAATTTGCAATAGACCCCACGAGCCAGATTCGTGGGCCAAGAGCAACGGAGCCCCTTAAGGGAGTTTTGAAGAGGGGTTGACCATTCAAGACGAGTCCTGAGCCATTCCCAGCAATTAAGAGTGAAAGGGCAATTGAGGAATAGATGATCTACATCTTCACTGCTATGATTACACATGACACACCAATTGGGGCCAACAATTCCAAATCTCAACAATCTGTCCCCAGTCAACACTCTATTTTGAAGAACTAGCCATAAGAAGAAGCCAACCTTGGGGAGACATATGACATCCCAACATAACTTTAAAGGGATCTCTACTGAATTCCAGTGCTACGAGTGGATGATAGCCTTATAACCTTGTTTAACATTATAAATTCCATCCTTTGCTCTAGCCCAAATAAGACTACCTGACCTTTCAGATTGCTTAATGTTTCTATTAGAAATAATCTTATAGTAAGCTTCAGCTGAATCCGGATCAAGGTCTAGTCCATCCAAAGAGCACCATCTCCATCGAAGAACCCCATGTGAAACCTCCTTGATCTTGCAATCCTCGACCTTACTTCCCCACAAAGATGTTAGCATAACTTTAAGAGAATCAATGGTGGAGGATGTTTGTACGTATTGGGGGGTGTCCATCCTACGAATCCTCCCAAAACAAGGCTTTATCTCCTGCCACCACATCCCAAGTAAGATATTTACTAATAATTTTCCTACACTTTGACATAAAATTCCAGCATTCTGATCCTTTAGGCTAATTTTTCATTCTGAATATCAACTCTGGATCAGATGGGTTCAGGCATTTATAATATAAGATCTTAGCCCATTTATGATCATGTTCTTGATATAACCTCCAAACAAGTTTTGCTCCCAAAGCCTCATTTTGCTACTATGGCTTCTTGATCCCTAAACCCCCACATTCTTTTGGTTTACATAAATTGTCCCATTTAATAAGGGCGAGTTTCTTATTGTCTTCTTTATCCTTCCAAAGAAAATTCTTAAGTTTGGATTCAAATCGCTTGGACATCTAGTTGGATAGAGGCAGGCATGCCATAGGGAAGATTGGAATGGCCAAAAGGACCAATCTAATCTTGGGAATCTTATCCACCTTCGAGAGCCATTTGTTTTTCCAGTTTCCAATCTGCTTGTCTACCTTTCCAATCGTCTCCTGCCAAACTCTACTATATTTTGAATTCTTATCGAGGGAAATACCCAAGTACTTGCAAGGGAACAATCCCTTTTTATATCCCATAATCCCACATATTCGAGATTCCATCTCTGAGGAGGTATTCAAGAAGAAAATATCATATTTTTCCTTATTTACCTTTTGCCCTGAAGCATCCATATAAGATTGTAAGATGATTTTAAAGCCCAAAGCTTCTTGAACTGAGCTCTTGCCAGGTAAAATGGTATCATCTACGTATTGTTCGTGGGTAATGTTGGGGAGATTTCTGGTAACAAAGATTCTAGAAATCTTTCATCTCATATATGCATCGGAGACAACTTTACCAAAGGCCTCAGCCATAAGGATGAAAAGAGACAGAGATAAGGGATCTCCCTGTCTAATACCCTTGGAAATTTCAAAGAAACCTTTGGGCATTCCATTAATAAGAATAGAAATCTTCGGGGTGGAAATAAACTTGAAAATGAGATTAACCGATTGATGGGAAAAGCCAAAAGCTTCTAAGACCTTGCGTAGAAATTGCCAATTAACCATATCATAAGCCTTTTGTATGTCTAGCTTCATAAACATACATGCTTCTTTGTCTATGCAAGCCGAATGAATAGTTTCCTGAATTATAAGTATACCATCCAAGATAGATCTCCCTGGAAAAAAACCTGTTTGTTCTTTAGAGATCAATTCTGGCATAAGTACCTTAAGCCTGTTAGCCAAGATCTTTGAGAAAATTTTATATATTGTATTACATAGTGCTATAGGATGAAAGTCACCAGGATGTTCCAACCCATCCTTCTTAGGGATCAAGGTAAAGAAGGAATAATTAATTTCAGCCAACAAGGAACCACCGTTTCTTGAAGCCTCAATTGCTCTCCATAAATCTTCCCCTAAAATGTCCCAGCATTTTTTGAAAAAAAAAGCCTGAAAACCATCAGGCCCAAGGGATTTATTTGGGCTCATATTAAATGCCACTATCCGAACCTCCTCCAAGGTTATTGGTCTATTAAGGTTTCTGTTGTCTTCCGTTGTAACCAATTTAGGAATAAATTTAAGCATTCGAGACTGGGCCTCCCTATTAGATCCTTCATAATTGTTGAGTAAATTTTTAAAATGTGTTACTAGTGTATCTGTTATTTCTTGTGGATTTTCTATGCGCAAGCTTAGTGGAGTAGTAATACTAGTAATTCTCTGTAGAGAACGGTTATGAATGGTAGAGTTATGAAAAAACTTTGTATTCTGATCTCCCTCATCCAACCATTTCTCCCTGGATTTCTGTCTCCAAAATGTCTCTTCTTTAGAAAGGATAACTTCTTGTTTCATAAGAAGTTCTTTTTCCAAGAGATATTTCTCGTAGTTCATGCCATACCTTATAATATCCTAATTTAGATTTTTAAGCTTTGTTTCATTCTCCCGTTTCTCTCTGAAAATGTTGTTGAAGTGTTCTCTATTCCACTTTAAAATGTTTTCTTTCAGCAACTTGAGTTTAGAGATAAAAATAAACATTTTAGAGCCCTCAAAGTTCGCTTGGGTCCACCATGTCTTAACAAGTTCAAGAAATTTTAGATCGTGAAACCACATCTTTTCACACTTGAATGGGTTTCTGGTAGGTTTAGATGGTTCAGAAATTTCCATACATACCAGGAAATGGTCCAATCCTGCGAAAGGCAGAATAGAGGACTGGAAATTCTTGTTAAATGAAGAGAGGTTACCTACTATAAAGAATCTGTCAAGCTTTTCTGCAATATAAGCATTATATTTTCTTTTATTATTCCACGTAAATATATCATTATTAGACGAAATTTCCAGCAGACTATGTTTATCAATCCATACCTTGAAATCTAAAGATGAAGATGTAAGATGCTATGAGCCACCTACTTTTTCATCCAAACTTATAATAGTGTTGAAATCCCCTCCTAATATAATCAAATTATCTTTGTACTCTAGTAGAACGATACTTAATTCATCCCACACGACCTTTTTCCCTGTTAAGCTATTAGGCCTGTACACATTGATCAAAGTGAATTTCGTGTCTGATTTTAAGCTCTGAACACTAACACACATCCAATAGCTGCTATTCACTAGTAAATTCAAAGTTACTTTCTTCGAGTTCCATATAATTCCTAAGCCACGAGAAGTGCCTATTGCTTCTAAGAAGACCGAATCCCAAAGACCTAACATCCTACTAAATTTGATACCTTCTACCTTATTTAATTTAGTTTCTTGTATTAAAATGATGTTTGAATTAAAACTTTTTAGGTGTTGTTTGATTAGTCTTTTTTTGCTAGGGGCATTTAGTCCCCTAGCATTCCAAGTATTAATCCTCATGGTGCCTTGGGAAGACACTTCCCCTTTCCCATATTTAGAAGCTCATCAATTTTCCTCTGTCCCCTAGCAAGACCCTCTATCTCTTGTAACTCCTTCAAAGATTTCCTACCCCTTTTTCCTTTAGGCTTATCATAATTTGGAGAGATCAGGCCTTCTTGATTCATATGAAGTCCAAGCTCTTCCTGATAAACATCTGGATCTTGTGCTGTGGGCAAAATGCAATCTTCTATCCTTTCAAACTCTTCAAACTCTAATTCCCTGCAAATCTTGTCCCCGAGATCATCCTTCTCTATATTGTTATGTTCTGATCCTGAAATTTTTTCCATACTTGGCCTATCCTTTTCCTGAGATATTTTTATCCTGGTCCCAATCTTTATGTCTTGCTTGCTTAAATTGTCTCCCATCTCAATTTTTAAAATATCCCTTTAGAGGTCCTCAGCCGTGTAATCCTCTCCTCCTAATTTGATAATTTTTTGTATCAGCTCCTCTTTTTGAGAAGAGGTACTGCTGTCTAAGTAATCAAAACTAAAGACTTGTATAAGTTCCTCTGATAATTGCTCAAGATTCTTATCTTTGATCTCTGACATTTCCAACTCTGGAGTAGAGTTTAGATCCTTGTTTATAAACTGCTGGAAAACTTTGACCATTGATCCTTCTAGATTTCTGTCCTCAAGCTACATTTCTGACTGATCCTCCACTGGGGTGAAAGGCGAGGTGGGATGTCCATCAAGTGTTTGCCAGAATTTTGAAGCTCCTCTGATGTCTTTATTCTTTGTTGTGCATGTCTCTACCTTGAGATTTATATCAACTACTGACTTTTGATAATCTTGTTTTCTTGTTCTTGAGATTAATTCTTCCATCCTCATCTTGGGTAAGGAAAATAGGAGTTTTTTTTCTGCTTCACCTAGCTCCTGAATATTTGCTAGTGCTGAAGCTCTAAGTTGTGACTCTCTTTGTATATCAGTTTTCTTAATCCTATCAGATTCCTTTGAATTCACCTGTATTAAGGAACCAACTGTAGGGTTATTTCCAAGTTGGTTCATTCCTTTTCCATCACCGGATTTGTTGCATCCTTTTATGTGAACTGAAAGGTCCTTATATGTCAATAGTTCTTGCTCTGGATTTATAGAACCCGAGTCACTTTCCTTTGAGACATTTTCAAATTTGTCACTGATTGTTTGTAGCTTTTGTGAGAAATCAAAATTTTCAGTCTCATTTCCTCTATTCTCCTTACCATGTCTATTTGCAACCTTTTTCTTTTTTCCTTTTTGCCTTTTTGGGGGTATTCCATCAAAGCCCATCTCTGTATGCTTTGTGGGGTTAGCAACTATTATAGACTTAAGCCTTCTATTTTATGGTAGAACTAAGTATGAAGTCTTGGATTTTATCCTCTCTTTCTGATGATCCTGAGTTAGAGATTCTGTTGGGTAGCCCTGTTCTTCCAATACTCTGAGATTCTTGTTCTCTATTGCTCTCATCAAAGGGAATGTGCTTCTAAAATTCAAGGAAAGGGGGAGGATTTTGGGCATGTTTTAATGATATTCATCAAATCTTAATATATCCACTATTCTCCCTTTATGTATCTGAAATTTAATATCATAGATTGCTTTGCTGGTTATAAATTTTGTGTTAAATTTAGGTGGATGGTTAAATCTAACATTGATCAATACCTTTACATTATTATTGCAATAGAAGGAGGCATCAATACCTCTGACCTCTCCTACCTCAGATCCAATAGATTTGATAATATCTTCATGACAAAGCTCCAGAGGTAGAGACAACAAAACGAACCAGGAAGGCAAAAAATAATCTAGATGTTCTATCTTAAAGTTATGAATCCAATCTATAAACTTAACACAGTGGCCATTGAAGAAGCATTCAGAGACTGATAGAAACTCCTTTTTAATGGACTCATCAGAACATTGTAAGAATAGGGTATTATCTAAGAAAGAGGTGATACTTACCTGCTCCTCGCAATTCTCCTCCAGCCAGTCAAATAATAGAGGGGAATCTTCCTATGGTCCATTCCATATGGCAAAGATTCCTCCCTTGAGACATTTATTCCAGGAAGCTTTAACTTCCTTGCTCAAGATTCTGGCTGATTCATTCTCCTTTTTATGTGAAAAGGACCTCCGGGACGGGCTAGGGATGAGAGAGGGGAATTTGATCTGGCCCCTTTGATGCGGAGGGATATAGGAACCTGGGCAATCTGACCTTGAGGATAACCTTCCTACCTAGGGTGTAGACAGATGTGGGGGATCTAGCAACATAGACACAGAATTGAAATTCTCCGAGTGCGCATATTTTTTTAAATTGAAGATGCGGATTTGGTTATCTAATTGATCTACGGAGAAGATCTAAAAATTTGGATACTTAATATCTTCTGTGTGGAAACCAAGAATCTTTGAGATAGGGGCCTAAACATGATTTGTCCTCATTTGACCCTCATTCCCTCTGATACATTGCTGGCTGCGAGGCTCACCATCGATATCATTAAAAACTTCAAATCTATTCGCTATATTCACTGCGAATCTTCCATCATATATAGATTGGGAGCTCTTTTGATGCCTTTTTTGAGCATTGGTTGATAGAGAGTTTTGCCAATTCAAGCCCAAATCGCAGGAATTACCATTCCACTTCTTTTTCATGAATTTTCATCGAGATTTTTTCGCAAGTTGAGTGAGAATTGACATTTTTCACATTTTCGCACATAAGCAGAGCTCTCGCAACTTACATTAATTAGAATTTTTAATTTTATGAATTTATTTAAAGTAAAATGTTTATTAGAAAATTAAATAATATCTAGAATAAAAGAATAAAATATTATTGTCTAATAATTATTTTATTTAGGTAAAAAAAATTAATTAATTATATTATAAAATTATTTTATTTATGCATAAATAAATAGATGTATAAATTTCACTCTCTAGTCTAAAATTATATTATTTATCTTAAAAAGTTTATTAACTTTTAATTCTATTTTTTATAATTAATTATTTTAATTATTATTAATTTGATTTGTTTACTTAATATTTTATTGTTTATTTTTTTAAAAATAACTATGTCACTACTAATAGTACAACCCTCAAAATCCTTGCATTTTAAACGGCATTTGAAGGAAATCATAGTATTAATGTAAATTAAAAAAAATAAAATCTTTTAATCTCAGAAAATTATTAAATAATTTAATTAAATGTAGTTTAATGTAGATATAAGTTTATATGTATAATATTATTTGCCAATAATTTAATATAAAATTATTTAGCCATATTTATATATAAAAATTAGTATGCTTTAATTCAAAATTACCATTATTTAAGATTAAAATATTCTAAAATATATATCAATGAAAATTAAAGCATAAATTGTGTTACTTATGTAAGACATATTACTTCATTGTATTCTACAATTATTTTATTTATGTAAAATAAGATATATGTCTAAATTTAACCATCTAATCAAGAGTTGTTTTGTTTTATCTTAAGAACTTAGTTAACTTTTTATTTATTTAATCAAGTTAACTTTATCTTAAGAACTTAGTTAACTTTTTATTTATTTTTAGTTTTATCTAATCAAGAGTTGTTTTGTTTTATCTTAAGAACTTAGTTAACTTTTTATTTATTTATTTTACAAAATTCTTCATTTCATTTTATTGTACTTGTCATAGGCAATGTAATATTGTATTTTGACTAATCAATAGTTGTTAACTCTCAAATCAATTAAATGTTTGTATTTTTTTGGGTTTCATTATTACTAAAGTTTTAATAAATATTTCTTAATTTTAAATTTGATATAATTGATTTTATTCACTTCTAATTGCTCAATCAATTTTCTCTTAGAGGACCCTTTTTTTCAAAGCAACACTCCATATTCGTAATCTTCAGCAAGATTTTAGGATTTGTTAAATATTTTATTTCTCTTAGGGTTAAAAATTACTATGATAATATTTTATTCACAATTTCCTAAAGAAACTTATTTAATTAAATTTGAAAACATATCATATTATAACTTAGAAAATTTTCAAATTTATTAAAAAAATATTATTGTAATACAATATATAATTTTACATCATTTTTTTATTCCAGACATGATAATGGGGGTAGAGCTTATGGTATGGAAGTCATCATAGGGAATATAAAATTTGAAATGTAAGTTCCAAAAAGTACATTTTACAAAAATTAATAAAAACTAAAAAAGAAATCCATCATGATTCCACACTTTAAATTTCAATATTAGCATGCTATGTCAATGCAAACAACTCATTATATTACTACTTGTGATGATGTATTTTCTAGGGCATGAAAGCAAAGCTGAAGGATTGAATTATAAAAAATAATGGAAGTGGGGCTTATGGGTGTAGCAATCATAAGAATAAAAAATTTAAAATATAACTTTGATAAAATTATCTTAGTTCAATAGAATATAATTTTTTCTTCACTTATCACAATTGTTTTTTAGGAAAATTTTAACTAGCGTGAAAGATGATTAGTAATAGTTCTCTCATAAATCTATATATTTAAAATTAATAAATGTGAATATGTACCAATCAACTAAAATAATTGAGCTCCATCCAAAGAGGAAAAATTAGTAACATTTATAGGTATATTTCTAGTACCAAAGTTGAAAAAAACTAATTATTTCAATAACTGAAAACTAAAAAATATTATAGTCCGTTGAAATGATTACTGTAAAAACAATCTGATATCATTTATTATTATTTTAAATATTACATTATATTATATTCAAAAAGTGATTAAACTATCTATAACATATAAAATAAATTTTAAAATATGAATTATAATTATTACATATGTATTTTCTTAACTACAACTACATATTTATTAGATTAATTATAATTATCTTTGTATTTTATTAATTAAAAATACATAAATGACAAGTACACACCACTACATGGCACCTATTAGTAATTTGAGTTGTGCACTTCATACTTTACTATTAGCTCATTTACAAGGTAGTTATATTAGGGTCTAAAAGGTAAGTTATATGTGTCCTTCTCTACACTTATATGGAGGGGAACAACCTTAGTGAGTTGTAATTAAGACAAAAACTCTAAAAACCATATAAGAGCCATAACACTATTTGTCCACAATTAAATATCCATTTGAATAAAATCATAGAGTTAGTGTAAGTGAAAAGTGAATAAATATTTCACAACTATTCAAAAAAGTATAATTTATGTCTTTCTAAATAATAAAAGCAATATCCACTTATGATAATGTTAAATCATCACATAATCTTAGAAGGAATTTCCAACAAAAATATAAAATTCTTCCATTAAAATGTGTTACTATGAAATGACTTAAAGAATTCATGAACTCAATTCCAAGTTGTTTGCTTAAGTACAAAAAAGGGTTATACACAAAATGAACAATAAATAGTGAAAATTTGAAGAATGAGATAGTGTAGATGTAAGTGAGAGACCTTAAAAAATTATACACCATCCAAAATGAGGAATATTAGATTGACGATTGGCATCTCTTAATATCTTTTAGGTACCAATAGACATTTATTTGAGCTACCATTCAATGTTCACATGAAGTGAAAGTCACTAATATCTTTAGTGAGATTTATACTTGAGAAATTTACTTATAAGATACCATTTTTAATCATTCTACTAGGGCGTGTAATTCTTAGTTTTTTAGACCATGTGGGGAGGGGAAAAAATTAACAATTATCTATATATGTTTTTGGTGTAAATAAGTATTTACTATTTACACTTTACTTAAGTTTACTTAGGTTAATGCATTATTTAATTATTAATTAGTTAGTCACCTAAGAGTATGTGTACTCTTGTGAGTTTTTATGTTGACAACACATGAGTTAGCACTCTAATTATGCACATGGTGTCTACAACATAGGAGTTAGCACTTTATTTGAGCACATGGTGTCTACAACATCTCTACACATGAGACACCTTTTCATGTACTTATCCTCTCATTGATGCACATATATTCATGCATAATGGAGGACATGTGCTTAGTTGTCATGCTTATCTCCTAGTTCTTTCTAGAACCATTCTAAATGCATCTTAGAGGCCTTTATATATAGGCACTCCTAGTGTGTATGTACATGTTTTGAGATATTCATTCTCATATTGATCATACTCTTTTGGTCTAATGTTGTGATTGTGCTTGAGTTCCTTGATCTTGGGTGATTTTTCCCTAAGGAGAATTCGTACATGGTATCAGAGCTTGGGGAATTTCTCTTCACATAGCTGTTCGAGATCATCTTGTTGCTTCAGCACCTCGACTCAAATCTGGAGTATCAGAGTCATTGGGAGTGTCTAGAATCAAAGTGGTCCTTACCATTGCATTTGGAGTGTCGATTTGGTAAAATTTGACTATAAATTCACCTACCCTAGGCCATAGTCAATTTTGAGGTAAATTTTTTTTGCAAATTGGCAATTGAAGGCCTGATTTGTAAGTATGGTATGATCATTTTTTAGATCTGCAAACTAACTCTTCAGATCTAATTAAATTTCTCAAAAAAAATTGTTATATTTTATCTGCCATTTTCGTGCAAATTTTCAATTTTTTTAGCCCTTCAGGGTTGCAGAGATTTTTTTTTACAGGAATCAGGCAGTGAAACCCTGCCTCCCACAGAGAATATTTCATTACAATGCGGCATATTCCTTCATATTCTTATCTGGTGAATGAAATTTTACAAATTATCATTGAGCACACAATATACGGGGATTTTTTAACAAATTGGTGGATTAACAACTGTGATTAGCAACGTCAACTCCTAGTGGCTTCTTTGCATTAACATTGTGGTGTTGTTGTTTTTAAACACAACTATGTGAAGAGCTGCATCGATGTGGGACTAAATATAAGTCCCCAGCACTGTGCTTTCATATCCCAACCCCCGATGGCCATTTAATCTCCCACCACAACATTTGAATTTCTTGGTGCCCGCACTTCAAAATCTAACGTCGGTGATCACAAAATTTTTGCCACTATTTTTTCTGATAAAACACATCAATTACGACTTGCCATGCAATGTACTCAGACATGTCAACACTGACAACATGGATTCTGATGTGTAACGTTTGACACAGTGCCCATGTCATGGCCACATTAGTCCCAGCTATACTTGCAGAGTCTACCATGTCATGTCCTTCACATGTTCGCAAGCCTGCGTGTCAAATCTGTACACTGTTGTATAGTGATGACATCATCATGATGTCACTTCCATATCACCAAGGGGCCAAGTTTTTTCTGATGTCATTATTTTTCTATCTTAAAATTGATGGTCATCTAACCATCATTCAGAGGCAAATTTGAACTGCTGCGATGATAATTTGACTGTCAAATTTAACCTTGTATTTTGCTGATCAGACCCCTCTCTAGATTCATTTTGGCTAGAATTTCCTGAACTTTTTAGTGGTGCATTTTGTTTCTAGTTTTGGTGCATGGATTTGTCAAAAATTGTGATTGTACCTGTCCAATCCTGAATTTTTCAACTTCAGTTGCTCCGTATGGGCTCATCTGAACTCCAAATCAGGTTCCCTTTTTTGAAAGTGTGTTATTTTTTGTCTACTTTCTAGATCCACAATTAGATTATTATAGGCTTGTGTAGAAAAAAAGTATCACTTTCTGAAATAGGTCCTTTCTTTGCTTTGTATTGCTTCAAAATTGTTGTAAATTGTAAATTTCTAGATCTGTACTCTATAAGGAGGTTGTAAAAAGGCAAAATCAGAAGTCCACTAAGGCCAAAGTTGGCAAGTGGCTATTGTAAACACACTAAGTATAAAGTGCCAAAATATTTCATTTGGGGGGTGGGGGGTGTTTCTTTGTGTTGTGTTCCTCTTTTCCTACTGTCTTCTTTCATTTCTTACATCGTGGAAAATTTTAAGTTTCCAAAACTAATACCACATAACTATGCTACATGGTCTATTAAAATGTGGTGTCAATTAATGCATAATGAAGTTTCTCAATATGTAGATGGTACCCTTCCTAAATCAATAGGTGATCAAGTATCTAAAAGTGAAATTTCTGCTTGGGAATTTGTAGATAGAAAAGCTGTAGGTGATATTATGTTGGGGGTTGAAGAAAAAAATCCTCTATCAGATTGAGAAGGATAAGACATCCAAGGATTCTTGGGATGCCCTCAAAAAATTATATGGTAAAGTGTCTAAGGAGGATGTTTACAAAATTGAAGATGATCTTGTCTCCCTAGATCCTAAGACATTTGATTCTATACATGATTTTATCATTAAGGTGAATGAATTAGGAATGAAGCTTGATCATAGTGGTAGTCCTATTAAAGATGATAGGTTAATCTATCTCATTCATAATAAGTTGCCATCTGAGTACTCCACATTTGATTCTTCTTACAACATCACAAAGACTACATTAGGGGCTACCTATTGGAAAGTAACTTTTGATCATTATGCTCAACTAGTGGATGATGAAGAAAAGAAGTTGCAACCAATGGGGATTCTCAATTCACCCAAGTCTAAGGCATTGGTGGCCAATAATGAGGGTTCTCAAAATTTAGCTGGTCAAACTTCAAATAAAGGAAAGGGCAAGAATAAGAAGTGGAAAAATAATACACAAGAGGATACATAACAGACAACACCACCATCAAATCAACAAGGCAAGTCTTCCTTGAATTCAAACAAGAAGGGGAACACTAATAAGGAGAAAAAAATGCGTGCCTATAGAAAGAAGTTGGGTCATGATGAACATGCGTGTTATCATTAAAGATTGATGAGTTGACAACCATCATGAAGAAACACAATGTTATACTACCTAATGCTTATAAGGGGAAAGGATATTCATCTTTAGATTCAAAGGGCAAAGGGCAAGCACTTATGGCAAACTCAAGTTCTTCAGCAGAATGGATTGTTGACTCGGGTGCCTCATATCATATGGGTTCTTCAAAGGGAGACTTTTCTTCATCGAAGAAGTCTAAGGTATCATACATATTTGTAGGAGATGATACAAAAATGAAAGTTGAAGGGAAAGAACATGTGGAGATGGAAAATGGAGAGTTCAAATAAGTTCTCTATGTTCCTAACCCTATCTCTAATCTCCTCTTAATTTACCAAATCACTCACTATAGAGATGACAATAAAGCTGAGTTCCTTCTTGATTTCGTAATGGTGTGCAATCTTAAAGATGATTCATTGGTTGCAGTGGGGAAAGTTAATCATGACACAAGGTTGTATTCTTTCTCCCACTTTGTACCTAAGTCTCCTTCACATGCCTTGTTGACTCAATCTCATTCACAAAGTACATTATGGAATGAGCAGTATGGACATCTTGCCTTCTACTATCTTCATCAACTTTTCTTAAAAAATATGGTCAAAGGTCTACCTGCAATCAACTTTTCCAAAGGTGAATGTTCAACATGTTCAATGGATATGCATCTAGAGTAGAAGTTTTCTAAAGGGAAGTCTTCAAGAGCACTAGTTGTTCTTTAGTTAGTTCACATGGTACTAACAGGCCCTTTTGCAATGACATTAGTCAGCCAGGGTTGCTACATACTCACTTTCATTGATGACTTTTCATGATACACATGGGTCTACTTTCTTCACCACAAGAATGAAGTGTTGGACAAGTTTTTAGCCTTCAAGAGTCATGTTGAAAAAAAATCAAGGAAAGCCATCAAAGTTCTTTAGATGGACAATGAAAGCAGATAAATGAACAAAAGACTTAAAGACTTTTTCAAATTTGAGGGTATTGATCTTCAGAATCCTCTAGCATTTAGTCTGTACAAGATAGATGTTGCAGCACTGAGGATACAAACTCTTAAGTCAATGGAAAGTTGCATGATACAAGCCAAGTCTCTAAATCCTATACTTGAAGTTGAAGTTATAAGTAGTGCCAATCACATACTTAATAAGTCTCCTCATAATACCTTAGACAAAAAGACTCCTTTTGAGGCATGGTGCTATAGAAAATTAGTTGTGAAACACTTTAGAGTCTTTAGTTGTCCAACATGGGAAAAAATATCTTCTAGGGGATGCAAGGCACCACCACCTAGGCCTTGTAGTTTCATTAGATATGAAGATAGTGTTAATGCATGCAGACTTACGGATCCTAAGACACATGATATTTTTATAGAGAAGAATGTTCACTTTGAGGAAAGTTCACCTAACTTATCCTCTATTCCCCTCTGCAATTTATACATTGTGGAAACTAATAGTGACACCAATGATATTGATTCAATAGATTTAGATATGTGGGATCCTATTGATAGTTGCAGTCTGTGGTCACATAATCAACACATTCTACATGCATATATAGCCACAATGATAGGTCCAACATAACAGGGTACACCTAGTCTTCTAGCTCCAGCATCAGTGGATGACTTCTTGACAAATATTTTAGGTTTTTTTATGGAGTTACACATAGAAGATTTGGGAGAAATCATTGATGATATTTATCTTCTCTTTGATGAAGAAGAATCTTCTTTAGTTATCACGAGGGCTCACTCTAACTCTCCTGTTATTCTCTACATGATCGATCTTCACAGGTTGATATGATTTTGGATTCTTATGTACAACACTTGCAGGAGGTCTCTTTATCATTTGAGGAGATAGTAGGTTCTTTGTGACAAGTTCTACATCCATCCTTTCTTGATCTGCACTCATTCTTTTAGCAACATTGGAAGGGGTGACTATTACTATCGACACAGGGACAACTGAGCAGGTTTCAGAGACACCATTTATCTTTGGGATTCTTTGTACACATAAGGGAAGCATCTCATTTGCACCTCTACCATTGTTTCTTCCAAAGGGGAGGAATATTATTCAACACTCATGGACTAGCTTCTACATCAGAGCGACTATCACTGATCGACACTCTACATTTGGAGGGGGGACTACCTTGTCTCTCTTCTTCTTCTCTATTAGGGTAAGTGCACCAAGCTATGGTGCCAAAAGGGGGGTATAAGTGGACACCTTTTTCCTGAAATTAGAAATTTCTAGACTTCAACAAGAATTTGAAGATAGTTACGCTCAAAATTTTAAGATATGACAAAAACAAAAGTCATAGTCCTTTGAATCTAGTTTCTAAACTACTAATTTTTTTTCAAAATGGTTTAGTTTTAGGTCCTCAAAAAAGGGGGCCATAGAAAGTGGTGCTATTTATTCCAAAAAAACATAACATAGTACAAAGTGTGGCCCCCCTAAAATTTTAACTTTTTTTTTGAAATTGTTTAATCGCTCTAGTCAAAAGTTACCTAACACTATGTAGTTTATCCCAAATTTTTTGGGTAATTTTATAATGTGTATTTTTTTTTAATGAATTTTTTAATCAGACACATCCCAAAAATGTGAAATATCTATGTGCTCCCCCTATAAATGATTGAAAACTAATCTAAAATCAATACTTCTTTTTTTCAGTATGTAGAATGGAGTCTAGTTTCTAAAAAACTAAGTTTTTGCAAAATTCGATGAACGAGCTAAAATCTACAACACAATTAGTACATGTTGGTTTTTGAAAAAAAATGGACATACATGAATTCAAAGAATTTATAGATGAAAGGCTTGAAATAGTTCAAATAAAAAATAAATTATATGGTTGTGTAGCTAACATAGAGACCTACAATGTCATGTAACCTGATTTTATCGATGCTCAACCATGAGGAAATTGGAAAGAGAGCACACAAGAAAAATCAATCAATTTTTGTATGTTTGCAGCAAAACACATCTTAGACCAGTTTATAGACTCCAAAGCTTTGGGTTGGATCCCCAAGGCAAAGCCAAAAATTAGGCTTGGTAGAATGCAAGGCTTTGAATAGTGCATGCGTGCTATTTAAAGCCTCTTAAATTTACTTTTAAATAGTGCGTGCACACTTTGTAATTTTTTTTGAAAAGTGTGCACGTGCTTTAATGCGTACATACTATAGCACGTACGTGCTATGGCTTGGAACACCCAAGCCATAGTGTGTATGCACTATAGCGCGTGCGCACTTTTCAAAACTAGAATGAAAAAATAAGGTATCATTTTTTTGGCACCACAACTTGGTGCACTTACCCATTATGGGGGGAACTTTTTCCTCTTAGGGGCTTTTTTCCTTCTCATACTTCTCTTTTGTATATACTTGATGTATGTCATAATGGGGGGGGGGGGGTCTTGATTACTCCATCCATGCATGCATTTTTCTTTATCTCTCTTTTTGGGGGAGGGTTTTTCCCATGAAGTTTTCCCTCTTTCTCTACTTTATGAGAGATTGCATTTCATTTTGTACATGGGTATCTAAAATGGCCTAGTAGCCGAGACTCATTATGCATTTCATCCTAGCTTTTGTAAGCTTAAGTGCGTTCCCCTAAGTTGAAATTAAGGGGGGTGTTGGTTTAAATAAGTATTTACTATTTACACTTTACTTAAGTTTACTTAGGTTAATGCATTATTTAATTATTAATCAGTTAGTCACCTAGGTGTATGCGTAGTCTTCTGAGTTGTCATGTTGACAACATAGGAGTTAGCACTCTAATTATGCACATGGTGTCTACAACATCTCTACACATGAGACACCTTGTCATACTTATCCTCTCATTGATGCACATGTATTCATGTACAATAGAGGACGTGTGTTTAGTTGTTATGCTTATCTCCTAGTTCTTTCTAGAACCATTCTAGATGCATCTTAGAGGCATTTATATACAAGCACTCCTAGTGTGCATGTACATGTTTTGAGATATTCATTCTCATATTGATCATACACTTTTGGTCTACTGTTGTTCTTGTGCTTGAGTTCCTTGATCTTGGGTGATTTTTCCCTAAGGCAAATTCTTACATATCTCATAAACCCAACTTTGGAGAGCTAGAATTTTAGTTTCCCCTCAAGATAAGATATTATTTTCAGTCTATTTGTTTATACTTAATAGCAATATTTTAACATATTTATCATAAAGCCTTGAATCTCAAATTGAAGGGGATTTATCTCAAGGGTAAGTGCACAAAGATGAGTCTCAATTCCGCAGAAGTCCATTTTATAGAATGAGACTTCTTTAGAATTGGGCAGTTGATTTTTTAGAGCCTAGCACCTATTATGGTTTAGGTGGCCAGTCCCTATTCAAAAATTGGGCACTCGATCTTTGACTACGGATTGGGCATCTAAACCATATTTTAGAAATTGAGCACTCGATTTGTAAAAACATAAAACCCATTTTTTGGGCTTTTTTTTATATCATTTTTACTACTAATAGTGATTTGGAGATGGAAGCTTGATTTGAGCTTTCTATTGAACCCCCCCAGCTGATTTTCCACTCTTCTAGGTATTTTAATTTGTTTTATATTATTTTATTCATTGTTTTTAGTTTTTTTCTTTACAATTTCATCAATTTATTGCTTTTTTGTTCACGATTATAATATTATATATGTAGAATTCTAGATTTGCATTGTAAATTATTGTTTTGTATGCACTATTATTCAAATTATATTTAGATTATGTTTTCTCTCCTCCATTTTTTGATAGTTAGATGAAAATTTAGATTTTTGTTATGTAGATGTTCATTTAAAAATTAGTATTTCAAATGTTTGGATGTATTTAATTTATATGACACATAATTAAAGTTAAAGTGATGGATGATTCTAGATGCATTAGATGTTTAGATTGTTTAAACATGCATTTACATTAATGTTTTAGATTTATTTTAACTAAATAGTAATTGTAAATTATTTTGTTGTACATATTAAATATTAACCAAAGTTTATGATTAGGATTTGTATAAACCCTAGATACATGAATCTACACTTTACACTTAAATTAATGTTTATGAAATATTTTTCTAACTCTAATATATTAACTTATTACCTTTTTTGTATCCCTAATTCAATTATAATTCAAATCTTTGGTATATATTAGACCTTGAATTTAATAATCAAACTCTAACCATAATCTTGAACCATAACTATAATTCACTTTTTGACCTTAGCTATAACCAATTCATATTTCTCTCTACTTGAACCATAACCCTATTCTATCCTTAAGTCCAGTAAAAATTATGCTTCAACCATTAAAGACCAATTGAACTATATAACTCTATCCTAATTTGAATGCTAACCATAATCCAATCTTAACTAGAGCTATAGTAACACCGACCTTAATATGTACATCCTAACTGAACCCTACCTAATGCATAATCAGAAGCCCTTACTTCAATCCTAGAACTAGCTCTAAACCTTAAATGCCTAGCTAGATAATAAGTTAAGTTTTAAACCTTATATTCCCAACCCTACCATATAGACACTAAATTCTAAACATAAATATAAACCATGATGTTAACCCATATCCATATCCTAATACTAAACATAACCAAGTTTTATGTTCATACCTAAACTGTTATTTTTAAAACTTAACCATAACCCTAATCCTCTAACCTTAACCCCTAAAATGCTTCTTTTATACCTCAACCTAAACCTTGACCCTATATTCCTAAGCCATAATTTCCTACCTATCTCTTATCATAATTTAGATATATATTATGCCAAAACCTTTTTTTAAAAACACTTTGAATCCTAATCCATACCCTAACCCTAGTCCTTTGTGTAATAATAATTTTAACTATATTGCATCATAAGTTAATGTAAGCCATAACCTTAACAATAATCCATTCTATAAATTTAATCTCTATTCTCCTCTTTTTGATATATTCAAGTAGTTAAAGATGTATTAAACGTAAATATATGATTTCATAGATGTAATTATATTGATCAATTTAGATTTATTTTAAATAAATAATAATTGTAAATTAATTTTATGTTGTACACATTAAACACTAACCAAAGTTAAGGGATAGAATTTACTTAAAACATATACTTAACCTACACTTTACAGTTATGTATGCTTATGATTCAATATTTCTTTAATCCTAATATATTATTTATTATTAGCATGAATATTCTATCTTGAATTCAGCTATAATAAAAATCATAGGTATAAATTAACCCTTCAATTTAGTAACCAAACTAGATAACCATAATCTTGAACCATAACCATAATTCACTTCTTGACCCTAACTATAACTACAATATTTTCCACGTAGCCCTATTCCATACCTTTAAGAACATTGAACTATATAATTCTATCCTAGTTTGAACCCTAACCATAGTCCAACCCTAGAACTAGAGCCACAATAACCCCAATCATAATATGTACACTCTAACTAAACCCTGACTAATACATAATCCCAAACCCTTAATCTAATCCCAAAACCAACCCTAAATGTTATATGCATAACTAGATAATATAAGTTAAGTTTCAAACCTTATTTCTAACAAAATTATAATTAATGTAAAAATTGAAGATTTAAGCCTAACTCTTAAATCCTGAATACTAAATTGTAACCTTAATTCTAAATGGAAAATTTTTAATAAAAAATGCTAAATCCTAAATCTTAACCAACATATATTAATTCTCAATCTAGTAAAACCTAATTTTATAAATGTTAACACTTTAGAATACTTTTGTAAAGTTTAAGCACAATCAGAACATAACCTTTTTTAAAAACACTTTTAATCCTTAGCCTAGTCATGACCCTAATCTAAATATAATTTAAATCCTAATCCATACCCTAACCCTAGTCCTTTGTGTAACAATACTTTTAACTGTAAGCATAATCATACTAATGAAAGTCATAACCTTAATAATAATTCATTCTGTAAAATTAATTATCTCACTTCTCCTCTTTTTGATATATTCAAGTAGTTAAATATGTATTGGATGTAAATATATAGTTTTAAAGATGCATTTATATTGATATTTTAGATTGATTTTTTATAAATAGTAATTGTAAAATTTAATTTTATGATGTAGATATTAAACACTGGCCAAATTTAAGCATTAGAATTTACTTAAACCATATACTCAAACCTACACTTTATAGTTATGTATGTTTATGATTCAAATGTTTCTTTAATCCTAATATATTAAATCATTAGCATGAATATTCTCTCCTCCTCTTTTTGATATATTCAAGTAGTTAAAGATGTATTAGATGTAAACTTATATGGTTTTAAAGATAAATTTATATTGATATTTTAAATTTATTTTAATTAAATAGTAATTGTATGAATTTTTATGTTGTATACAAATATGCAGATTATATTGCATGGACCCACCCTTGCCCTGCCCCCTCCATCTCCACCCCCACCTCTATGAAAACCTAGTCCTCCTCCACCACCTACCCTAGAGGAGTTGTGTGAGACCACGAGGTGCAATCATTGCGACCTCATGTGAGATATACATACTATTAAGCACGAGAATCATCCCTCACTCAGATACTTTACCTTATAGAGAGGATGCAAGGCATTGTATAATCTATAGAGCACTTAGACTATGACATAGATAGCTTTAGAGCATAAAGGCAAAGCATGCATGCCTTCTATTTTGACAACTTGTCTTATAGATAGGTCTATTAGCTAAAAATAACTAAAAGACATTTACAAAGATATTTTGTAAAGCCAAAGATGGGTAATGAGATAAGTGAGTAGAAGCCTCATACATCTATTAGGTGGTGCACACAACCGTAAATATCAAAGCACATTTGGGAGTTCTGGTGGATGGTATTTGACTGTCCACCACATGCTAATCATGAGGTGCCCATGTACTTTCTTAAGAAATAATGGGCAGAGTTTGAATTGGGTTTAAAACCCAATTATTTTGATATAAAACCATTTCAGGGGTTAGTGGAGGGATGCCTCAAGATAGGCCTAGGGCAAAGCTCAGTGATAATACAAGGAATCACCAATGTCTTCAGCCTCTTGTTCCTCTTCCTACACCAGTTGTTCCAACACCTCTCCATCATTGAGTAGTATCATATTCTTTTACTTCATTGAGTGCCCTTTCAGGAGATTTAGTAGACTAATGGATGTAGGTGAGGGATATTTATCCCCTTGGACATATTTGTACTTGTTGTGGGGGTATATGCAAAGGCACTTAGAGTGATGTAGATGCAACATAGGATGCCCATGATGTCAAGGGTGGTGATTTTCATAATGAGGTGTATGTTGTTCATGGTGGTGCTAGTGATGATATTGATGTGTTTCATTTGTTGAGCTTCTTTGTGGGGAGGGAGATAGTTAGGAGCAGTAGGTTAAAATATAATTAAAATTTATAAAGTACATTATTACTTATTTTCTACATATATGCATAATCTTATTAAGCATATTAATGTTTCAATTAATAGAGGATGGATGATATTATTCCTCCTAGGAGACAGTATAGTATTTTTTTGAGACCTTCAAGCATTGGCATCCCTCATATGGTACACACTTTGAATTACACTTTAAATAATGTACACTGGAACTCAAATTTAATAACATGTGCTCACATATTATTTTTATCTGATTTTGTAGGGATTGTTATCCATTACACAGTTAGATGCTTATATAGGTCTTGATCATAATGGTAGCATATCTAGGTAAGTGCACCAAGTTGTGGTGCCAAAGGAGGGGTATAAGTGGACACCTTTTTTCTAAAATCAAAAATTTCTAAACTTCAACAAGAATTTGACGATAGTTATAGTCAAAATTTTAAGATATGACAAAAACAAAAGTATTAGTCTTTTGGATCTAGTTTCTAAACTACTAATTTTTTTTCAAAATGGTTTAGTTTTAGGTCCTCAAAAAAGGGGACCATAGAAAGTGGTACTATTTATTCCAAAAAAACATTAAACACAGTACCAAGTGTGACCCCCCTAAAATTTTAACTTTTTTTTTTTGAAATTCTTTAATCACTCTGGTCAAAAGTTACATAACACTATGTATTTTATCCGAGATTTTTCGGGTAATTTTATAATGTGTATTTTTTTTAATGAATTTTTTAACTAGACACATCCCAAAAATGTGAAATATTTATGTGCTCTCCCTAGAAATGATTGAAAACTAATCTAAAATCAAAACTTATTTTTTTCAAAGTGTGTAGAATGGAGTCTAGTTTCTAAAAAACTAAGTTGTTACAAAATTCAATGAACGAGCTAAAATCTATAGCCCAATTAGTACATGTTGGTTTTTGACAAAAAATGGATATACATTCAAAACAAATTATAGATGAAAGACTTGAAATAGTTAAAATAAAAAATAAATTATATGGTTATATAGGTAACAGAAAGACCTACTATGTCATGTAACTTGATCTTATCGATGCTCAACCACAAGGAATCTTGAAGGAGATCACACAAGAAAAATTAATCATTTTTTGTATGTTTGCAGAAAAATACATTTCAAACCAAATTATAGTCTCCAAACCTTTGGATTGGATCTCCAAGGCAAAACCAAGCCTTAGGCTTGGTAGAATGCAAAGGTATGAATAGCGCACACATGCTATTTAAAGCTATTTAAATTTGGGTCTCAATAGCGCCTGCATGCTATAGTGCACACACACTATTGAGACCTAAATAGTACATAGAGAGGGAAGAAGAGATGCAAAGCAAGGGCAAGAGAGAGGAAGGGATGACTATGTGTGTGTTTGAGAGAGAGAAAGTAGGGGATGGGAGAGGGGAGAGAGAGTAGGGGATGGGAGAGAGAGGAAGTGAGAGAGAGTAGGGGTGGTAGAGAGAGAACAAGATGGGAGAGAGAGGAAGTGTGAGAGAGAGTAGGGGTGGCAAAGAGAGGGTATGGGGTGGGAGATATAAGAAGTGTGAGAGAGTGAGTAGGGGTGGTAGAGAGAGTATGGGATGAGAGAGATTGAGAGCAAGGGATTGGAGAGAGAGGAAGTGTGAGAGAGTGAGTAGGGGTGGCAGAGAGACCACGGGATGGGAGAGAGAGATTGAGAGTAGGGGATGGAAGAGAGAGAGTAGGCAGTGGGAGAGGAAGAAAGATTGGGAGGGAGGGAGAGAGAGAGAGAGAGGAGGATGGGAGTGTGTGTGTGAGAGAGTAGGGAATGAGAGAGAGTGAGAGAGAGAGTAGGGGTGGTAGAGAGAGAAAGTAGGGGATGGGAGAGGGGGGGATGGGAGTGTGTGTGATAGATCTAGAGAGTAGGGGATGGGAGAGGAGAGAGGGGGGATGGGAGTGTGTGGGTGTGTGAAAGAGAGAGAGAGTAGGAGAGGGGAGAGAGAGTAGGGGATGAGAGAGAGAGAGTAGATAGTGGGAGAGGGAGTGGGAGAGGGAGAGAGAGAGAGAGTAGATAGTGGGAGAGGGAGTGGGAGAGGGAGAGAGAGGGGGGAATGGGAATGTGTGTAAGAGAGAGAGTAGGGGATGGGAGAGAGAGGAAGTGTGAGCGAGAGTAGGGGTGGTAGAGAGAGATAGTATAGGATGAGAGAGAGACTCTAAGAGTAGGGGATGGGAAGAGAGAGTGCAAGATGGGAGAGAGGGAGTGAGAGCAGGGGATGAGAGAGAGAGATAGAGTAGGTGGTGGGAGACAGAGTGGAAGAGGGATAGCGAGAGAGAGAGGAGGATGGAAGTGCATGTGTGTGTGTGTGTGTGTGTGTGTGAGAGAGAGAGAGAGAGAGAGAGAGAGAGAGAGAGAGAGAGAGAGAGAGAGAGAGAGAGAGAGAGAGAGAGAGAGAGAGTAGGGAATGGAAGAGAGTGTGAAAATGTGAGAGAGAGTAGGGGTGGCAGAGAGAGTAGAGAGGAAGAGAGTGAGAGAGAGAGAGTGTGAGTGAGAGTGAGAGAGAGAGAGTAGGCAGTGGGAGATGGAGTGGGAGAGGGAGAGAGATTGAGAGATAGATTAGGGGATGGGAGAGGAGATAGAGAGGTGGGATGGGTGTATGTGTGTGTGTGAAAGAGAGAGAGAGAGTAGGGGATGGGAGAGAGAGAGAGAGTAGGCACTAGGAGAGGGAGTGGGAGAGGGAGAGAGAGAGAGGGGGGGATGGGAGTGTGTGTAAGAGAGAGAGTAGGGGTGGTAGAGAGAGAGTGAGAGTAGGGGATGGGAGAGAGAGTAGAGAGGGAGACAGTGAGAAAGAGATAGTAAGCAGTAGGAGAGGGAGTGAGAGGGAGAGAGAGGGGGGATGGGAGTATGTGTGAGAAATATAGAGAGTAAGGGATGGGAGAGGGGAGAGAGAGGGGGGATAGGAGTGTGTATCTATGAAAGAGAGAGTTTAGGGGATGGGAGAGGGGAAAGAGAGAGTAGGGGATGGGGGAGAGAGAGTAGGCGGTGGGAGAGGGAGTCAGAGAGGGAGAGAGAGAGGGTGAATGAGAATGTGTGTAAGAGAGAGAGTAGGAGATGGGAGAGAGAGTGAGAGTAGGGGATGGGAGAGAGTAGAGAGGGAGAGAGAGAGTGAGAGAGAGATAGTAGGTAGTGGGAGAGGGAGTGGGATAGGGAGAGAGAGTAGAGAGGGAGAGAGAGAGTGAGAGAGAGATAGTAGGCAGTGGGAGAGGGAGTGGGATAGGGAGAGAGAGAGAGGGGGGATGGGAGTGTGTGTGTGTTTGTGAAAGAGAGAGTAGGGGGTGGGAGAGGAGAGAGAGAGAGTATGGGATGGGGGAGAGGGAGTAAGCAGTGGGAGAGGGAGTGGGAGAGGGAGAGGGAGAGAGGGGGGAATGGGAATGTGTGTAAGAGAGAGAATAGGGGATAGGAGAGAGTGTGAGAGTGCGAGAGAGAGTAGGGGTGGAAAAGAGAGAGAGAGTAGAGGATGGGGGAGAGTGTGAGAGAGAGTTGGGGATGGGAGAGAGAGTAAGAGTAGAGGATGGGAGAGAGAGTAAAGAGGGAGAGAGAGAGAGAGAGAGAGAGAGAGAGAGAGAGAGAGAGAGAGAGAGAGAGAGAGAGAGAGAGAGAGAGATAGTAGGCAGTGGGAGAGGGAGAGAGAGGGGGATGAGAGTGTGTGTGAGAGATCTAGAGAGTAGGGGATGGGAGAGGAGAGAGAGGGAGGATGAGAGTGTGTATCTATGAAAGAGAGGGTTTAGGGGATGGGAGAGGGGAGAGAGAGTATCCCGAGAGAGAGAGAGAGAGAGAGAGAGAGAGAGAGAGAGAGTAGGTGGTGGGAGAGGGAGAGAGAGGGGGGATGGGAGTGTGTGTAAGAGAGAGAGTAGGGGATGGGATAGAGTGTGAGAGAGTGAGAGAGAGTAGGGGGAAGCAAAGAGAGAGAATGGGATGGGAGAGAGAGAGAGTGAGAGTAGGGGATGGGAGAGTGTGAGAGAGAGTAGGGGGATGGGAGAGAGAGAGTGAGAGTAGGGGATGGGAGAGAGGGAGTAGAGAGGGAGAGAGAGTGAGAGAGAGATAGTAGGTAGTGGGAGAGGGAGAGAGAAAGGGGAGATATGCGCATTTGTGAGAGATATAGAGAGTAGGGGATGGGAGAGGAGAGAGAGTGAGAGAGAGTAGGGGATGCAAGAGAGAGTGAGAGAGAGAGAATAGGAGGTGGGAGAGGGAGTAGGAGAGTGAGAGTGATAGAGAGTAGGGGATGAGAGAGAGAGAGTAGGGGATGGGAGAGAGAGGGGGAGATGTGAGTGTGTGAGAGAGAGAGAGTAGGGGATGGGAGAGGAGAGAGGGTGAGAGAGAGTTGGGTATGGGAGAGAGAGTAGGCGATGGGAGAGGGAGAGCAAGCGAGAGAGTAGGGTATGGGAGAGAGAGTAGGCAGTGGGAGAGGGAGAGCAAGAGAGAGAGTAGGGTATGGGAGAGGGGAGAGAGAGTAGGGAGAGAGAGAGTAGGGGATGGGAGAGAGAGAGTAGCCCAAGAGATAGGGGGATGGGAGTGTATGAAATAGAGAGAGTAGGGGATGGGAGAGGAGATAGGGTGAGAGAGAGAGTTGGTAGTGGGAGAGAGAGAGAGAGTAGGGGATGGAAGAGGAGAGAGAGTAGGGGATGGGAGAGGAGAGAGAGAGAGAGAGGGTAGGGGATGGGAGAGGATAGAGAGTGAGAGAGTAGGCGATGGGAGAGAGAGTGAGAGAGAGTAGCGGATAGAAGAGGAGAGAGAGAGTAGGGAGAGAGAGAGTAGGGGATGGGGGATGGTGGGATAGGGAGAGATGTGTTAATGGACTTGAGGGAGGATGCTAATTGAGCTCTCATTGGATTGGTTTGTCCACAAGCTTTCAACCTACCAATGAGTGCTTCTAATTCCTTTTTGGCTCTTTCTATTTCATTTATTATGTTTTCTTATGTGCCAGGAGGAGGTCTTCCAATTAGTTCAGGTTGTGGAATTATTTGTCTTGTTGTGGAGGGTTTTGATTCTCATCTAGTTGAGGGTTTTCATTTTGATCTTCTTGGGGATTTTTTGGTTCATTATTCACATTTCTTCATAAGAAATCAATTGAAATCTAAATAAATAAAAAAATTTAAATAAAAATTGGAAAAAACCTACAAAATAATATTAAAAACATATAAAACAATGCAAAAAGAAGGTTAGACAACATATGACGTGCTCATGGTCTCAAATTTTGACAGCGAGGAGGTATATTGACAAGGCAGGTGGTGAAAACCTTCAATTTTCTCAATCTATGTATGTGCTTTGAGGAGGGGAAGTAGGAAAATGAAGAAAAAATGAATGGGCTATGGATATGCAGCCCATTTATAATAATTTTGGTTTTTTAAAAGCATGTACACACTATGGCTTGGGACACTCAAGCCATAGTACATGCGCGCTATTGAAAGTTAGAAAAAAAAAGGGGGTCACCTTTTTGGCACCACAACTTGGTGCACTTACCCATCAATAGACACTTTTGTGATACTAGCTAGTACTCAAGTATATATATATATATACGCTTTTATTTCAAATAAATATAGTGTAAATTATGTACTTTTAATTTACATACTTTGTAATTCATGTATATATAATTTTGACTCAAGGTTTATGTATCCATGATTTTAGGACGATGTCACAAAAAGTGTTGGTAGGACCATAGGACCAAGCCGAATGGAGGTAAAAACATCATCTTTTGAGGTTAGTATTTTTATTTATACATAGCTCATTATGATCTTTATTAAAATTTTAAAATTTATGTGTTCTATTACAGGACCTCACCACTACCACATTTGGTAGCTTTTCTAGTGCACCTCCTATTGTTATAGAAAAGAGCACAATAAAGAAAAAACTTACATTTGTGTATTTTGTAGTCATCCTATTGTACCATTTTCATCCTCTCTCTTTTGTAATGCATCTATGATTGCCTCATGGTCATCCATTAAAATTGTCCATAACAACTTATTGGTGGGTCTACCTTTGTATCTTTCTAATTTGATATTCATTGCCACACCCAAATGAGTATAGTGTAAAATCTTATTTTTTGATTGGTAGTCTTCAAATGTTGGTAAACCATTTATTCTTGTTAGGTATGTACATAGTTAGGTGCGAGCTACAACAAAAAACCCAATTGGATACTTAAAAAACATCACCATCTACTTGATGACATATCAATTTTTTCTTAGGTTCCACACATCTAGCTAGCCAATATTTAGTCTATTCATCGCTATCATTAGGTGCAATAGCAACATAAACATGTCCTACAAGATACTGATAAAGTACATAAATAATTTAATCACATGTGTAAATAAATTAATAATATATTAATGACATGTACATAACTAAATATATAAAACAAAATTTAATTAAAATGTGCATACTAGGTTGTATGAGGTATGAAATATGACCATAGTCTTCTAATAAAAATGTAACATTTGGGCCTTAATTTACTATATCATCTTGAAAATGTGTGTTTGTAGGTGCTAATGATTTATGCTGCCAATCTTTAACCCGTTCTGTATTCTTGCATTCTTCCCATTCACCTGCAAGACAAAACTAACAAAAAACAAGTAAGCTCCCTAGTCGATATAGTCTAAGTGTTAGAATCCAAACTCCTAAATGAATACCATTTAGCTAATCCGCTAATTGTTTCACAGTCATATCTTGAAAAGGATATTCTTCTCTTTCGAACTCCTAAATGAATACCATTTAGCTAATCCGCTAATTGTTTCACAGTCATATCTTGAAAAGGATATTCTTCTCTTCAACTAGACAGGAGAATTGTTTGATTGTAGAGTTCTGACTTGATCCTGTGTGTAAATATTTGTCACACCATTCTATAATCTCATGTGCATTTTTTAATTTGGACTTTTCCTCAAATTTTAATTTCTCTCTGCAAAGGGATCTCTTCACACATGTACCAACACCATCATGTTCTCATTTACCATGTCTAGCCTAAAAAAAACTCCATATATGTTGGATATTAGTTTTCCTATTTGTCCTTCTCAACCAAGAGAACATTTTAGCATTCTTGACTTGTATTGTACAATTATCTGACCATATCCAATGTTGCATCATTTGAATTTCTCTCTCTCTTTCTCTTAAATTATCATAAAAGACCTTAAAACAATATTGGACAAACTTAGATGAATGAAGTTTATTATAACTCATATAGAAATGATACCTATAAACTATATGAACAAAATTTGCTACTTATGTTAAATTATAATATTTTACTTGTACCTCATCTTGGGGTGCATGTTGTCGTTGTCTACAAAGTCAATAATTGAAAGTATAGTACCAACTGGAAACATATTCTTACATATCTGAAATAGTTCATCAAGCCATCTAGCATATTGAGAGTGTTTAACATATTTTGGTATGATCATGCTCTTAAATTCATTCATAAATGCATGACAACTAAAATTATTTGTAACTAGATCACACCTTCTTCCAATCTTCCCATCCTTCAATGGATATTCAATAGTTTTGAATCTTTTCACATCAATTTTAATTTTTGTCCAAAAGTAGTCAGATAATTTTCAAGCAAACATTCATATAACAAAGAAATATTTCAAAACATGTCACATATACTAGAAATACATGCATTAAAAAGAAAATATTGGTCATTAGGTGGCTTACACAAACCTGATATAAAATCCTTTATAGTTTGAGGTGTTATTTTTATACCACATTCCTGTAACATTTCTTTACTATGCATGGTACTATGTATAGATCAAAATACATCATAATGGTAACAAAATTGAACATTGATTTTACAATAACATGTGATTTTTTTCTTGTTAATCCTTACATACCATGGTTTACACTTTTCAAAAGATCTTGGACTAATGGTAATAGTTAACACCTTATCATCTAATAATTTTTTGAACAATTTTATTTGAGTCATGTCTAGAAGTTTTTTAGGATGTAGAACACATATTTTTGAGCCAACTCTCAATTAAAAAACATCTCTTTAATGAGGTGACACTCTTGTATTATCATGCCAAAAAATTTCAACCAAACTTTTGACTTCACTAGTAAGTTTCATGTTAGATCTCAGGAGTCTACCACTAGAAGTCCACAAAATATTTGTTGGATCACATTCAAAGTCAAGCCTTCTCTTTACATCTCTTTCTAAAAATTTATGACTCACATTAAGATATCCACTTATGTTACTAATCAATCTTTTGTCAGTAATTGATTTTTTAACTAAATTTGCTGTTATTGCTCATCGTGTTGCATTCTTATATTTTGAGTGACTTCTCTTTCTAATACCATTAAAGACACTAGCAATAGTGGATACAACTTATTTTAAAGACTCATTTTTATTCTTGGGTTTTGCATACATTCCTAACCTTTTCATTACTTTTTGCATTTTAGATATTTTAATTAATTGCAACATCAACTAACATTGAAATCCAAATTTTTTATTATAAAAAATATCTATATAATATATTAACACATGCCCTAATCTATTTCCAAGAAACCGATCCATGAAGACTATCTAGCATATCATTAAAAAAATGAAAATTATGTTTACACACTTCAATATCATTCAAACATGTTTTCTTAGTACTTGGTGTTTCCATGTCTACATTAATATAATTGTTATTTTCAATTGGCATTTCATTTTCAATGTTATTTGGAATTTGAATCTCATTTCATTTTTTCTTGGTATTTATTTTGGGGCTTGCATTTCTATTGGAGTTTTTTGTGCTTGATCATTTGACAATCTATTCTCATGAAGAAAACCTAAATCGTTTAAATCATAACCTGCTTCTAAAAATTACCAATTTCATCATGACAAAAAACTTGAGGGTTTATAGATGCACTTGTATTGAATGTTTGATTATAATGTGCACCAAAATCTCCTTGTATTGGGTTCTATTCTTTGGCCTCTTCATCCATCGTGGTATCCTCAATGTCTATCTCTTTAGAAGCAATATTTGAAATTGAAGACCCAACATTTCTCAAATCTCCAATTCTTTGTCTTCTCTCTCATTGGCATTGTGTTTCCTTCTCTTTGTTTGTTGCAATCTCCTCATTTGTCAGAACTTTTATTTTCTTTTTTCTTTGTTGTTTTGATCTCATGTTTGCACCAACTTTGAATTCAAATCAATAACTTACAAATTTTAGAAGATGGCAAGATTACAAAATAATATGATATAAATTCATTGTTGCAGCTCAAAACTATCACTCAATCATTGCAATGATTGTTAAGTGCTTTGTGGGTAATCTTTTAGGGCCCAATGGGTACTTAAGAATTGGGTGCCTAATTTTTAAATAATCAGGTACCTGATTCTAAATTAGGCACCCAATTTTTAAATAATCAAGTACCAAATTATTTAAAAATTGGGTGTCCAATATGTACAACAGCTAAATTAGAATCGGGCACCTAATTTTTGAATTAAGAATCAGGTGCTTGATTTATACAATGACTAAATTAGAATTGGGCACCCAAATTTTGAATTGAGAATCGAGTGCCCGATTCTAAAGCCATGGGCGAGAATTTCCCTTTGGCATCAGGTTTTTCTTGGGGAAAGGCATGGTATAAGCTTGGTGGGACCAAGCGTATGCCTTTATATAAGGACATTCATTCAACATTTTAAGGGATTGTGATAATTTTTATATAGTCTTCCTCATTGAATTTTTTGACAAAATGAAAACCCATTATAGGTCTTACTGTTATGATTTCAAAATGTAAATTTTGTAGTGTTATGAGTTCATTTACTATTTTTTCATTATATATTAATCAAAAGTGTCTCTTAAACATAAAATAGTGAGATTCACTAAAAAATTTATAACTTTTTTAATTTTTCATATTTCTTAAATTAATTTACATGTCATCAATCTGCACACAATTCTTTTGAAGTTAAACTTTTTTTTGAAAAGATTTAAATTTTGATTAAATTATGGTGTCTGTAAAGTAGAGGTTTTAAAAATTAGCTTAATCGTCAATTAAAAATTAATAATAATAAAATTATTACATAGTTAAGGAAAATTATTCTCATCAATCTTTGGTGTATCAGGTAACATCTTTTAAAATGATTCACAAAAATTCATCTAGTTGTGTCAAATTATGGTGTTCATACCGTTGGAAATGTATGTGATAGGCTAAGTTACTGTGAGGGGAGGGGTGAATCAATAACCTATATAACTTAATCCTTTACTAGAAAATAATCCTTCTTGTATATTATAATCTAATTGCATGCATGAAAAACTGAAAACATCAAAACATTTATAACACTTTTGACACACAATATAGTGACCCAGAAACTTTCCAAATAGAAAGTAAAACTAGGGTGGGATGATATCCACAAGCTTTAGTACTATAGAATAAAGTTGGCCTATTAAGGCTTACAATGATCACTTCTGATGATTTACCCTGTTAGGAGCAATAAGGACTACTAGTTCCACCTTGCAAAAGGATTTACAAACATGTGCAATGAAGTATGCACTCAGTAAAGAGATTTACAAAAGTATCTTAAGTCTACCTTGTGAAAAGATTTAATTGATCCACTTATTATGATGAAATAGTGGCTAATCTCTGATCTGCAACTTGATTTTTCAAGTAAGATTCCTTTGAGTGTAATGATCACCTTGTTGTGATAGATAAATCTTTGTTGCTCTTTATACTATTGTAGCCTTTGTACTTCACACTTCTTTTCTTCTCTGCTTGTTACATTAATTCCATACTATATATTGTATGTGATAAAATACATTACATATATACCAATCCAAATTACAATTTAACAAAGTTAGCTATAATACAAGTTTACACAAAATACACAAAGTTGACCGAACTACAAGAACTCAGGTTCTGAAGACTAGCTCGGTGAGGTTTTGATACTCAACATCTACTGTCAATGCTTGACATCATCATGCATTTAGTAGACATAGATGCTTGGTCCATACTGATCACTTCCAAGGAGTCTAAACTCAGTTTTCACTGGTGACTTGGTGAATACTGTAAAACTTGACATATAAAATAAATCGCTTGATTCACACTACATAGCTTGGTTGACTCTATCACAATGAGCTTGGTATAAACTAAATTACTTGGTTAAAACTCAGTGGCTCAGTCAACACTAGATTCACATCACTATAACTACAAACTTGATAAGCACTATACAACTCAATTTGCACTAAGGAACTCGACATACAATAAGATGCTCAGTTTACACTGTTGATCACCAACTTGGTAGAAACTACTCAATGCAAGTTGAATATTGTTCCTTGAAATTAGTAAAGCATTAAATACTTGGTTAACACTATTTAGTATGCAAAATGCTCAGTAGATACTATATGTCTGAATAAGTGTGTCACTAATAACAAACATGACTATAATGTCAACAATCTCCCCCTTTGGCATTACTGACAAAAACACTTATAAGTCAAAACTAATTTCAAAAAGTTCAAGAACACCTTTTATTCATCACTTTGTGTCTCCAACCCGGTAGAGTCCTCTTTTTTGAGATTTTTTTAAATTGCTTTTATAAGAGATGTATCTCTAAGTATCTGTACATATATGATAAGATAATGCTCCCCCATACATATATGTACAGTATACTTTACATCTTTTCACATTTAATATATACATTTTCTACCCCATTATGTATACTACATCTTATATTATATCTAATCCCCTTTACAATATACATCTTCTCCCCCTTTTTGACATTAATGTCAAAGATGTATGTTGTATACTATATAGTAATGCCAAAATATGACAAGAAATCTGAATGTAGCTTGAGAATCAACACCATTTTCTTGTCCTAATTTTCTTAAAACACCTTGCATGTGTGTAATGCAACTTGAACTTCTGCTGAAATTTCTATCATATGATCTGCAATTGAGAAGTTGTTATCATGGATGAGAGTTTTAGCATGTGCAATATGTTTTTGCAATGCATCCATGTTTGGGAGAATCATGCCCTATGTGTTTATTAGTGTAGCTCTTATTATGGCTTCTTCTCTTAGCAATTCTACCTACATATCAATTAATAATCTAATCTTTTTCTAGTGGGTAAAGCTGTAAATTGGTTCAAGTTGCAACTATTGTGCACTTTCCTTTATATCTTCATCAATCTTTGAAAGTTTATCTTTGATTTCCTTGGTGAAAATTGAAGTATCATAGAGTTTACTAAATAATGAAGTCACATTGTTGCAAGAGGTATCCAATGAGCTTAGAATAGTAGATAGATCTACTTGATGAATTGCAATCTTTTGTGCAATTAGCTCCAAAAATTCATTCTCAAATTTCTTCTCCACTCTCTACAAAAATTTCTCTTGTCCATTTAATTATTCATCACATTTTTAGACTACCTGTACTAATTGAACCAAAATTGGTTGAGAAGTGTCAACCTTCATGCTAATTTCCTTTGCTAGAATATTCTTTGCATCTTCAAGAACTTAAAATTCTTTATTTCTTTCTTCTCTAAGCTTCTATTTCTTAGCTTTCTTCTGATATAGCTCTCCAAATATATGCATTTGATCAGGATTAAGATTGGAGATGTCCCAATTTGGAATAAAAATCTCCTCATCAAGATCAATTTCCTCTTATTTCTCTTAGCCTTTACTCAAAAATTTTGTCCTCGATTGAGGCTTTGTCTCAATTATATTTGTACTTATTATTTTCATGGTAGGAATGGAAACAATGGTAGAAATAATAGCATTGGCAAAAAAAGTAGATACTGCACTTATTGAAGAAATAACTTGTGTAACCAAAACTGATGGAGGAGGAAGTGATGTTTGTTTGGTAGATGAAGAGCTTGTCACTTCTATCAATGAAGTACCGATTAGAGCAGGTGCAAAAATTGATTGAGTGTTTGTACTTACAATTTTTGACACAATCAATCCTGTAGTAGCTTTCTCTAAGCTTGTTGTTTTCAATACTTCACTTGGAGAATGAGGAAGTGAGGCTATGACCACTGTTGCAATTTTCTCAAGGTTGGTCTCCTCTATGTTCTAAACTTTAGGTAAATCTTCCTTAATAGCTTCCTATCCCTGTTCTTGTTCCTCATCATCTATATTATCATTATGTGTTACTTCTTCATCATCAATTTCTTCATCTTTTTCATGTTCATCATCATCTTCCTTCTTCCTTTTCACTAACATTAACAATAAAATCACTTTTTTTGTGAAGATTGTAAATGTTCTTTGATGTGTTGGTGGCATTCCTTACCACATGTTCAATGTCTTAAATCAAAATTAGACAAGTGCTAAACTTCACGGTAAGCTTTTCTTCATTCTTCTTTAAGGATTCTTTTGCTTCCTTGTCACCTGAGCTTGCCATGAGTTGCCTCAAGGTCTGCTCATATATTTCTTTAGTATTTTTCCTTGCATACTCCCATCTTGGCTTAACTTTCTTCATTAATTTACGTGGAATTTTTTGAACAAGATGTTTTGAAGAATATTTCCATTTTCCCATCTTAGACATTACCATGTCTTCAAATTTCTTTTGCTCCTCTACAGTTTTGGTTTCATACCTTAATACTTTGAAGTTTGTTATGCTAGCTCCTAAATCTATTTCTTTCAATCTTTACTAAAAGGTGGTTGGAGGCTTCTTGAAAATTATATCTTTTTCTTCTTCACCCATCTTTTGTTTCTTCCTAGATGTCCTCCTTGTGAACATAGTAATAGATGGTTTGGCAGGTTTGGTTATAATAACCTTACCTTTCTTCTTTATAGGTTCTTCTTCTTCCAAATTTTCTTCATCTTCTACTTCATCATCCTCAATGTCATCTCCTTTCCCTTCAGTCAACAGAAGAGTGGAGCTGATTTTCAATTTTGCAATTCTCTTCTTTCCTTTGTTGACTACCTGAGGGAGTTTTATTTCAAGTCCTATTCTTGCCTTTTCTTCATCATAGGTGCCAAAGTATGCAGCTTTTAGGTCAAAAATCTCATTTAATAGTTCTTTAATAATGTCCTTGGTTTCATCAATGTTAACCTCATAACCTAGAGGCTTGACCCATACATTTCTTGGTCTAATTGCTTGAATATATACTCTATCATAATCAACCATACAACAAATATCATCTTTGTAATCATCAACAAGTTTCTTTGGTATCCTGAATTTGTTATTCATCATGTCCTTAAATATCCAAAATACTAGTATAGTTTTCTCCCATTTCAACTATATATTTGTTGATCTAATAAAGAACAAATACATCCTTCCTTCATACAATGGTACCTTTAAATGGGAAAAAAAATTGCACATAGAAAAATAGACAAGTTAAGAGTGAACTGAACTTACAAGGATTGTTCTTTGAAGTTCTTATACTCTCCATATTTTTGTTGAACTGATTCAACATCAACTTGGCAAGGTCAAGAGACAAGTAATTTTTGACCACTTTGTATGCGAGATTCGTTACTTCGCATGATACACTATTGAGTCTACTCGAGCTATATATTTTGTGTGTGATGACATGTATCCTTAACTTTAAATCCATATCTGTAAAACAATTGATCTTCATTCCTCTTCTATCCCACTCGGCAAGGGTTTTCTTTTCTATCTCAACTCGACTTAGGGTTTTGTTCATTTTAGCTTTTTCAAACATTGGAAGACCAATGATCCTATGGATCATCTTCTTGGTTATCACAATAGGTAACTCTAACCACAAATGACCATTATGCATATGGATGAGGATAAATTTTATTCATTTGATCTAAAAATCTCATGGCATGTGCAAAATATGAGTCAAACCCTTCGCTTCAAGGTGTTGATGCTCCGATTTTAACACACAATTCTCTCAAGGATTCATTCATTTTTGGAGTTTCAATATCTTGAATAATAGACCAAAAAAGTGAACACATATCATTTATCAATATTGCCTTTGATGGAATTTGAGATTATGCTCCGCTTGGATCTAGAGTTTCTCTGATAACCAAACTTAGTTTGAAGTTTGGTGCCTTCCATTCCACACCTCGAACTGACATTTTTGACCCTTTCTTAGTTTTTCTACTAATGGATGCCATTTTTCTTGGTAGGATTTTCAAAGTTATGGATATCTTCAATAGTAATATGCTCAAATCTCTCAGATACCCAAAAATTTCTTTGCACAAATAGCTTTGAAATTTTTTTCGTGACAAATGACTTTTATTTTTCCCTTTTTATCAAAATTTTCCTTTCAATTGCCATAGATGCCTGGTATGATTGTTTGCTCAAATGATAGACTGTCTTCTATAAACTTGTATTAAGTACTCAATAGAGTCATCCATGACTCGGTGACCACATAACAATTTTAGTAGCTCTTGACCTTGCTCGGTAGGGTCTACAACTTGACTTCCTGCGATAATGACTAGTATCTCCTTAAATGCTTGGTGATCCCTTTGCATCTTGAATGCTGATATGGATCTTTCATTCTGTTGACTAGAATTGATGTGAGATGTCTTCTTCAGAATCCTAGTTCCAGTTCTCCTTATGAGAGATCAAGTGGAAATGCTTGAGCGTATGTACACCAACTTGTGATGCCAAAAACATGACACATAAAGATTTTTTTAATTTTCAAAAGTGTGTGTTTGCTATAGTGTGTACCCACTTTTTAAAAGTAAGAAATCTTATAAATGGGTTGCGAACCCATGGCCCATTTTATTCCTTTTCCATTTCTCCTCACAATGTGCATGTCGATTGAAGAAATTGAAGAATTTTGTAACCCACCTCCTCAAAATGCCTCCTCATTTCTGAAGATCAAGATCAAGTTCACATCGTATGTTTTCTACTCTTGTTTTTGCATTGTTTTATATGTTTTTGTATTATTTTATAAGTTTTTATATTGTTTTGTAGGTTTTTTTCAAATTTTCTTTAAATTTTTTATTTACTTAGATTGCAATTGGTTTCTTATTAGGAAATGTGAATAATGAACCACTAAATCCCTAGTCAGATCAACAAAATCAAAATGAAAATCTTCTACAAGACCCAAATCAAAACCCTCCACAAGATGAAAATCAAAACCCTCCACAACAAGAGCAAGAAATTCTGCAACCTAGACCGATTGGAAAATCTCCTCCTAGCACCCAAGACAACATAATGAATGAAATAGAAAGAGGGAAAAATGAATTAGAAGCACTCATTGGTAGGTTGAAAGCTTGTGGACATGCTAATCTGATGAGAGTACAATTGGCATCCTCCCTCAAGTCCATTATGACCCATGTAGCTTATGTTAGTGGTCAGTTGGATATTTTACATGTTAAGAGGGATGAACAAAGAAGATATTATGCAAATAAATTATCATATCAAGATGTTGAAAAAAAGAAGAAGAAGCAAAAGGTCACATTTATGCATTGTTTAAAATGCTTGGAGAACAAGATATAGTTAAACATACAACTAAAAGGTTCCCCATCCATTGGTGCATACATGATGGTATTAGAAATAAATTTTTGGATAGATAGTGGATGGCCTTTGATGCCCTTCCCTTCAATAATCATGAGGTTCCAATGTATTTCTTAAAGAAATTATATTGTGAATTTTTTCTTGGTGAGATCCCCAATTATTTTGATATATTAGAATCTCAGGGTAGAGGTGGGGGGTCATCATTTGAGAGGCTGGGGGCACATCATGACCCTAATGTAGTTAGGGAACCTGTTGTCAAGCCACAAGGTGAACATGTGATTATTCCTTTAGTTGTGAAGGAAGATGTAGAGACCAACACTCTAGGGACTATTTATGCTTTGACATAGACCCTCATTCATTGCACAAGTTCATGAGTTTAGGATGAGCCTTTTGTGCATTGCGGTCACATGTGCACATCATGTGGATCCTTATGCACATTTGGCAGTCATGCTAGAGACAGTATGGATGATGGGCTAGTTACTGATGAGCTCCTGAGTGACACATTTGACATTGACACATAGGTAAATTATAATTATAATAAACTAATTTGATCACATTTCATATTTATAGTGAATGATTAATTAATTAGCATGTATTAACATTGTTCAAAATTTAGGGTAAGAGTGTTGCTGGCCCTAGTATAGATTCCCCGACCCCATTTTTCGTCCCATCAATGAGTCAAGAGGTATGTATTGATTTAATTATTTAAATTAATACATATATTTATTAAGTAATCATGTGAAGGATTGACAAAAAAAATTAATGCATGTGCATCAGTTCTCTACTGGACCATCGACATTCACAAGGGACTCTAAGCCTAGGCATGATACAAGCTTCATAGAGGTACATTTGTTTCATGTTAATTTATTTAATTTGATTATATTTTTTTCATGTTTCATGTTATATATAAATTGTATTATATGACATGCAGTTGTTGATGTCTGAGACTCCTCCTCATCTTCTCTAGTCCATTGATCGTGGAGTTGCTACAATTATGGCTAGTTCAGAGTGATTGGACAAGGTATGAAAGATTTTTCTTGGTTTTAGTTTTTTATAATAGTTAGTATCAAAATTTCTAATGTTATTTATAAGTGATTATATTGATTGAATTTTTGTAGGGCCTTATTACATCCGAACGTCCGCAAGCCTTTGAAGTGGACATATAGAGTGACTATTTGATGGTAGTAAGAAAATAATTAATTTTGTGTGTACATATTTGATTTCTATAGACACCTAAAATCCTTTAGAAAATAAAGTATTTTTATTTTTTGAAAAAGTCCCTGATGACATCATCATTTATTAATTAATTTATTTTTATGCCATTAAATCCCTTTATCTTAATTAAAAATATTTAATTAAGGAATCCCTCTCAAAAATGTTTAAATCTTATTTAAACATTATTTTCTTATTTATTAATTATTTAATTAATAAATTGACCAAAAATTCCAAAATAAATAAATAATTTATTTTTTGTCCAAAACTTGGCCAATTTCCTTAAAACCACTAACCTCTTCCAAAATCTTCTAATCCTTCTTTAATTTCGATTAAAAGCTAATCTCATCATTTCCTTACCCTAATCCCAAATCAAAATATTTAATTAAGATTAAATATTAATCCTCATGTTTATTAAAAATGTTTATCTCCTCAACCCAAACCTTTGAGATAAATAAACCTTATTTATCCTCATCCTAGGAAGTTCTAGACTCTTCTAGAAAGTCTTCATCCTCATCCTAAGCCTATCTCTAATCCCCTATTTAGCCTAATCCACCCCATCCACCCATACTAACCAAGCTTAGCCACTAACTCACCCACCCTCATTAATGTCATCCACTTGCACATCTCTAACATTACTAATCTAATCCTAAACCCAAGCTTAACCCATTCCCTAATCATTTGCACAATCCTAAATGAGATTAAGACTTTCCTAAACCAAACCAAAGTCTATCCCCTCAAAATATCCCAACCACCAAGCCATGAATGCTCTTACAATCCATAAAAGACTCTTACAAGCTTATTGAATGCTCTTACAAGCCATTATGAGGGTCTTTATGAGCTTTGAGCCTCCTTTGTTGACCCCTCAACTCCTCTTGCTCTAACCAATAACCCTGTGACATGTGTCACTCCCTGATTGGCTGTAAGAAAGCACAATCCATGTGCTTTCCTCTGATGCAATCTGAGCCCTCCATGAGCTTTTCCCCATCCTTGCATCTTAGCCCTCAAACCCTCAAGCCCTTAGCCTATAAATTGGATCCCCTCCCAAGCCATTTTAACACAATGCTTAAGCTAAAGTTACCATGCCATTTTGAGAACAAACTCCATAGCTTTTACATCCACATCCAAATTCCAACATCCATTTGAAGCCCTTTGAGCATACATACCAATCTTTTAATTAGACTCATCTACTAAACAAAAAGTTAAATCCTATTGGGAGAGTCCATTCATTTGGCTCACATTCCCAATTAGGGGTTCCTCTTTAGTCTCTCTTATATGTTATGATAGTTTAATGTGTAAATGCTTTTGTTTTCATTAAATTAGTATTTTAAGCATATTAGATTAGTGTATACAATTTCAATGTATAATAATTATTGATTCATATCTACTTTTTTTGTATTAGCTCAAGTTAGAGAAGAGCCTAAACAAGAGGATGAGCGAGCAGGTGAGGAAGACCCCATCATCCCCATTATCTTCCTCCACATGATGATTGAAGACCTCTAGGGATTTGTTTCCTTCTCCTCATGGGAAGGAGAAGATATAGTTGATAGACACACATGTATAGGCATTAGTGTACATATATGTTATATTTTATGTCAGTAAACATATTCGATATACATTTGATGTATATATGACATTTTATATTTGATGTATGACATATATTTGATGGATGACATTATTGGTTAATATATGATATGTTTATTCATGTATGACATTATTGGTTATCATAATATATTATATGTTTGTTAATGTATGATATTATTGGTTATCATAATATATTATATGTTTGTTCATGTATGACATTATTGGTTATTATAATATAATATATGTTTGTTCATGTATGACATTATTAGTTATCATAATATATATCTTGTTTTTCTTGTTTACATTTTAAGTACATTTCATGTATTTCATTTTAATGTAAATTTTATCCAAAATGATGTAGATTGCTCACACCAAAAGTTAGTGGATTCCCAACAAGAACACTTTTAAAGAAAACTACCTTTCCCACCTAATTCATAAGTTTTTTCAAAGACTCTTTCTAACTTGGTTACAACATTGAAAAAATTTCTACCCAACTTCACAAAACTACTTGATCACTTTCCCTATTCAAGACTTGGGAAGCAATAAGGGAAAAATGAGAAAATTTGAGAAATGGATCGTAATCAACTTCTTGCTTCAAACTAACATCTTAGACACTTCAAGGAACACCTAATAACTATCTCACAAACTTCAGTCTATCATCTATTACATCCTTCCAAGAGATTCTTCAACATCCTATGAGTGAAAACAATCTTCCAAAATCCTATAACTATATTTTCTTTGCAACAACATGTAATTTGCTGATTTTTGAATAACTCTTCACAAAGGGAAGTGATTATGTTTCAAACCCATGAAACGACTATTAAGACAACCACGAAGATCCTTAACATCTTCCAATAAATCCATTCAGTAATAACATGCAACTAAACTAGTGTTTCATTCTAACAAAGTATGAGTTTGTTGTTCCAAACAAGAATTAATGATATTTGACAATAACTCAATGATCTTATATACAAGTTTAACATCAACAGTGATTCATTGCCATATTAAAAAAATTTAATAATCACCAACACCTTATGCATCCTCTAAATTCATAGAGGTTATTTTCATGATTTGACACCCATTACAACCAATTACCATTTAGTTTGATTGGTTACAAGGTTAATTTCAAGGTTTTCTAAAAAATTGCTAAAAAATTGCCAAAAAGTTGTCAGCAACTTTTATTGCAAAATGCAATATTTGGACTAACTCTTCTTAGAACTTAACCAAGTGGTTTACAAATGAGACCTATATAAGGTGTAATGACCCTCAAAACACTTATTAAGCCAACTTATTAACAAAAAAAGAAAAAAAGAAAAATTGTTAGGACTAAGGCAACTTGGGTTTATAGCCTCAAGTTCCTTGACCTTACAAACAAGGATTACCTTAATACCATAAAAAAAAATGTTAAAAATGAGGTGTATGATCACCCCTTTACCTTCTATCATTAGTCTTCATCATTGGATGAGATGACACATCCAGTTTCCATAGTCAAAGATTGCTGCCCTATGACATTTAGTGGCTCTTAGGGATGATTTAGTTTGGTGTGCTCGAGAAAGTTTGAGTAATCAATAGGATGGGAGGATCTTGGGGATAGTGTTTACCCAAACACTTGAAGCTAAAAAAATAGATAGTTTGATCCCACGATGAAAGGTGAGAGAGATTTGACAATTGGCAACTTTGTACTGGCCAACACTACAAGTTTCAGCATCACTCGAGATGACATCACAAAATCAAAATGGAATAAGATCTCCAAAAAGTGAGAGGTTATTGTAGATATTCACAACACTGTCCTATAGTACCTAGAATCATATCCATACCTTGCACAAGCTCTGAGATATGCCCTATCAAAGATCATTGCCCTATAGCCTTTAGTGACTCTTAGGAACATTTCAGTTCGGCATGCTTGAGAATGTTCAAGTGCTCAATGAGATAGGACAAGCTTGGGGCTAGGGTTTACCTAGCCACCTAGAGCTAACATAATAGATAGTTTGATCCCATGATGAATGGTGAGGGAGATTTGATAGTTGGAAACTTTGTACTGGCCAACACCACAAGTTTCAACATCACTCGAGATGGCATCACAAAATCAAAATAGAATAAGATCTCCAAAAAGTGAGATATTTTAGTATAGGTCTCTAAAACATGGTCTTATAGCACCTAGAATCACATACATACCTTGAAAAAGCTTTGAGATATGCCCCGTCAAAGATTTCTACCCTATTGCATTTAGTGACTCTTAGGGACATTTTAGTTCATTATGCCCGAGAATGTTCAAGCACTCAATAGGATAGGATGAGCTTGGTGCTAGGGTTTACAAAGCCACCGAAAGCTAACATAATAGGTAGTTTGATCCCATGATGAATGTTGAGAGAGATTCGATAGTTGGAAAATTTTTACAGGCCAACACTACAAGTTTTAGCATCACCTGAGATGGCATAAAAAAATCAAAACAAAATAAGATCTTCAAAAAGTGAGTGAGGTTATTGTAGGTCTCTACAACATGGTCCTATAGCACCTAGAATTGCATCCATACCTCACACAAGCAATGAGATATTCCTTGTCAATGATCATTTCGCTATGGCATTTAGTGACTCTTAGGGATGATTTAGTTCGGCATGCCCAAGAATGTTCAAGTGCTCAATAGGATGGGAAAATCTTGGGAATAGTGTTTACCCAACCACCTAGAGCTAATGAAATAGATAGTTTGATTCCATGATAAAAGGTGAGAGAGATTTGGCAGTTGGCAACTTTGTACTGGCCAACGTTACAAGTTTTAGCATCACTTGAGATGGTGTCACAAAATCAAAATAAAATAAGATCTCCAAAAATTGAGAGAGTTTATTGTAGGTCTCTGCAACATGGTCCTATAACACCAAGAATCACATCCATACCTTGCATGAACTCTGAGATATACCCCATCAAAGATCGTTTCCCTATGGCATTTAGTGACTCTTAGGGATCTTTCAATTTGGCATGCCCGAGAACATTCGAGCACTCAAGGAGATGGGATGATCTTGTGGCTAGGGTTTGCCTAGCCACTTAGAGCTAATGGAATAAACAATTTGATCCCATGATGAATAGTGAGGGAGATTTGACATTTGGCAACTTTGTACTGGCCAACACTACAAGTTTCAACATCACCCGAGATGGAATCAAAAAATTAAAATGGAATAAGATCTCCAAAAAGTGAGAGAGGTTATTGTAGGTTTCTACAACATAGTCCTATAGCACCTAGAATCACATCCATACCTCACATGAGCTCTGAGATATGCCCCATTAAATATTGCTTCTTTATGTTATTTAGTGACTCTTAGGGACATTTCAGTTTGGCATGACCAAGAATGTTTGAGTTCTCAATGGGATGGGACAAGCTTGGGGCTAGGGTTTACCCAGCCACCCAGAGCTAATGGAATAGATAGTTTGATCCCATGAAAAAAGGTGAGAGAGATTAGAAAGTTGGCAATTTTGTACTGGCCAAGACTACAAGTTTCAACATCACTCGAGATGGTGTTGTAAAATCAAAATAGAATAAGATCTCCAAAAAGAGAGAGACATTATTGTAGGTCTTTACAAAATGGTCCTATAGCACCCATAATCACATCCATACCTCATACGAACTTTGAGATATACCCCATCAAAGATCGTTACCCTATGGCATTTATTGACTCTTAGGAATATTTTGGTTCGACATGCCTGAGAATGTTTGAGCACTCAACAAAAAGAGATGAGATTGAGGCTAGGGTTTACCTAGCTACTTGGAGCTAATGAAATAGATAGTTTGATCCCATGACAAATGATGAGCGAGATTCGGTAGTTGGCAACTTTGTACTAGCCAACACTACAAGTTTTAGCATCACTTGAGATGGTGTCACAAAATTAAAATAGATTAATATATCTAAAAAGAGAGATAAGTTATTGTAGGTCTTTGCAACATAGTCTTATAGAACCTAGAATCACATCCATACCTCGCATGGGCTCCGGGATATGACCTATCAAAGATTGCTGCCCTATGGCATTTAGTGACTCTTAGGGATGCTTACATTTGGTGTGCTTGAGAATGTTCCAGTGCTCAATGGGATGGGATGAGCTTGGGGATAGGGTTTACCTAGCCTCCTAGAGCTAACATAATAGACAGTTTGTTCCCATGATGAATGGTGAGAGAAATTTGGTAGTTGGCAACTTTGCACTGGCCAATATTACAAGTGTTAGCATCACCTGAGATGGTGTCACAAAATCAAATTGAATAATATCTCCAAAAAGAGAGAGAGGTTATTGTAGGTCTCTACAACATGGTCCTATAGCACCTAGAATCACATCCATATCTTGCACAAGCTCCAAGATATGCCTTGTCAAAGATTGTTTCCCTATGGCATTTAGTGACTCTTAGGGACATTTCAGTTTGGCATGCACAAGAATGTTTGAGCACTCAATGGGATGAGATGAGCTTTAAGCTAGGTTTACCCAGCCACTCAAACCTAATAGAATAGATAGGTCAATCCCACATAGAACGGTGAGGGAGATTCAAGAGTTGGCAACTTTGTATTTTGCTCTCAAATTTTTGGATTTGATTGTGTATAATTATTTTACATCAACATTTCGGATCATACTACATGATCCATCATCAGGATGCTAGAGAGAAAAGAGAACATGAAAAAATATAGAATGCAGATCCAACCAGCTGAAGAAATAGAAGGGAGGGGGGAAGGGAAGGAGAGAGAGAAAGTTGATGAGACATCCCATCAAACCCACAGGAAGAAAAATGAAATAAAAATAAAAATAAACCAAGAGGGGAATAGAGGGGGGAAAGGAAAGATACGAACCAAAGGAAGCCAACAAGCTAAAAAATTAACTTAAGAAGAGAAAACCAAAGGAAAAGGAATCGATGAGAGAACATAAACACAAAGATGAAATAAAAGCACATCAAATTGAATAAAACCAAGCGAGCAAAAACAAAGAAGCTAAAGAGATGTGAAATTAAAGGAAAGTCAAATAAACCAAGGGGGACTGAGCATAAAAAGAAGAAAGAAATGTATAAAATCCACCGGGAACAAAAATGAATCAAGGAGAGAGCTGCTAACCCACAAACTCATATATAAATAGAAAATACAAATCTAAAAAGTCTAAAAAAGTGAAAATATTGAAAAAAGATATATATATATATATATATATATATCAATATTATTACATATATATATATAAATATATATCACAATATTATTTATATATATATAAAAGCCTATAAACCTATACCAATAACCACGAAGATGAAAAAGCAAAAATGAAATTGTTATATATATATATATATATATATATATATGTAGCAATATTATTGCCTATTTTTATAGGTATATATAACAATAAATAAAAAATAAATAAAAGAATATATATATATATATATATATATATATATATATCTATATCTGTATACATATATATATATGTTTATATATATATATATATATATATATATATATATATATATATATATATATATATATATATATATATATATATAAGCCTATAAACCTATACAAATAACCATGAAGATGAAAAAACAAAAATATAAATAAGAGGATGAAAGGGAGAATAAAATTAAATAAATGTGAAAATGAATAAAGGAGTTAGAGGTGCAACAAAAATAAGCAAAACCACCAATAGACGAGCAAGGGGAAAACAAAGAGACAAACCAAGAGACCATTGAGTGTGGCCAAATCAATGGAAAAAACAATGCCATGATACCTAAAAATTGAAACCAAGAAGACGACCACAAGGACAAAATGAGGGAAATTAAAGAAAAGCACACGCATATGCAAAAGAGAAAATAGAGGAAAGAAAATTAAACAATAAATGAAAATTAATAAAATATAAAAACTAGAAGACGACGAGCTCACCAAGCCGAATGGCCAAGACAACTGAGAAAGGGTGGGGGAGGGGGGAGGTGAGAAGGGAGAAGAGGGTGCCAGAGGAGATGGAAGGGACCATAGGAAGCCAGAAAAAGGGGGAGAAGAGACAAGACAGAGAGTCAAGAGCGAGGTAGTTTGCGAAGGGAGGATAACAAAGGATGCCAAGAACTGCTTAAGGTCCATCCTTCATCACGATTGAGGTTAGAAGGGTTATCATTGATGACAATGGCTTCCTTGAGCTTTCTTTTAGCAAAGTTATATTCCCTAAACACAATTTGCATCCTCTCTAAGCAGATATGATGCTTAGTAGAGGAAGAATGATCAGCTAAAGCAGATATGAGGACCCGCTCATGCTTGATGTCCGTGGCATGTTCCTTCATTCTAGTGTTGAACGAACGGCCCGTTTCACCAATGTAAGGGGTACCACAAGAGCACATGAATTTATAGACACCAGAATCTACAAAGGCATCTCTAGGGTCTTTAATGGGGGGAACACAATCTCTCAGCCTGGATGCGGGCTTGAAGGCAACTCTAATGCCTTTTTTGCCCAAAATCTTGGAGATCTTGTTGGATATCCCATCGACGTAAGGAATCAAAAAGAAAGGGGGCAACTAGGTGAAAGAGGGAGGAGGACGAGAGGCCGAACAAAAGAGGGAATTGGCCAAGCGAAATGCAGTGGATATTTGTTTGTCAGAGTATCCATTCCACTTGAAGACTTGACGAAGGTGCGTGAGCTGATGGTCCAGGTTGTCACTGTCACAAATCCTAAAAGCTCTTAAGGCTAGGATTTTTAGGATCCCAACCTTATGACAGGGGTGGTGGTGAGAGGCAGCATGGAGATAAAGGTCAGTATGGGTGGATTTACGAAAAACTCGACGGCCAAGAGTGCCATCGGGTTTTTTAAGGATTAAGACATCAAGGAAAGGTAAGCAGTTGTCTGCTTCTAACTCCTTGGTGAAAGAGATGTTAGGAACTAAATTGTTGATGTGGGCATGAAACTCATCCAGCTTGTCTAGGCCATGCGACCAATAGACATTGGTGTCATCTACGTAGCGTTTCCACAACTTGGGTTTCAGAGGGAAAGAGTGTAATGCCATTGCCTCAAACTCTTCCATGTATAAATTAGCAATGACCAGAGAAATAGGGGAACCCATGGTAACCCCATCAACCTACTCATAGATGACACCATTGAAGGAGAAGAAAGTGGATCTCAAGCATAACTCCACAAGAGAGGCAACCTTAGTCGAAACTTTCTTCTTAACAATATCTATTGAATCAGGAATGGGAACCTTAGTAAAAAGTGAGACAACATCAAAACTAACTAAGATATCGTTGTTGACACAAGTGGTATCATTGATGAACTGGACGAAATGGTTGGAATCTTTGACATAAGAGTCAGAATTACTAACGAGGGGGGATAACAATTTGGCGAGGAATGCCGCAAGCTTGTTAGTCGAGAGCCTATAGTGTCAACGATGGGCTTGAGCGAAATATTAGCTTTGTGGATTTTGGGAACCCCATAAATCTGGGGGTAAGCTCCTTCGTGGGCAACAATCGCTTTTTTGTATCAATATCGAAGGAGGAATCTTGGATAGCAGCTTTGACCTTCCTCACGATCTTAGTACAAGAATTAGCAGCCACAATCTTGTAGCTGCTGGAGTCAGAGAGAAGGTCCAACATCTTAGCAAGATAGTTAGACTTGTTCATAATTACCGTGGGATTACCTTTGTCAGCCCTGGTAATAATAAGATCAAAATTATGCAGAAGATTAACAAACGCTGCAAACTCATGTGAGGGAATGTTGCTTCTAGGGTGCTTGGCCTTCCTAAGGGCCACGACACAATCTTGCTTGGCCTCTTTGGCGATATTGGCTGAAAGAGAATGAAGAGCGTTCTCAATGTCCACCAAAAAATCAACATGCGGGATGGTGCGGGGCGAGAGAGAGAAATTGAGACCCCGCTTGAGAACCTTGAAAGCGAGAGGGTTGATGGGGGCATTGGAAAGGTTAACAACTAATTTGGACTCCCAATTATCAATGGGGCCACAGTTCGAAGAGGGAGGGAAAACCGAATGGCGAGGGGGGGTTATGCGAGATGGAAAATCTTTGCACGAGGCTCGAGAAAGAAATGGGGACGGGTTGCTGACAAACCGGGGGGAGGACGAATGGTGAGAAAGAGGGGATTGGCTATCGGAGCTGCGAGGCAAATTAGAACCCGAGCCAAGGATGCATTTCAAGGGGGGTGGTGGTTGGCAATGATTAAGAGAGTTACTGGAGCTGGTGGAAGACAAAGAAGCAGGAATAGACTCATAAATACCACCAAATTCAAAACGAGAGGGGAGGTAGAAGAAACTGCACCTTGAAAAGATGGAAGACAACCGTTGGAAGATGACCATTGGAGAATAGAGCCATGTAGGGATCTACGCGAGAGAGCCTTGTGTGACCATGCTAAAGACGACCGATTGGGGGAGGACAACGTCTGACGAGAACCATGCTGCAAGGGTCCAAGCATGAGTTGCGAAACTGGGGCTACCACTACTGACTCTGGCGCAGAGCTTGGACTGAAAGAAGAAAGAGATGGCTGGTGAGGAAGAGGTCTACTAGGACGGCCATAAACACTGCGAACATGCAGGTCCAGTTGCCAATCAATACCACATTGACCTAAGCCAGGGGGTGATGAGGGGGCCCCCTCTGGAGGTGAAAGGAGAACTGCTGTGAGCCAATATTGTATCAGAGCTTTTTTCGGAGGAGAGTATCAAACTTAGATTGTTGTCTCCGAACAAATTCAAATTTTTGGCCCATGGCTTTGGCATGAGAAGTAATATCTAAATGGATCCAAAGTTTTGGTCTCAAGCTAGCAGCAAGCTCGAGATGGAGCGGCAACAGTTTGGAATTCAAGAGATTAATTGCCCTCCGCGTCGATTTGATGATCACTCTAACCAGAGACAAAGCTGCACGTAGAAAAATATGCTTGGTATGGACGTTCCACATGTGGTGGGTGATTTTGACAAAAGTGGGAACAAGCTTGGAGTCCCAACATCGTTTCAGAAAGGCTAGATCTGCAATCTTCTTAGCAAGCTTGGTTCTAAGTTTCTCCAGTAGTATAGACTTAACAGATAATTCCCTCCCATGAAGGGTATCAATGAGATCTATTAGATTTCCACAATCCATGCTAATGTGCTCTCAAATTTTTGGATTTGATTGTGTATAATTATTTTACATCAACGTTTCGGATCATACTACATGATCCATCATCAGGATGCTAGAGAGAAAAGAGAACATGAAAAAATATAGAATGCAGATCCAACCAGCTAAAGAAATAAAAGGGAGGGGGGAAGGGGAGGAGAGAGAGAAAGTTGATGAGACATCCCACCAAACCCACAGGAAGAAAAATGAAATAAAAATAAAAATAAACCAAGAGGGGAATAGAGGGGGAAATGAAAGATACGAACCAAAGGAAGCCAACAAGCTAAAAAATTAACTTAAGAAGAGAAAACCAAAGGAAAAGGAATCGATGAGAGAACATAAACACAAAGATGAAATAAAAGCGCATCAAATTGAATAAAACCAAGCGAGAAAAAACAAAGAAGCTAAAGAGATGTGAAATTAAAGGAAAGTCAAATAGACCAAGGGGGACTGAGCAGAAAAAGAAGAAAGAAATGTATAAAATCCACTGAGAATGAAAATGAATCAAGGAGAGAACTGCGAACCCACAAACTCATATATAAATAGAAAATACAAATCTAAAAAGTCTAAAAAAGTGAAAATATTGAAAAAAGATTTATATATATATATATATATATATATATGTATGTATATATGTATATGTATGTGTATATACATGTATACAAGTATATACATATAATTATGTGTATATACCTACATACATGTATATACGCATATATAAATATACATATATACATGTAAACATATATATGTGTATGTATATACATATGTATATAGCTATATATACGTATATATATACATATATATACGTGTATATATATACATATATACATATACATGCATAGATATCTATATATAATATTGTTATGTATACTTATATATGTATGAATAATATTGAAATATATATATATCAATATTATTACATATATATATAAATATATATCACAATATTATTTATATATATATAAAAGCCTATAAACCTATACCAATAACCACGAAGATGAAAAAACAAAAATGAAATTGTTATATATATTTATATATATATGTAGCAATATTATTGCCTATTTTTATAGGTATATATAACAATAAATAAAAAATAAATAAAAGAATATATATATATACATGTATGTATACATATATATATATATATGTATGTACATACATATATGTATGTATGTATATACATATATATATGTATGTATATAGATATATATATATATATATATATGTATGTATATACATATATATATATATATGTATATATATATATATATGTATATACATGTATATATATATATATATGTATATACATACATATATATATGTATATACATACATGTATGTACATACATATATATATGTATGTACAAATAACCACGAAGATGAAAAAATATAAATATAAATAAGAGGATGAAAGGGAGAATAAAATTAAATAAATGCAAAAATGAATAAAGGAGTTAGGGGCGCAACAAAAATAAGCGAAACCACCAATAGATGAGCAAGGGGAAAACAAAGAGACAAACCAAGAGACCACTGAGTGTGGACAAAGCAATGGAAAAAACAATGCCAACATACCTAAAAATTGAAACCAAGAAGACGACCACAAGGACAAAAAGAGGGAAATTAAAGAAAAGCACACACATATGCAAAAGAGCAAATAGAGGAAAGAAAATTAAACAATAAATGAAAATTAATAAAATATAAAAACTAGAAGATGAGGAGCTCACCAAGTCGAATGGCCAAGACAACTGAGAAAGGGTGGGGGAGGGGGGAGGTGAGAAGGGAGAAGAGGGTGCCAGAGGAGATGGAAGGGACCACGGGAAGCCAGAAGAAGGGGGAGAAGAGACAAGACAGAGAGTCAAGAGCGAGGCGATTGTCAAAGGGAGGATAACAAAGGATGCCAAGAACTGCTTAAGGTCCATCCTTCATCGCGATTGAGGTTAGAAGGGTTATCATTGATGACAATGGCTTCCTTGAGCTTTCTTTTAGCAAAGTTGTCTTCCCTGAACACAATTTGCGTCCTCTCTAAGCAGATATGATGCTTAGTAGAGGAAGAATTGCAATGGCTTATAAGCTTTCTTAGTAGGTTAGAAGGGTTATCATTGATGACAATGGCTTCCTTGAGCTTTCTTTTAGCAAAGTTGTCTTCCCTAAACACAATTTGCGTCCTCTCTAAGCAGATATGATGCTTAGTAGAGGAAGATATGATGCTTAGTAGAGGAAGGATAACAAAGGATGCCAAGAACTGCTTAAGGTCCATCCTTCATAATGATTGAGGTTAGAAGGGTTATCATTGATGACAATGGCTTCCTTGAGCTTTCTTTTAGGTAAGTTGTCTTCCTTGAACACAATTTGCGTCCTCTCTAAGAAGATTGCAGATCTAGCATTTCTAAAATGATGTCGGGACTCCAAGCTTGTTCCCACTTTTGTCAAAATCACCCACCACATGTGGAACGTCCATACCAAGCATATTTTTCTGCGTGTAGCTTTGTCTCTGCTTAGAGTGACTATCAAATCGACGCGGAGGGAAATTAATCTCTTGAATTCCAAACTATTGCCGCTCCATCTCAAGCTCACTGCTAGCTTGAGACCAGACCTCTGGATCCATTTAGATATTACTTCTCATGCCAAAGCCATGGGCTAGAAATTTGAATGTGTTTGAAGACAACAATCTAAGTTTGATACTCTCCTCTGAAAAAAGCTCCGATACAATATTGGCTCACAACAGTTCTCCTTTCACCTCCGGAGGGGGCCCCCCTCATCACACCCTGGCTTGGGTCAACATGGTATTGATTGGAAACTGGACCTACATGTTCGTTGTGTTTATGGCCGTCCTAGCAGACCTCTTCCTCACCAGCCATCTCTTTCTTCTTTCAGTCCAAGCTCTGCGTCGGAGTCAATAGTGGTAGCCCCAATTTCGCAACTCATGCTTGGACCCTTGCAGCATGGTTCTTGTTAGACACTATCCTCCCCCAATCTGTCGGCTTCAGCGTGGTCACACAAGGCTCTCTCACACAGATCCCTGCATGGCTCTATCCTCCAACGGTCATCTTCCAATGGTTGTCTTCCATCTTGTCAAGGTGCGGTTTCTTCTACCTCCCCCTCTCATTTTGAATTTGGTGGTATTTATGAGTCTGTTCCTGCTTCTTTGTCTTCCACCAGTGCCGGTAACTCTCTTAATCATTGCCAACCACCACCCCCCTTGAAATGTGTCCTTGGCTCAAGTTTTGATTTGCCTCGCAGCTCCGATAGCCAATCCCCTCTTTCTCACCATTCATCCTCCCCCCATTTTGTCAACAACCCGTCCCCATTGCTTTCTCGAGCCCCGTGCAGAGATTTGCCATCTCGCATAACCCCCACTCACCATCCGGTTTGCCCTCCCTCTTTGAACCGTGGCCCCATTGATAATTGGGAGTCCAAATTAGTTGTTAACCTTTCCAATGCCCCCATCGACCATCTCACTTTCAAGGTTCTCAAGCGGGGTCTCAATTTCTCTCTCTTGCCCTATACCATCCCGCATGTTGATTTTTTGGGGGACATTGAGAACACTCTTAATTCTCTTCTGACCAATATTGTCGAAGAGGCTAGGCAAGATTGTGTCGTGGCCCTTAGAAAGGCCAACCGCTCCAGAAGCAACATTCCCTCGCATGAGTTTGCAACGTTTGTTAATCTTCTGCGTAATTTTGATCTTATTATTACCAGGGCTGACAAAGGTAATGCCATAGTAATTATGAACAAGTTTGACTATCTTGCTAAGATGTTGGACCTTCTCTCTGACTCCAGCAGCTACAAGATTGTGGCCACTAATCCTTGCGCTAAGATCGTGAGGAAGGTCAAAGCTGCTATCTAGGATTCCTCCTTCGATATTGATACAAAAAAGTGATTGTTTCCCACGAAGGAGCTTACCCCCCACATTTATGGGGTTCCCAAAATCCACAAAGCTAATATTCTGCTCAGGTCCATCGTTGACACTATAGGCTCCCCGACCCACAAGCTTGCGGCATTCCTCACCAAATTGTTATCCCCCCTCGTTGGTAATTCTGACTCTTATGTCAAAGATTTGAACCATTTTTTCCAATTCATCAATGATGCCACTTGTGTCAACAACGAAATCTTAGTTAGTTTTGATGTTGTCTCGCTTTTTACTAAGGTTCCCATTCCTGATTCAATAGATATTGTTAAGAAGAAAGTTTCGACTGAGGTTGCCTCTCTTGTGGAGTTATGCTTGAGATCCACTTTCTTCTCCTTCAATGGTGTCATCTATGAGTAGGTTGATGGGGTTGCCATGGGTTCCCCTCTTTCTCTGGTCATTGCTAATTTATACATGGAAGAGTTTGAGGCAATGACATTACACTCTTTCCCTCTGAAACCCAAGTGGTGGAAACACTACATAGATGACACCAATGTCTGTTGGTCACATGGCCTAGAAAAGCTAGATGAGTTTCATGCCCACATCAAAAATTTAGTTCCTAACATCTCTTTCACCAAGGAGTTAGAAGCAGACAACTGCTTACCTTTCCTTGATGTCTTAATCCTTAAAAAACCTGATGGCACTCTTGGCCGTCGAGTTTTTTGTAAATCCACCCATACTGACCTTTATCTCCATGCTGCCTCTCACCACCACCCCTATCATAAGGTTGGGATCCTAAAAAGCCTAGCCTTAAGAGCTTTTAGGATTTGTGATAGTGACAACCTGGACTATGAGCTCACGCACCTTCGTCAAGTCTTCAAGTGGAATGGATACTCTGACAAAAAAAATCCATTGCATTTCGCTTGGCCAATTCCCTCTTTCGTTCATCCTCTCGTCCTCCTCCCTCTTTCACCCAGTCGCCCCCTTTCTTTTCAATTCCTTACATCGATGGGATATCCAACAAGATCTCCAAGATTTTGGGAAAAAAAGGCATTAGAGTTGCCTTCAAGCCTGCATCCAGGCTGAGAGATTGTGTTCCCCCCATTAAAGACCCTAGAGATGCCTTTGCAGATTCTGGTGTCTATAAAGTCATGTGCTCTTGTGGTACCCCTTACATTGGTGAAACGGGCCGTTCGTTCAACACTAGAATGAAGGAACATGCCACGGACATCAAGCATGAGCGGGTCCTCATATCTGCTTTAGCTGATCATTCTTCCTCTACTAAGCATCATATCTGCTTAGAGAGGATGCAAATTGTGTTCAGGGAAGATAACTTTGCTAAAAGAAAGCTCAAGGAAGCCATTGTCATCAATGATAACCCTTCTAACCTCAATTGTGATGAAGGATGGACCTTAAGCAGTTCTTGGCATCCTTTGTTATCCTCCCTTCGCAAACTGCCTCGCTCTTGACTCTCTGTCTTGTCTCTTCTCCCCCTTTTTCTGGCTTCCTGTGGTCCCTTCCATCTCCTCTGGCACCCTCTTCTCCCTTCTCACCTCCCCCCTCCCCCACCCTTTCTCAGTTGTCTTGGCCATTCGGCTTGGTGAGCTCATCGTCTTCTAGTTTTTATATTTTATTAATTTTCATTTATTGTTTAATTTTCTTTCCTCTATTTGCTCTTTTGCATATGCGTGTGCTTTTCTTTAATTTCCCTCTTTTTGTCCTTGTGGTCGTCTTCTTGGTTTCAATTTTCAGGTATGTTGGCGTCATTTTCTCCATTGCTTTGGCCACACTCAGTGGTCTCTTGGTTTGTCTCTTTATTTTCCCCTTGCTCATCTATTGGTGGTTTCACTTATTTTTGTTGCGCCCCTAACTCCTTTATTCATTTTCGCGTTTATTTAATTTTAATCTCCCTTTCATCCTCTTATTTATATTTTTGTTTTTTCATCTTCGTGGTTATTTGTATAGGTTTATAGGCTTATATATATATATATATAATATATATATCTAGATATATATATGTATATATATATATGTGTATCTAGATATATATATGTATATATATATACATATATATATATATATATATATCTATGTCTATATATATATATATGTATATATATATGTATATATATATATGTATACATATATATGTATATATATATATATATATATATATCTGTGTGTGTGTATACATATATATGTATATATATATATGTGTATATATATAGATGTATATATATGTATATATATATATATGTATATATATATATATGTGTATATATATAGATGTATATATATGTGTGTATATATATATGTATATATATATATATACAAGTTTCAACATCACTCGAGATGGCATCACAAAATCAAAATAGAATAAGATCTCCAAAAAGTGAGATATTTTAGTATAGGTCTCTAAAACATGGTCTTATAGCACCTAGAATCACATACATACCTTGAAAAAGCTTTGAGATATGCCCCGTCAAAGATTTCTACCCTATTGCATTTAGTGACTCTTAGGGACATTTTAGTTCATTATGCCCGAGAATGTTCAAGCACTCAATAGGATAGGATGAGCTTGGTGCTAGGGTTTACAAAGCCACCGAAAGCTAACATAATAGGTAGTTTGATCCCATGATGAATGTTGAGAGAGATTCGATAGTTGGAAAATTTTTACAGGCCAACACTACAAGTTTTAGCATCACCTGAGATGGCATAAAAAAATCAAAACAAAATAAGATCTTCAAAAAGTGAGTGAGGTTATTGTAGGTCTCTACAACATGGTCCTATAGCACCTAGAATTGCATCCATACCTCACACAAGCAATGAGATATTCCTTGTCAATGATCATTTCGCTATGGCATTTAGTGACTCTTAGGGATGATTTAGTTCGGCATGCCCAAGAATGTTCAAGTGCTCAATAGGATGGGAAAATCTTGGGAATAGTGTTTACCCAACCACCTAGAGCTAATGAAATAGATAGTTTGATTCCATGATAAAAGGTGAGAGAGATTTGGCAGTTGGCAACTTTGTACTGGCCAACGTTACAAGTTTTAGCATCACTTGAGATGGTGTCACAAAATCAAAATAAAATAAGATCTCCAAAAATTGAGAGAGTTTATTGTAGGTCTCTGCAACATGGTCCTATAACACCAAGAATCACATCCATACCTTGCATGAACTCTGAGATATACCCCATCAAAGATCGTTTCCCTATGGCATTTAGTGACTCTTAGGGATCTTTCAATTTGGCATGCCCGAGAACATTCGAGCACTCAAGGAGATGGGATGATCTTGTGGCTAGGGTTTGCCTAGCCACTTAGAGCTAATGGAATAAACAATTTGATCCCATGATGAATAGTGAGGGAGATTTGACATTTGGCAACTTTGTACTGGCCAACACTACAAGTTTCAACATCACCCGAGATGGAATCAAAAAATTAAAATGGAATAAGATCTCCAAAAAGTGAGAGAGGTTATTGTAGGTTTCTACAACATAGTCCTATAGCACCTAGAATCACATCCATACCTCACATGAGCTCTGAGATATGCCCCATTAAATATTGCTTCTTTATGTTATTTAGTGACTCTTAGGGACATTTCAGTTTGGCATGACCAAGAATGTTTGAGTTCTCAATGGGATGGGACAAGCTTGGGGCTAGGGTTTACCCAGCCACCCAGAGCTAATGGAATAGATAGTTTGATCCCATGAAAAAAGGTGAGAGAGATTAGAAAGTTGGCAATTTTGTACTGGCCAAGACTACAAGTTTCAACATCACTCGAGATGGTGTTGTAAAATCAAAATAGAATAAGATCTCCAAAAAGAGAGAGACATTATTGTAGGTCTTTACAAAATGGTCCTATAGCACCCATAATCACATCCATACCTCATACGAACTTTGAGATATACCCCATCAAAGATCGTTACCCTATGGCATTTATTGACTCTTAGGAATATTTTGGTTCGACATGCCTGAGAATGTTTGAGCACTCAACAAAAAGAGATGAGATTGAGGCTAGGGTTTACCTAGCTACTTGGAGCTAATGAAATAGATAGTTTGATCCCATGACAAATGATGAGCGAGATTCGGTAGTTGGCAACTTTGTACTAGCCAACACTACAAGTTTTAGCATCACTTGAGATGGTGTCACAAAATTAAAATAGATTAATATATCTAAAAAGAGAGATAAGTTATTGTAGGTCTTTGCAACATAGTCTTATAGAACCTAGAATCACATCCATACCTCGCATGGGCTCCGGGATATGACCTATCAAAGATTGCTGCCCTATGGCATTTAGTGACTCTTAGGGATGCTTACATTTGGTGTGCTTGAGAATGTTCCAGTGCTCAATGGGATGGGATGAGCTTGGGGATAGGGTTTACCTAGCCTCCTAGAGCTAACATAATAGACAGTTTGTTCCCATGATGAATGGTGAGAGAAATTTGGTAGTTGGCAAATTTGCACTGGCCAATATTACAAGTGTTAGCATCACCTGAGATGGTGTCACAAAATCAAATTGAATAATATCTCCAAAAAGAGAGAGAGGTTATTGTAGGTCTCTACAACATGGTCCTATAGCACCTAGAATCACATCCATATCTTGCACAAGCTCCAAGATATGCCTTGTCAAAGATTGTTTCCCTATGGCATTTAGTGACTCTTAGGGACATTTCAGTTTGGCATGCACAAGAATGTTTGAGCACTCAATGGGATGAGATGAGCTTTAAGCTAGGTTTACCCAGCCACTCAAACCTAATAGAATAGATAGGTCAATCCCACATAGAACGGTGAGGGAGATTCAAGAGTTGGCAACTTTGTATTTTGCTCTCAAATTTTTGGATTTGATTGTGTATAATTATTTTACATCAACATTTCGGATCATACTACATGATCCATCATCAGGATGCTAGAGAGAAAAGAGAACATGAAAAAATATAGAATGCAGATCCAACCAGCTGAAGAAATAGAAGGGAGGGGGGAAGGGAAGGAGAGAGAGAAAGTTGATGAGACATCCCATCAAACCCACAGGAAGAAAAATGAAATAAAAATAAAAATAAACCAAGAGGGGAATAGAGGGGGGAAAGGAAAGATACGAACCAAAGGAAGCCAACAAGCTAAAAAATTAACTTAAGAAGAGAAAACCAAAGGAAAAGGAATCGATGAGAGAACATAAACACAAAGATGAAATAAAAGCACATCAAATTGAATAAAACCAAGCGAGCAAAAACAAAGAAGCTAAAGAGATGTGAAATTAAAGGAAAGTCAAATAAACCAAGGGGGACTGAGCATAAAAAGAAGAAAGAAATGTATAAAATCCACCGGGAACAAAAATGAATCAAGGAGAGAGTTGCTAACCCACAAACTCATATATAAATAGAAAATACAAATCTAAAAAGTCTAAAAAAGTGAAAATATTGAAAAAAGATATATATATATATATATATATATATATATCAATATTATTACATATATATATATAAATATATATCACAATATTATTTATATATATATAAAAGCCTATAAACCTATACCAATAACCACGAAGATGAAAAAGCAAAAATGAAATTGTTATATATATATATATATATATATATATATATATATATGTAGCAATATTATTGCCTATTTTTATAGGTATATATAACAATAAATAAAAAATAAATAAAAGAATATATATATATATATATATATATCTATATCTGTATACATATATATATATGTTTATATATATATATATATATATATATATATATATATATATATATATATATATATATATATATAAGCCTATAAACCTATACAAATAACCATGAAGATGAAAAAACAAAAATATAAATAAGAGGATGAAAGGGAGAATAAAATTAAATAAATGTGAAAATGAATAAAGGAGTTAGAGGTGCAACAAAAATAAGAAAAACCACCAATAGACGAGCAAGGGGAAAACAAAGAGACAAACCAAGAGACCATTGAGTGTGGCCAAATCAATGGAAAAAACAATGCCATGATACCTAAAAATTGAAACCAAGAAGACGACCACAAGGACAAAATGAGGGAAATTAAAGAAAAGCACACGCATATGCAAAAGAGAAAATAGAGGAAAGAAAATTAAACAATAAATGAAAATTAATAAAATATAAAAACTAGAAGACGACGAGCTCACCAAGCCGAATGGCCAAGACAACTGAGAAAGGGTGGGGGAGGGGGGAGGTGAGAAGGGAGAAGAGGGTGCCAGAGGAGATGGAAGGGACCATAGGAAGCCAGAAAAAGGGGGAGAAGAGACAAGACAAAGAGTCAAGAGCGAGGTAGTTTGCGAAGGGAGGATAACAAAGGATGCCAAGAACTGCTTAAGGTCCATCCTTCATCACGATTGAGGTTAGAAGGGTTATCATTGATGACAATGGCTTCCTTGAGCTTTCTTTTAGCAAAGTTATATTCCCTAAACACAATTTGCATCCTCTCTAAGCAGATATGATGCTTAGTAGAGGAAGAATGATCAGCTAAAGCAGATATGAGGACCCGCTCATGCTTGATGTCCGTGGCATGTTCCTTCATTCTAGTGTTGAACGAACGGCCCGTTTCACCAATGTAAGGGGTACCACAAGAGCACATGAATTTATAGACACCAGAATCTACAAAGGCATCTCTAGGGTCTTTAATGGGGGGAACACAATCTCTCAGCCTGGATGCGGGCTTGAAGGCAACTCTAATGCCTTTTTTGCCCAAAATCTTGGAGATCTTGTTGGATATCCCATCGACGTAAGGAATCAAAAAGAAAGGGGGCAACTAGGTGAAAGAGGGAGGAGGACGAGAGGCCGAACAAAAGAGGGAATTGGCCAAGCGAAATGCAGTGGATATTTGTTTGTCAGAGTATCCATTCCACTTGAAGACTTGACGAAGGTGCGTGAGCTGATGGTCCAGGTTGTCACTGTCACAAATCCTAAAAGCTCTTAAGGCTAGGATTTTTAGGATCCCAACCTTATGACAGGGGTGGTGGTGAGAGGCAGCATGGAGATAAAGGTCAGTATGGGTGGATTTACAAAAAACTCGACGGCCAAGAGTGCCATCGGGTTTTTTAAGGATTAAGACATCAAGGAAAGGTAAGCAGTTGTCTGCTTCTAACTCCTTGGTGAAAGAGATGTTAGGAACTAAATTGTTGATGTGGGCATGAAACTCATCCAGCTTGTCTAGGCCATGCGACCAATAGACATTGGTGTCATCTACGTAGCGTTTCCACAACTTGGGTTTCAGAGGGAAAGAGTGTAATGCCATTGCCTCAAACTCTTCCATGTATAAATTAGCAATGACCAGAGAAATAGGGGAACCCATGGTAACCCCATCAACCTACTCATAGATGACACCATTGAAGGAGAAGAAAGTGGATCTCAAGCATAACTCCACAAGAGAGGCAACCTTAGTCGAAACTTTCTTCTTAACAATATCTATTGAATCAGGAATGGGAACCTTAGTAAAAAGTGAGACAACATCAAAACTAACTAAGATATCGTTGTTGACACAAGTGGTATCATTGATGAACTGGACGAAATGGTTGGAATCTTTGACATAAGAGTCAGAATTACTAACGAGGGGGGATAACAATTTGGCGAGGAATGCCGCAAGCTTGTTAGTCGAGAGCCTATAGTGTCAACGATGGGCTTGAGCGAAATATTAGCTTTGTGGATTTTGGGAACCCCATAAATCTGGGGGTAAGCTCCTTCGTGGGCAACAATCGCTTTTTTGTATCAATATCGAAGGAGGAATCTTGGATAGCAGCTTTGACCTTCCTCACGATCTTAGTACAAGAATTAGCAGCCACAATCTTGTAGCTGCTGGAGTCAGAGAGAAGGTCCAACATCTTAGCAAGATAGTTAGACTTGTTCATAATTACCGTGGGATTACCTTTGTCAGCCCTGGTAATAATAAGATCAAAATTACGCAGAAGATTAACAAACGCTGCAAACTCATGTGAGGGAATGTTGCTTCTAGGGTGCTTGGCCTTCCTAAGGGCCACGACACAATCTTGCTTGGCCTCTTTGGCGATATTGGCTGAAAGAGAATGAAGAGCGTTCTCAATGTCCACCAAAAAATCAACATGCGGGATGGTGCGGGGCGAGAGAGAGAAATTGAGACCCCGCTTGAGAACCTTGAAAGCGAGAGGGTTGATGGGGGCATTGGAAAGGTTAACAACTAATTTGGACTCCCAATTATCAATGGGGCCACAGTTCGAAGAGGGAGGGAAAACCGAATGGCGAGGGGGGGTTATGCGAGATGGAAAATCTTTGCACGAGGCTCGAGAAAGAAATGGGGACGGGTTGCTGACAAACCGGGGGGAGGACGAATGGTGAGAAAGAGGGGATTGGCTATCGGAGCTGCGAGGCAAATTAGAACCCGAGCCAAGGATGCATTTCAAGGGGGGTGGTGGTTGGCAATGATTAAGAGAGTTACTGGAGCTGGTGGAAGACAAAGAAGCAGGAATAGACTCATAAATACCACCAAATTCAAAACGAGAGGGGAGGTAGAAGAAACTGCACCTTGAAAAGATGGAAGACAACCGTTGGAAGATGACCATTGGAGAATAGAGCCATGTAGGGATCTACGCGAGAGAGCCTTGTGTGACCATGCTGAAGACGACGGATTGGGGGAGGACAACGTCTGACGAGAACCATGCTGCAAGGGTCCAAGCATGAGTTGCGAAACTGGGGCTACCACTACTGACTCTGGCGCAGAGCTTGGACTGAAAGAAGAAAGAGATGGCTGGTGAGGAAGAGGTCTACTAGGACGGCCATAAACACTGCGAACATGCAGGTCCAGTTGCCAATCAATACCACATTGACCTAAGCCAGGGGGCGATGAGGGGGCCCCCCTCTGGAGGTGAAAGGAGAACTGCTGTGAGCCAATATTGTATCAGAGCTTTTTTCGGAGGAGAGTATCAAACTTAGATTGTTGTCTCCGAACAAATTCAAATTTTTGGCCCATGGCTTTGGCATGAGAAGTAATATCTAAATGGATCCAAAGTTTTGGTCTCAAGCTAGCAGCAAGCTCGAGATGGAGCGGCAACAGTTTGGAATTCAAGAGATTAATTGCCCTCCGCGTCGATTTGATGATCACTCTAACCAGAGACAAAGCTGCACGTAGAAAAATATGCTTGGTATGGACGTTCCACATGTGGTGGGTGATTTTGACAAAAGTGGGAACAAGCTTGGAGTCCCGACATCGTTTCAGAAAGGCTAGATCTGCAATCTTCTTAGCAAGCTTGGTTCTAAGTTTCTCCAGTAGTATAGACTTAACAGATAATTCCCTCCCATGAAGGGTATCAATGAGATCTATTAGATTTCCACAATCCATGCTAATGTGCTCTCAAATTTTTGGATTTGATTGTGTATAATTATTTTACATCAACGTTTCGGATCATACTACATGATCCATCATCAGGATGCTAGAGAGAAAAGAGAACATGAAAAAATATAGAATGCAGATCCAACCAGCTGAAGAAATAAAAGGGAGGGGGGAAGGGGAGGAGAGAGAGAAAGTTGATGAGACATCCCACCAAACCCACAGGAAGCAAAATGAAATAAAAATAAAAATAAACCAAGAGGGGAATAGAGGGGGAAATGAAAGATACGAACCAAAGGAAGCCAACAAGCTAAAAAATTAACTTAAGAAGAGAAAACCAAAGGAAAAGGAATCGATGAGAGAACATAAACACAAAGATGAAATAAAAGCGCATCAAATTGAATAAAACCAAGCGAGAAAAAACAAAGAAGCTAAAGAGATGTGAAATTAAAGGAAAGTCAAATAGACCAAGGGGGACTGAGCAGAAAAAGAAGAAAGAAATGTATAAAATCCACTGAGAATGAAAATGAATCAAGGAGAGAACTGCGAACCCACAAACTCATATATAAATAGAAAATACAAATCTAAAAAGTCTAAAAAAGTGAAAATATTGAAAAAAGATTTATATATATATATATATATATATGTATGTATATATGTATATGTATGTGTATATACATGTATACAAGTATATACATATAATTATGTGTATATACCTACATACATGTATATACGCATATATAAATATACATATATACATGTAAACATATATATGTGTATGTATATGCATATGTATATAGCTATATATACGTATATATATACATATATATACGTGTATATATATACATATATACATATACATGCATAGATATCTATATATAATATTGTTATGTATACTTATATATGTATGAATAATATTGAAATATATATATATATCAATATTATTACATATATATATAAATATATATCACAATATTATTTATATATATATAAAAGCCTATAAACCTATACCAATAACCACGAAGATGAAAAAACAAAAATGAAATTGTTATATATATTTATATATATATGTAGCAATATTATTGCCTATTTTTATAGGTATATATAACAATAAATAAAAAATAAATAAAAGAATATATATATATACATGTATGTATACATATATATATATATATGTATGTACATACATATATGTATGTATGTATATACATATATATATGTATGTATATAGATATATATATATATATATGTATGTATATACATATATATATATATGTATATATATATATATATGTATATACATGTATATATATATATATATGTATATACATACATATATATATGTATATACATACATGTATGTACATACATATATATATGTATGTACAAATAACCACGAAGATGAAAAAATATAAATATAAATAAGAGGATGAAAGGGAGAATAAAATTAAATAAACGCAAAAATGAATAAAGGAGTTAGGGGCGCAACAAAAATAAGCGAAACCACCAATAGATGAGCAAGGGGAAAACAAAGAGACAAACCAAGAGACCACTGAGTGTGGACAAAGCAATGGAAAAAACAATGCCAACATACCTAAAAATTGAAACCAAGAAGACGACCACAAGGACAAAAAGAGGGAAATTAAAGAAAAGCACACACATATGCAAAAGAGCAAATAGAGGAAAGAAAATTAAACAATAAATGAAAATTAATAAAATATAAAAACTAGAAGATGAGGAGCTCACCAAGTCGAATGGCCAAGACAACTGAGAAAGGGTGGGGGAGGGGGGAGGTGAGAAGGGAGAAGAGGGTGCCAGAGGAGATGGAAGGGACCACGGGAAGCCAGAAGAAGGGGGAGAAGAGACAAGACAGAGAGTCAAGAGCGAGGCGATTGTCAAAGGGAGGATAACAAAGGATGCCAAGAACTGCTTAAGGTCCATCCTTCATCACGATTGAGGTTAGAAGGGTTATCATTGATGACAATGGCTTCCTTGAGCTTTCTTTTAGCAAAGTTGTCTTCCCTGAACACAATTTGCGTCCTCTCTAAGCAGATATGATGCTTAGTAGAGGAAGAATTGCAATGGCTTATAAGCTTTCTTAGTAGGTTAGAAGGGTTATCATTGATGACAATGGCTTCCTTGAGCTTTCTTTTAGCAAAGTTGTCTTCCCTAAACACAATTTGCGTCCTCTCTAAGCAGATATGATGCTTAGTAGAGGAAGATATGATGCTTAGTAGAGGAAGGATAACAAAGGATGCCAAGAACTGCTTAAGGTCCATCCTTCATAATGATTGAGGTTAGAAGGGTTATCATTGATGACAATGGCTTCCTTGAGCTTTCTTTTAGGTAAGTTGTCTTCCTTGAACACAATTTGCGTCCTCTCTAAGAAGATTGCAGATCTAGCATTTCTAAAATGATGTCGGGACTCCAAGCTTGTTCCCACTTTTGTCAAAATCACCCACCACATGTGGAACGTCCATACCAAGCATATTTTTCTGCGTGTAGCTTTGTCTCTGCTTAGAGTGACTATCAAATCGACGCGGAGGGAAATTAATCTCTTGAATTCCAAACTATTGCCGCTCCATCTCAAGCTCACTGCTAGCTTGAGACCAGACCTCTGGATCCATTTAGATATTACTTCTCATGCCAAAGCCATGGGCTAGAAATTTGAATGTGTTTGAAGACAACAATCTAAGTTTGATACTCTCCTCTGAAAAAAGCTCCGATACAATATTGGCTCACAACAGTTCTCCTTTCACCTCCGGAGGGGGCCCCCCTCATCACACCCTGGCTTGGGTCAACATGGTATTGATTGGAAACTGGACCTACATGTTCGTTGTGTTTATGGCCATCCTAGCAGACCTCTTCCTCACCAGCCATCTCTTTCTTCTTTCAGTCCAAGCTCTGCGTCGGAGTCAATAGTGGTAGCCCCAATTTCGCAACTCATGCTTGGACCCTTGCAGCATGGTTCTTGTTAGACACTATCCTCCCCCAATCTGTCGGCTTCAGCGTGGTCACACAAGGCTCTCTCACACAGATCCCTGCATGGCTCTATCCTCCAACGGTCATCTTCCAATGGTTGTCTTCCATCTTGTCAAGGTGCGGTTTCTTCTACCTCCCCCTCTCATTTTGAATTTGGTGGTATTTATGAGTCTGTTCCTGCTTCTTTGTCTTCCACCAGTGCCAGTAACTCTCTTAATCATTGCCAACCACCACCCCCCTTGAAATGTGTCCTTGGCTCAAGTTTTGATTTGCCTCGCAGCTCCGATAGCCAATCCCCTCTTTCTCACCATTCATCCTCCCCCCATTTTGTCAACAACCCGTCCCCATTGCTTTCTCGAGCCCCGTGCAGAGATTTGCCATCTCGCATAACCCCCACTCACCATCCGGTTTGCCCTCCCTCTTTGAACCGTGGCCCCATTGATAATTGGGAGTCCAAATTAGTTGTTAACCTTTCCAATGCCCCCATCGACCATCTCACTTTCAAGGTTCTCAAGCGGGGTCTCAATTTCTCTCTCTTGCCCTATACCATCCCGCATGTTGATTTTTTGGGGGACATTGAGAACACTCTTAATTCTCTTCTGACCAATATTGTCGAAGAGGCTAGGCAAGATTGTGTCGTGGCCCTTAGAAAGGCCAACCGCTCCAGAAGCAACATTCCCTCGCATGAGTTTGCAACGTTTGTTAATCTTCTGCGTAATTTTGATCTTATTATTACCAGGGCTGACAAAGGTAATGCCATAGTAATTATGAACAAGTTTGACTATCTTGCTAAGATGTTGGACCTTCTCTCTGACTCCAGCAGCTACAAGATTGTGGCCACTAATCCTTGCGCTAAGATCGTGAGGAAGGTCAAAGCTGCTATCTAGGATTCCTCCTTCGATATTGATACAAAAAAGTGATTGTTTCCCACGAAGGAGCTTACCCCCCACATTTATGGGGTTCCCAAAATCCACAAAGCTAATATTCTGCTCAGGTCCATCGTTGACACTATAGGCTCCCCGACCCACAAGCTTGCGGCATTCCTCACCAAATTGTTATCCCCCCTCGTTGGTAATTCTGACTCTTATGTCAAAGATTTGAACCATTTTTTCCAATTCATCAATGATGCCACTTGTGTCAACAACGAAATCTTAGTTAGTTTTGATGTTGTCTCGCTTTTTACTAAGGTTCCCATTCCTGATTCAATAGATATTGTTAAGAAGAAAGTTTCGACTGAGGTTGCCTCTCTTGTGGAGTTATGCTTGAGATCCACTTTCTTCTCCTTCAATGGTGTCATCTATGAGTAGGTTGATGGGGTTGCCATGGGTTCCCCTCTTTCTCTGGTCATTGCTAATTTATACATGGAAGAGTTTGAGGCAATGACATTACACTCTTTCCCTCTGAAACCCAAGTGGTGGAAACACTACATAGATGACACCAATGTCTGTTGGTCACATGGCCTAGAAAAGCTGGATGAGTTTCATGCCCACATCAAAAATTTAGTTCCTAACATCTCTTTCACCAAGGAGTTAGAAGCAGACAACTGCTTACCTTTCCTTGATGTCTTAATCCTTAAAAAACCTGATGGCACTCTTGGCCGTCGAGTTTTTTGTAAATCCACCCATACTGACCTTTATCTCCATGCTGCCTCTCACCACCACCCCTATCATAAGGTTGGGATCCTAAAAAGCCTAGCCTTAAGAGCTTTTAGGATTTGTGATAGTGACAACCTGGACTATGAGCTCACGCACCTTCGTCAAGTCTTCAAGTGGAATGGATACTCTGACAAAAAAAATCCATTGCATTTCGCTTGGCCAATTCCCTCTTTCGTTCATCCTCTCGTCCTCCTCCCTCTTTCACCCAGTCGCCCCCTTTCTTTTCAATTCCTTACATCGATGGGATATCCAACAAGATCTCCAAGATTTTGGGAAAAAAAGGCATTAGAGTTGCCTTCAAGCCTGCATCCAGGCTGAGAGATTGTGTTCCCCCCATTAAAGACCCTAGAGATGCCTTTGCAGATTCTGGTGTCTATAAAGTCATGTGCTCTTGTGGTACCCCTTACATTGGTGAAACGGGCCGTTCGTTCAACACTAGAATGAAGGAACATGCCACGGACATCAAGCATGAGCGGGTCCTCATATCTGCTTTAGCTGATCATTCTTCCTCTACTAAGCATCATATCTGCTTAGAGAGGATGCAAATTGTGTTCAGGGAAGATAACTTTGCTAAAAGAAAGCTCAAGGAAGCCATTGTCATCAATGATAACCCTTCTAACCTCAATTGTGATGAAGGATGGACCTTAAGCAGTTCTTGGCATCCTTTGTTATCCTCCCTTCGCAAACTGCCTCGCTCTTGACTCTCTGTCTTGTCTCTTCTCCCCCTTTTTCTGGCTTCCTGTGGTCCCTTCCATCTCCTCTGGCACCCTCTTCTCCCTTCTCACCTCCACCCTCCCCCACCCTTTCTCAGTTGTCTTGGCCATTCGGCTTGGTGAGCTCATCGTCTTCTAGTTTTTATATTTTATTAATTTTCATTTATTGTTTAATTTTCTTTCCTCTATTTGCTCTTTTGCATATGCGTGTGCTTTTCTTTAATTTCCCTCTTTTTGTCCTTGTGGTCGTCTTCTTGGTTTCAATTTTCAGGTATGTTGGCGTCATTTTCTCCATTGCTTTGGCCACACTCAGTGGTCTCTTGGTTTGTCTCTTTATTTTCCCCTTGCTCATCTATTGGTGGTTTCACTTATTTTTGTTGCGCCCCTAACTCCTTTATTCATTTTCGCGTTTATTTAATTTTAATCTCCCTTTCATCCTCTTATTTATATTTTTGTTTTTTCATCTTCGTGGTTATTTGTATAGGTTTATAGGCTTTTATATATATATATATAATATATATATCTAGATATATATATGTATATATATATGTGTATCTAGATATATATATGTATATATATATACATATATATATATATATATCTATGTCTATATATATATATGTATATATATATGTATATATATATATATGTATACATATATATGTATATATATATATATATATATCTGTGTGTGTGTATACATATATATGTATATATATATATGTGTATATATATAGATGTATATATATGTGTGTATATATATATGTATATATATATTCTTTTATTTATTTTTTATTTATTGTTATATATACCTATAAAAATAGGCAATAATATTGCTACATATATATATATATATATATATATAAATAATATTGTAATATATATTTATATATATATGTAATAATATTGATATATATATATTTCAATATTATTCATACATATATAAGTATACATAACAATATTATATATAGATATCTACACATGTATATGTATATATGTATATATATACACGTATATATATGTATATATATATACATATATATAGTTATATACATATGTATATACATACATATATATGTTTACATGTATATATGTATATTTATATATGAGTATATACATGTATGTAGGTATATACTTATTATTATACGTATATACTTGCATACATGTATATACACATACATATACGTATATAGATATACATACATACATATATATATATATATATATATATCTTTTTTCAATATTTTCACTTTTTTAGACTTTTTAGATTTGTATTTTCTATTTATATATGAGTTTGTGGGTTCGCAGTTCTCTCCTTAATTCATTTTCATTCTTGGTGGATTTTATACGTTTCTTTCTTCTTTTTCTGCTCAGTCCCCCTTGGTTTATTTGACTTTCCTTTAATTTCACATCTCTTTAGCTTCTTTGTTTTTGCTCGCTTGGTCTTAATCAATTTGATGCGCTTTTATTTCATCTTTGTGTTTATGTTCTCTCATCGATTCCTTTTCCTTTGGTTTTCTCTTCTTAAGTTAATTTTTTAGCTTGTTGGCTTCCTTTGGTTCGTATCTTTCCTTTCCCCCCTCTATTCCCCTCTTGGTTTTTTTTAATTTTTATTTCATTTTTCTTCCTGTGGGTTTGTTGGGATGTCTCATCAACTTTCTCTCTCTCCTCCCCTTCCCCCTCCCTTCTATTTCTTCAGCTGGTTGGATCTGCATTCTATATTTTTTCATGTTCTCTTTTCTCTCTAGCATCCTGATGATGGATCATGTAGTATGATCTAAAACGTTGATGTAAAATAATTATACACAATCAAATCCAGAATTTTGAGAGCGCATTAGCATGGATTGTGGAAATCTAATAGATCTCAACTTTGTATTGGCCAACACTACAAGTTTTAGCATCAACCGAGATGGGGTCACAACATTAAAATGGAATAAGATCTCCAGAAAGTGAGAGAGGTTATTGTAGGTCTTTGCAACATAGTCCTATATAACGTTGAATCATATCCATACCTTGCATGAGCTCTAAAATATGCCCCATCAAGGATTGCTGCCCTATGGCATTTCGTGACTCTTAGGGACATTTCGGTTCAGCATGCCCTAGAAAATTTGAGCACTCAATGGGATGGGACAACCTTGGAGCTAGGGTTTAACCAGCCACGTAGAGGCAATAGAATATACAATTTGATCCCATGATGAACGGTGAGAGAGATATGAGCAAGATATGTATGCCTAGGCCACTTTGTGCAAGATATGAGCAAAAGTTACTAATTAGGAAAAATTGGATCTTTTTGAGTTTTTGGTCAAGATAGCCTAGGATTAGGTAATTTTAGTTGTTTTTTATTAGTTTGGAACCTTTTCCAAGTCCTAGAAGTGAAATCTAGTGAACTTTGCAAAAGTTGCACTTTTTGTGCAAAATTGCAAAAGTTGTAAAAGTTGCTTTAAAATATAAATTTCACTGGAAACCTTCTAACCTTCAAAAATATGTTTTCCATGCTCTTATACCCAAGCATGGATAGTTAAAACTACCCAAACTTCCATTACAACTTTTTTTGCAAAAATTGCAAAAGTTGCTCAGGCAACTTTTTGAGCAATATTGCAACTTTTGAGCAATTTTTGCTCTTTACATATTTAGGTCAAATGGGTCCATCTAGGACTATTCTAGGACCATAGTTAATATTTCTAGGACCTATTAGGTAATTTAATACCTTAGCTTCCCATGAATATTGAAAGATAATGAATAAGCAATTGGCTACCAGCTACAAATATTTCAAAAATATTGAAAACAATATATATTATTCTTTCAAGAAAAATGAGGAACCGATTTTGAGAATAAGATTGAAATGATTCCCACTAGTGGCATGGGCAAGAACTATCATTTTAATACAGTGACCAAAAGTTTGCCTCACTCCCCATGCCTTCTCATTCCTATAGAGGAATTACAACTAGATCTATTAAATATACAAAGGAAGATATAGAAAACCTGCTTAATAGAGAGATTAGTTTGAGAGAAAATGAAATTTTAGAAGAAAATGGTTATCTTAGCGCCATCTAGGGTATGCCAATTACTTAAGATGAAGAGATAAAATCTACATCTATTGGGAAAGAGTGCACATGTACACAAACAAAAAAAATTCATATAAAGAAGTAAAAAGTGTTGTAGAATTATCCATGGAGCAATGTGAAGTGAAGCCTCAAGTTGGCTCATTAGTAGGCAAAGAATCTAGTGACACACTTCATTCCAACACCACAAATGTTTTAATTAGAAATTCCTATTCATTAATGACCTTGAATTTACAGGACTTGGGAAGCTAGGATACTCAAGCTGGGAAAGATCCCTCAAAGTTCTTATCGAAATATATTAATGATCTTAACAAAACAACAAAAACCTCATTGCTAGCTTTAAATGGAGAATTGAGTTTAAATGGATATTGTTAGTTCCCAAACATGTCCCAGTCAAGTAGATGACTAGTGAAGGAGCACCCATTCTAGACTCATCAAACAAGGCACCTAAGGATCCTAGATAGCTCACTTAGGATAGGTTGTGATGCAACAGTGCATGGTGGAAGCTTCTAAAAGGCAAGCCACTAGGCAATTAGATAAGGTTGAAATCCTTCAAATTTTCCAAAAGGAGAGTTTAGTGTTGGGACACTTATCACATGCATCAATAATGAACTTATCATACATTATCACAACCCAAACAAGGCAAGGAACCTAATCACTAGGTTTGCCTAAGTTCAAAAGCACCAAAACATAAGGATTCTCTAAAAGAATAATAAGAGAACATACCCTAAAACATGAATCAAAGGAGAAAAATGACCATGGAATGGAATAAAAACACACCCTAAACCTATTAAGGTCTATATATAGTAGATAAAGTGATTCTCTTGTGTCCAAACATCACTGATATACAGTTACAGTAGTTTGCCATTAAAAAGGCTAGTAGCCCTTCAAATTGTAAATTGAAAATAATATGGAAAAACCCCACATGAAGACATAGTTTAAATTGAGATTTAGACACCCTTTTAGGAAAAATAAAACAAATGTAAACCTCACAAACTAGAAGAGACTAGAAGCCACTATTGTAACAACATTTGGAAAGTGTTGATAGGCCTAATTAGGCTGCAATTACGCTACAGGTACCCTTTCACACATGATAATTGACTAAAAATTTATTAGAAAATATAGGGGCATATGAAACAAGTCCAAATCCAAAGTTACAAACCTTGGATCACTCTAGACCAAAAGTTATAGTGATTGTGGTGAAATGTTGAATGGTGCATGTATGGAGCCATACACCTAGGGTATGGTGGAAAAATTCATTCCTTGCTCGGCCATCTATAAAAATTGCAAAATCATGAAGTACACTAATAGGGCTTGCATTCCACTAGGGGCATCAAATTCCCATGGTGCGAAGTGCCACAACAACAAGGCCCTATGTGAAACCCTTGGTTTAATGCTGATTTCTAGGCACCTTCAACAAAACTTGAATAACTTGCAAAATACAAAGGATCAAAACATGAAACCAAGTGAAAATGAAAATTAATTCACCCCTCTAACTCCTAGGGTCACTGGAACATGTCCCAACATCTGTACCAATCTATACAATGCTCTAAAAGATGGAATTTTGTAAGAAAATAGGTTATTTTATTGATTTCTTGCCAAAATAAGTACATCATACCTATCAGCCACTTGTAAGGGCTAATATAGGTTGTCCCAAAATGTTACAAGGTTGGTTTAAACTAAGTAGCCATTTGGGGAAGATTTTTTGAAAGTTTAACAACCTTTTAAGAAGTTTCTCAAAAGTTGTCAAGAAACTTTTTGAGCAACTATGAAAAGAAAGACAATTAAACCAAGCTTCCTAAATCAAAATTGTTCTAAACAACACAATATACCATGGAAACTAGTACAATCTACAAAAAAAATGTCAAAAATTTCTTAAAACTCATAAACTCAGTAGCTTTTCCTTCAAATATCATGCTATAACATGCTGACCGTACACAATGATATTAACTTCTCTCATTTTAGCATTTGGAAAGTCTTTATATCTCCTCCTAGGTCTTTCCCCTTCATCCTTATTGTTTGCATCAGCCTCCTTCAAGTTTTAAAAGGAAAATTCAAAATTTCTTGCAAAATTGCAATATAGCAACTTTTGGAATTTTTCTTGCTTGCCCTTCTTAACCCTTCTAACTTTTTATTTAGGCTATCCCTTAGCAATTCTATTCTAAGGACCCTTTACTAAGCTAATGACTCATCCCTTAGGTTTCTCATTTCCCTATGGAAATGTATTCCTTGATTTTTAGGCCAAAATAGTGACTCTTCTAAGGACATTAAATGACATTTAATACCCTAACTACCACACCAAGGTCCAATGACCCTTATTCTACTTACAAGGCTCACTTGGAGCATAACACAACAAAAATAAAAACATGAGGGCATTATGATTCAAGGTGCCCTTGCCTCTCTCTCTCTCTCTCTCTCTCTCTCCCTCTCTCTCTCTCTCTCTCTCTCTCTCTCTCTCCCTATTCAATCTAATGAACCAAATAGATCTTCTCTACATTTTAATGTCTCAAGTATTGTCTCATGGTTTGACTCATGAGCTTTCCAAAGAGTCTTATTATGTGATTTTCCACCATATTTTACCAAGTGGACATTTGATGCAACAATAACATTTGAATAATGAAGAATCTTCCTCTGTACTTTCCAATCCTTGAATAACCACAAGTTAGGGTTCTTAATAGAATATCATCTAAGCCATGTGCCAGTTACAACCATCGCACCAATATGGTACTCTAAAACTTCACCATCTATAATTGAGTGATCCAATTTTTGTTTGGCTTGGACACAATGAAACAAATAATAATCTATCCCTTCTTCATTGTATTTAGGTGCAATAACAACAAAAATATGGCCAAAAGATATAAATGTACAAAATGCAGTCATTAATTTAGAAAATACTTAGGTAAAAGTTATAAAGTCACATATTGAATTACAAAGATACATATATTACTAGGTTGCACTAGATCAGACAAGTGGTCAAAGTCAATGGATGAATCCATCTTTACCATTTTTAGTGCTTGTGGGGGATGATAGGTGTCAGTTGGGTCCAAAACCTATATATCCCATTTGTCCACCCATTCAGTCAACTCACACTCATCCCAATTTTCCTCTGCACATGATGGACAATAGCATGCCATTTTTCATGTGTAGATACTACATGAACCTACATCAAAGCTTCTAAAAGAGTGCAATTCACTTGATCCTATTAGTGTGCAACAATCCTCAAATGGTGTAATGTTAGTATTATCTATCAATCAAAAAAACTAGGAATCATAGACTCACCTTCCTTACTTGGACCCATTGTAGCATTACACCACTGGATGATAGATTCTGCATCTATCAATATTGCTCCATCTTTGTACTTTAGTTATTCACAAGCTAAGGCTCATTTGATACATGTGCTTGCACCATTATGCTCTCCCTTTCCATGACCAACCTCTATGAAATTCCACATATATTGAATTCTAGACAACTTGTGCATCCTGCTCAACCAATAGAACATCTATGCATTCTTGAATTGAGATGTGCAATTGTCTGACCAAATAATGTACTAATGATATGGCATGCCCCTATTAGCCAAATCTCTATAAAATAATTGAAAACAACCATGTACAAACTCTATAGAATGTGATCGATCATCGCTAATGTAAAAATGGTACTCCCTCAAAATCTTCGCGTTATCCTCTGTACTTTTAGGTGAATGCATGAATATTATGTGAACAAATATGAAAACCTATTGAGAATTATAATACTTTTCTTGCACCTCATTTTGTGGTTGTAGTGTGTAGTTCTCTGCAAAGTCTACAATCAAAACAATGGTATCCAGTGGAAATGTATCCTTGCACAACTTGAATTGAAAATCCAACCATCGAGTTCTATGTGTATGCCTTGCATATTGTTAAATAATATTTTCACAAAAAATCTTCATGAACTCATACACTAGAATCTTTTCAATGACTAAATCACATCTTTTACCCTATTTCCCATCTTTTAGAGAATATGTCACTGTCTTATGTTTTCTGTAATCTACTATTTCATTTTCAATTGCATGTGTAGTATCCATATGTCCATAAGTTGATAAAAGTTGCAAACAACCACAAAGTAAGCATGTACCATCCAAGGATGATGTCTTGTAAAATTTTTGACTATCCCTTATTTCACGTAAAATGTTGGGTATGAATTCCCTTAAAGATCTAGGTGGTTCATTCATGTCGCAATCTTGCAAAACAAACTTAGAATGCAAAAACACACACATATGCCTATAAAAATCAAAATGGTTAAAAAATTTAATATGTATCCTACAACAAGAAATTGTGCATATGTGATTTATCTTCACATAAAAAGGTTTACCCATCTCAAAAAATCTCTGAATTATTCAAATTTGAAGATACATACCAATAAGTTTTGCAAAAAATTGTATCTAAGTTGAGTCCAAAAAATGTTTCGCATGTGGGTCATGATTTTGGCTACCAATCCTCCTTCTTACAACATCTCTTTGATTAGGAGAAACACATGCATTATTTGTCCAAAATTCTTCGATCAATAATTTCAAAGCTTCACTAATTTCTTTATCCTTTCATGGTAGTCTACTACTAAATGTCCATAACTCATTTTTTGTTGGATCTTCCAATCTCTCACACCTTACCATGGCTCTCCTTAGAGTACCTCTACCAATTTTTAATATTTTTCTTATCTTTCTCATGAGTCAAACTTTCTTCATTTGGGTACTTACTATTGTCGATGTAAGAACTTGTCTTGTGATATTACTATCTTTGGTGTGTGATTTAGAACCCACTTTGTCATAAGCACTCATTAGATTCTTTAAATGATTTTTTCATTTGAATTGTTGATCATTCTTAGCCTAAGAATCTTCATGATAGGTTTAAATTTCAACTTCCTCATCATTTCAACAAATAATTGGTATTGATCAGTAATATTTAATTCTTCAAAGAATAATCTCCACATATGATTAACTTTTCTTTGACAAGTATGCTTGCTAATCTTGTCTGGCATTGATTTCAAAATGTTACTATCAATATCAATCAAATATTTTGGTCTTCTAAAACAACTTCTAGAAGGTGTTATAATCTCTTCCATTCCCTCAACATTTTGAACATCAACATAAGGTTGAGTGCTTTGTGTACCTTGAACTGAAGATGATGTACCTTGGAAATAAGATGTAAAAGATGGAATATCACCTACTTGATATGTTGATGTTATGCCTTCAACATGACATGATGGACTGCGTATATTGTTGGATCTATAAATTAGCATTTCTTCAACATGAGATGATGATATGACTTCAACATTGGAAGATGGTGTAGCTTCACAATTCAATTGTCTTCTTAAGCATAATAGTCTCATTCATTCTCTTTGTCTTTCCAATTCTTCCTCTTTGTTTCTTTGTATTGGTGGTTCTTGTTCCTCTTCAAAAGTCAATTCTTCATTATTGCTTTATAATTTTCTTTGTTCACATAGTAGTTTCATTTTATCTCTTTTAATTTTCAAATCTCTCTCCCTCTCTTCTATTGTCTGAGTTTTTAGTTTCTTCCTTGGCATGATGATGATTTCTATATGTCAAATTATTCAAACATATGAATCACCTACAATTTTTAAATTATAAATCATTCAAATACATATACAAATTATAATTATTTCAATGAATACACAATATATATTAAACAACTTTCAAATTTCTAACCATTTCCAAATAACAATTCATTCAACTATACAAATTTCAATGAATTTTCTATATATTAAACAACATGTCAAATTATAATCAAATTTGTCTTTATATAATAACAAAGAATATTTAAAAAATGACTGCACTAACCTTTTCTATAGAAATAATATTAAAAAAACTTTCAAATAATGTATCCAATGATTGAATTTGGTGTTTGCTAGCTTCAAATAGAATGAAAGAATGCTCAAAAATCACTCAAATAGTGTTTGCTAACTTCCAACAGCATGAAACTTGTGTTTTCTATCAGAACAACAAAATAAACAACAGACAAAAAGTAGAATATGGTTCAGTAGGGACCCAAACTTTTGTTATGACCATTGTTTGGTGTTTTCATATAGTGCGTACATCCTATAGCATGTAAACCCTATAAAGCATATACGCGCTATAGTGCATACGCACTATGTGAAAAATAATCTCTCACCATCCCCCACCCCCTACTCTCTCTCTCACTCTCTCATCTCCCATCCCTTACTCTCTCCCTCTCTCTCTCTCTCTCCTATCCCATCCCCTACTATCTCTCATGGGTCACTCTCTCTCTATCTATCTCCCTCTCCCACTCCATCCCCTACTCTCTCTCTCTCTCTCCCATCCCCTACTGTCTCTCTCTCTCTCCTCTCCTATTCCCTACTCTCTCTCCTCTCCCATCCCCTACTCTCTCTCAGGCTACTCTCTATCTCCCTCTCTCACTACTTACTCTCTCACACACTCTCTCTCTCCCATCCCCTTACTCACTCTCTTACTCTCTATCTCCTCCCCCATCCCCTACTCTCTCTCACTCTCTCTCTCAAGATATACTCTCTCTCTCACTCTCTCTCCAATCCCATATTCTCTCTCTCACTCTCCCTTTGATGCAAGAGCATCCTAGGTTGCACTACTACCCTACATATTTTTAGTTTTTACTTTGTTGCTGAAACTGGATTTCACTAAAACTGTATTTTTTGGTTTCTAGGTGCCTGTTGTGAGCTATTTAAATAATTTTAAAAAAATGAATGAGAGGTTTTCAACTCCAAGGATTGAAGAGGGTCTAGATTAATATCTATGATCCAAAGCACAAGTTCTAACTCCTCATGAGTTAGGAGATATGGCAATTCTCCTAGACTATCAATTTTTGGTAGTTCTGCATGATAATTTTCTATGCTTAACTTTCAAAGTGGATGTGCACTTTTGATGAATCAGCCCTTGTGAATTTAAGGGGTTGTAGAGAACTTAGAGTCCTACCTATAGTTCAAAGTGTGAGTTCTAATTCAATTAAAGCTAGGAGATATCACGATCTTTCTTAGACATCAATTTCTAGACATTTAATTGTTGTTGTTGGCTGACTTGTGGCTCTTTGTGTATTTAATGTTAGGTTTATTTCATTTAATATTTTATGAGAGTTGACTTGTGGCTTTTTAATAAGTCATTTTAGCTAGTATAAATAGAGTGTTTAGGCTTAGAGTTAGGCAAATTGGAGAGTTTTCAAAGAGTTTTAGAAAGGATTAAAGAGCAGAACTGGAAAGTGCAAATTTGTAGCTAGATCTTGGATTTGAATGTATTTGTATTTGGCCATAACCCAGAAGGCCTTATAGCTAGGCATGTATGATGATATTTTTATGGACCAATAAAGAATACTATTCTCTCTCTATAGTGTTGTTTTCTTTTCTGTTGCTTCAGATGTGTTAACTCTTGCAAGGTGGTTTAGATAGTTGGGTGTTTCCTTTGGCCCTAGTTTGTTTGTTCTTTCCTTGCATCAGGTGGTATTAGAGCTTGTGGTTTATCCTTGTGGTGATTGGATCATGTAGAACCTTAATTCAGATTTGGTTATGGGGTGGTAGATCTGCAAATTTGGCCTATAACTTACAAAGGGTTATGATCTTGTAGGAAACTGATTTGTAAAGATGGTTTGTGGTAAAAAAAATATTAATAATGCTATATTGGATCAATTAAGATAAATTGAAGCCAAATTAGATGCTATAAAGATAGCCTAGAGAAGAAGAGCACATCTTGATGATGTAAGTGATGATGAAGCAGCAACACCAAACCATAATCAAGAACCTGAAGAAGATAGAGATGAGGAAAGATTGTTGAGAGTGTTTTCTAGGGAAAATTCAAATCCTACAGTAGAACTTGTTCCTTATGATGGAAAGTTGAATACCAATTCTGTTTTGGATTAGATCTCAAATATGGAGAAGTTCTTTCAATATGAAAACACTCCTGATACTAAGAAGGTGAAGAATGTAATTACTAGGCTAAAAGGTCATGCTTCATTGTGGTGGGACCATTTGCAAATTGATAGACAAAGAAGAGGAAAGGACAAGATCAGAACTTGGTCGAAGATGGTGAATAAGGTAAACAACAAAATCCTTCCTACTAATTACCAAGTTAGCATGTTGAGAAATATGCAAAATTTGAGACAAAAGGACATGACTGTGAAAGAGTATACTGAGGAATTCTATAGATTGGACATCAGATCTGGACATGTGGATGATGATGTTGAGAAAATTACAAGGTACATAAATGGATTGAGATCTAGAATTCAAGATGAAATAAGTTTTGTGAAATTGGAAAGTGTGGAAGAAGCATATCAGTATGCCTTGAAAGTTGAGGATATCTTGACAAAGAGGCAAAAACAAAGACAAAGAGGTAGAGGTGGTAGATTCTAGAGAGGCAGAGGTAGATCTTATGGAGAAGTTGGTAGATCTGATAGTTTTATGGAAGATAAAGACAAATCTAGATGGAAGAATGATGAAAAAGACAAGACTAGGTGGAAAGATGGTAGTTCATATTGAGGAGGTACTAGATCTTACTAAGGAAGAGGTAATTCTTATCCTAGAGGTGATTTTTGTGGTAATTGTTTCAAATGTAGTAAAGAAGGGCATAGATCTTTTGACTATAGATATTCTAAAACTGGCCAGAATAATAGAAATGTTGTGATTCAAGAAGACATTGAGAGTTCACCAAGTGGAGCTAAGGCTAGAGAAAATCTAATGGTGAGAAGAACCTTATGTAATAAGGGAAGTGAAGAGGAACCTATCCTTAGAAGAAATATTTTCAAGACTAGATGTAAAATGGCTAGGAAATGCTATAAGGTAATCAGTGATAGTGGAATTTTAACAAATTTGCCATTAGAAGAGCTAGTTATAAAGTTTCAGTTGTAGAGGCTAAAACATCCCAAACCTTATCATGTTTCATGGATCAAAGATGAGCATGAGATATTGGTAAGTGAGCAATGCCTTGTGAAGTTCAAAATTGGACATTACTTTGATGAAGCTTTGTGTGATATTATGCCTATGGATTTTTGTCATATTTTGCTGGGTAGACCTTGGAAATATGATAGATATGTTGTACATGATGGAAGACTGAGTCAATATACTCTTTGGTTAAATCTGAAGAAGTAAATATTGTTTCCTTTGATTGAAAGTCTAGATGAGGTCAGTTGTACTGCAATAAAATTTTACATGGTTAATGGAAAGCAATTTGAAAAAGAAGTGAAGAAGTATCAAGTCTTTTTTTTCCATAATTCCTAGAGGACTGAGTGTTGATAGTAGTGACCAAGTGGTAGCAGAAGGTGGTAATGCCAAAGTAACAATACAAATTACAAAATTGTTGAATGAGTACAAAGATATTGTTGCTAAGGATATTCTTGATGGTTTACCACCAGTAAGAAGTATGTCATTTTTTGGATATGATTCATAGAGCTATTTTTCTAAACAAAGCACCATATAGATTAACACCTATAAAGAATGAAGAATTTTATAGGCAAGTGCATGAGTTGCTGCAAAAGGGATTAATTAGACAAATTTTGAGTCCATATGTTGTACCTACTATATTAGCACCTAAAAAGAATGGAGAATGGAGAATGTGTACTGATTCCAAAGCTATTAACAAATCACAATGAAATATAGGTTTCCTATGTCGAGGATGGATGACACAATGGATTGTTTGAGTGGAGCAAAGTATTTTACGAAGATTGATTTGAAGAGTGGCTATCATCAGATCAGAATTAGATAAGGTGGTGAATGGAAGATTGCTTTCAAGAAAAAAGATAGTTTGTATGAATGGTTGGTTATGCCTTTTGGTTTGACTAATGCACCTAGTACTTTCATGAGGTTCATGAATGAAGTTCTAAAAATATTCTTGGGTAAGTTTGTGATTGTTTATTTGGATGACATTCTAATATTTAGTAAGACTAAGGAAGAACATATTGAGCATATTAGAGAAGTATTGCAGAGGTTGAAAGAGGAAAAGTTGTTGATTAATTTGAAAAAGTGTTCTTTTATGCAAGAGGAGATTGTGTATTTGGGATTTGTGATTTCAACTAATGGATTGAAGATGGATCCTGGGAAGGTGAAAGAATTTTTGGAATGGCCTACACCTAAGAATGTGGGTGAGGTAAGAACATTTCATGGTTTGGCTAGTTTCTATAGAAAGTTCATAAGAAATTTCAGTTATGTTTCTAATGCTATGACTAAGACAATGAGGGGAGATAAAAAGGAATTCAAGTGGACACATGGAGCTGATAAGAGTTTTGAGACTTTGAAGCAAAATGTTGTTGAATAACTTGTATTGGCTTTACCCAATTTCAAAATGGTATTTCAAGTTGAATGTGATGCAAGTGGTAATGCAATAGGAGTTGTATTAAGTCAAGAAGGTAAACTTATTGCTTTCTTTAGTGAAAAGTTGAATGATGCTATAAGGAATTATTCTATGTATGATCAAGGATTTTATGCTATTGTTCAAGCATTGAATAAGTGGAGACATTATTTGATTCCTAAGGAGTTTGTGTTTTATACTGATCATAAAGCTTTGCAATATTTGGGAAGTCAACATAAATTGAATCAGAGACATATGAAGTGGGTTGAGTACTTGCAGAATTTTTCTTTTTCATTAAGCACAAGAGTGGAGTTACTAATAGAGTTGTTGATGCATTGAGTAGAAGACATTCTTTGTTGACTGAGATGAAGGTCGTAGTTCTTGGTTTTGATGAAATGAAAGAGTTGTATGATGTTGATCCTAATTTTTTTGAAGTGTGGAGAGAGTGCAGAGCACCAAATCTGACAGATCACATAAGTATGATGAGTATTTCATTCAAGAAAGTATGTTATTCAAAGGTATTTAGTTGTGTATTCCTATAAGTTCTATGAGGTTGAATCTTATTAAGTAAAAGCATAGTGGTGGATTGGCTAGACATTTTGAAATTGATAAGACATTGAGTTTTCCAAAAGAGAAGTATTATTGGCCACAAATGTATAGGCATGTTTAGAAATTTGTAAAGAGTTGTGGAGTTTGTGAAGTTGCAAAAGGAGTGAGTCAAAATACTAGTTTGTATACACTTATTATTGTTCCTAAGAAACCTTGGAGTGACATTAGTATGGATTTTGTTTTTGGATTACCTAAGATAGTGAAGGGGTATGATTCCATATTTGTTGTAGTGGATAGATTTTCTAAGATGGCTCATTTTATACCATGTAAGAAGACATCGGATGTTGAGCATGTTGCTGAACATTTCTTTAAAGAGATTAATAGATTGCATGGATTACCAAGAAGTATTATTTTTGACGGAGACAATAAGTTTGTTGGTTATTTTTGGAAGACTTTGTGGAAGAAGATAGGTACTGAGTTGAATTTTACTTCTATATTCCATCCACAAATAGATGGAATGATAGAGCTATATTCCATTCACAAATAGATGGAATGATAGAGGTTGTGAATAAAATCTTGGGTAATTTGTTGAGATGTTTAGTTGGGAATAAGCCAAGTAATTGGGAGATGGTATTGACACAAGCTAAATTTTCATATAATATTTTTATGAATAGGAGTACACGGAAGACACATTTTGAGATTATTACTGGAATGAAGCCTAGAGGAGTATAAGATTTGAGAGATATTTTTGGTGAAGAAAAGAGAAATGCTTTAGGAGAGGAATTTTCTCATTTTATGAAATCTTCACATAAGGAGGTGAAGTTGAGGTTAGAACAAAGCAATCAGAAGTATAAGGAGAATGTTGATTAGTCTAGAAGATATCATGATTTTCAAGTTGGTGACGAGGTGATGATTCATATGAAGAAAGGAATATTTCTAGTTGGAGCATATAGTAAGTTGAAGATGAAGTTTGGACCTTGTAAAATCTTGAAGAAGTTTGACAATGGTAATGCTTATGAAGTTGAGTTACCTGATGACATGGATATATCTCCTATATTCAATATTTTTGATTTGTATATAAGTATCATGAGTTAGATGATGAAGTTTTTGTATCAGAGGGCTATCCTAAGAAGTAGACTAAATAAGTTGAATATATATTGGATCAGAGAGTTAGTAAGAGTACAAGGGAAAAAGATTATTATGAATATCTTGTGAATTGGAAAAATAAACCTATGGAAGATGCTTCATAGATTTCTCAGTTTGAGTTAGATTCAACTCAAGTTGTGACATCTAAAAGATTTAAGAGAATCATTTATTCCAACCTTGGTTTTCTGATGTAGGAGCATCCTAGGTTGCACTACTATCTTGCATGTTTTCAGTTTTACTTTACTGCTGAAACTGGGTTTTGTTGAAATTGAATTTTCTAGTTTCTAGGTGCTTGTTGCAAGCTGTGTAACTAATTTTCAATAATGAATGAGATTCTACATACTTTAGGTATTGAAGAGTGCCTAGAGAGAAAGTTTTAACTCCTCATTAGTTAGGAGATATGCAAATTCTCCCAAAGTATCATTTTTTGGTAATTTTGTGTGACAATTTTTTGTGCTTGACTTTTGGAGTGGATGCACACTTTTTCATGATGAATCAACCCTTGCACATTTAAGGGATTTTAGAGAACCTAGAGTAATACCTATAGTTCTAAGTGTGAGTTCTAATTCAAATAGAGCTAGGAGATATCATGATGTTTCTTGGACATCAATTTCCATATATTTAATTGTTGTTACTGGCCGACTTGTGGCTCTCCATGTATTTAATGTTAGGTTTATTTTCATTTAATATTTTCTGACAACCAACTTGTGGCTTCTCAATGTTCTAGAATGATTTTTAAGACATTTTGGCTAGTATGAATAGAATTTTTAGTCTTAGAGCTAGGCAGATTGGAGAGTTTTAGAATGGATTGTAAAGCAAAACTAGAAAGTGTGAATTTGCAGCTAGATCTTGGATTTGAATGTATTTTTATATGGATGTAACCTAGAAGGCCTTACAACAAGGCATTTATAATGATATTTTCATGAATCAATAAATAATATTTTTCTCTTTCTCTATGGTGCTATTCTCTTTTGTGTTGCTTCTGATGTCTTAACTCTTGCAAGGTGGTTTGGACAGCTAGGTGTGCCATTGGCCCTAGTTTGTTTGATCCTTCCTTGCATCACCCTGTCCCACTGCCTAGTCTATCTCTCACTCACTCACTCACTCACTCTCTCTCTCTCTCTCTCTCTCTCTCTCTCTCTCTCAATATCCCTCTCCCATCACCTAGTATCTCTCTCACTCTCTCACTTTCTCTCTCTCTCACTTTCTCTCTCTCTCACTTTCCCTCTCCCACTCTCTCTCCCACCACCTACTCTCTCTCTCTCTCACTCTCTCACTCTCCCATCCCCTACTATCTCTCTCTTACACACACTCCCATCTCATTCTCCCTCTCCCACTCTATCTCCCACCACCTGCTCTCTCTCACTCTCTCTCTCCCCCATCCCCTACTCCCTCTCTCTTGCTCTCCCTCTCCCACCACCTACTCTCTCTCTTACTCTCTCTCCCATCCCCTACTCTCTCACTCCCCCTCTCCCATCACCTACTCTATCTCACTCTCTTTCTCATTCTCCCACCCCCTAATCTCTCTCTCTCTCTCAATATCTATCTCTCCCTCCCCTCTCCCATCTCCTACTCTCTCTCTCTCATAGATACACACTCCTATTCCTCCTCTCTCTCTCTCCCTCTCCCACTCCCTCTCCCACCACCTACTTTCTCTCTCATCCCCTAATCTCTCTATCTTACACACACTCCCATCCCCCCTCTCTCTTGCTCTCTCTCCCACTCCCTCTCCCACTACTACTCTCTCTATCTCTCTCCCTCTCCCACTCCCTCTCCCACTACCTACTCTCTCTCTCTCTCTCTCTCACTCTCCCTCTCCCACTCTCATTTCCACTGCTTACTCTCTCTCCCATCCCCTAATCTCTCTCTTGCCCTCCCTCTCCCACTCCCTCTCTCATTGCCTACTTTCTCTCCCACTCGCTCTTCCTCTCCTAGTCCCTCTCCCACTACCTCCTCTCTATCACTCTCTCTCCCTCATCCCCTACTCTCTCTCACTCTCACACTCTCCCTCACTACTCTCCCTCTCTCTCTCATCCCCTACTCTCACTCTCTCTCTGCCACCTCCTACTCTCTCTCACACTCTTACACTCTCTCTCCCATTCCCTACTCTCTCTCTTACACACACTCACATCCCCCCTCTCTCTCTCCCTCTCCCACTCCCTCTCCCACCACCTACTCTCTCTCTCTCTCCCATCCCCTACTCTCTCTCTCAGGCTACTCTCTCTCTCCCCTCTCCCACTCCCTCTCCCACCACCTACTCTCTCTCTCCCATCCCCAACTCTCTCCCCCCCCTCTCCCATCCCCTACTCTCTCTCTTTCACACACACTCCCATACCCCCTCTCTCTCCTCTCCTATCACCTACTCTCTCTGACACACACTCCCATCCTCTCTCTCCTCTAGTACCTCTCCCATCACCTACTATCTCTCCTCTCACCTACTCTCACTCTCTCTATCATCCTGTACTCTCTCTCTAGCACCCCCTAGTCTCTCTCTCACACTCTTGCACTCTCTCCCATCCCCTACTCTCTCACTCTCTTACACACACTTCTATCCCACCTCTCTCTCTTAGGATACTCTCTCTCTCCCCTTTCCCATCCCATACTTTCTCTTTTTCACACACTCCCATCCCCCCTCTCTCTCCTCTCCCATTCCCCCCTCTCTCTGTCTTTCTCCCCTTCCCTCCCCCTCTCTCTACTCTCTCTCTCTCCCATCCTATACTCTCACTCTCTGTTCCATCCCCTACTCTCTCTCTACCACCCCCTACTCTATCTCTATCACACACTTCTCTCTCCCATCCCCTATTCTCTCTCTTTCTCTCTCCCCTCTCCCATCCCCCTCTCGACTCTCTCACTCTCACTCTCCCACTCCCTCTCCCACCATCTACTCACTCTCTCTCTCTCCCATCCCCTACTCTCTCTCTCTCATTCTCCCACACCCTACTCTCTCTCTCTCTCTCTCTCTCTCTCTCTCTCTCTCCCACCCCCTACTCTCTGTCTCTCTCTCTCACTCTCCCTCTCTCTCCCATTTCCTACAAGCTCTCTCTCACATCCCCTACTTTCTCTCTCTCACTTTCTCTCCCATCCCCTACTCTCTCTATCTCGCTCTCTCTCCCATCTTGTCTCTCTCTTGCTCTCCCTCTCTCACTATCTACTCTCTCTCTCACTCTCTCTCCCATCCCCTACTTTGTCTCTCCCACCCCCTACTCTTTCTCTCCCTCTCTACTATCTCTCTCATCCTCTACTCTCACTATCTCTCCCATCCCCTACTCTCTCTCACAAACACACACACCCCTCTCTCTCTCTATCTTCCTATTCTCTCTCTCATCCCCTACTCTCTCTCTTTGTCCCTCGCTCCCTATCCCACCTCCTACTCTCTTCCCATCTTCTAATCTCTCTCATTCTCTACCCTCTCTGCCTCTCTCCTTCCCTCTCTATTGAAATTAAGGTATTAATAGTTCATGTACACTAAAGCACACATGCTCTATGAAGAACCAAATTTAAATAACCTTTAAATAGTGCATGCACGCTATAGTGTGCATGTGCTATTTAAAGATTTTCATTCTACCAAGCCTAAGGCTTGGTTTTGACTTGGGGATGCAACCCAAAGGTTTGGAGTCTCTAAATCAGTTTGAGATGTGTTTTGCTACGAACATACAAAAAATGATTTATTTTTCTTGTGTGCTCTCCTTCAAGTTTTCTCATGGTCTAGCATCAATAAAATTAGGTTACATGACATTGCAGGTCTCTGTGTTAGCTATATAACCATATAATTTATTTTTTATTTGAACTATTTCAAGCCTTTCAGCTATACTTACTTTTAAATGTATGTCCATTTTTTGGCAAAAACCAACATGTACTAATTGGGCTGTAGGTTTTACCTTGTTCATCAAATTTCACAACAACTTAGTTTTTTAGAAACTAGATTCCATTCTACACACTTTAAAAAAAAATGTTTTGATTTTAGATTAGTTTTCAATCATTTCTAGTGGGAGCACATAGATATTTCATGTTTTTGGGATGTGTCCAATTAAAAAATTCATTATAAAATACACATTATAAAATTACCAAAAAATCTAGGATAAACTACATAGTGTTAGGTAAATTTTTACTAGAGTGATTAAAAAATTTCAAAAAAAAAGTTAAAATTTTAGGGGGGCCACACTTTATACTGTGTTATGTTTTTCCTGAATAAATAGTACCACTTTCTATGGCCCCCTTTTTTGAAGACCTAAAACTAAACCATTTTGAAAAAAAAAATAGTAAGTTAGAAACTAGATTCAAAGGACTACTACATTTGTTTTTGTCATATCTTAAAATTTTGACCATAACTATCTTCAAATTCTTGTTGAAGTTCAGAAATTGTTGATTTCAGAAAAAATGTGCCCACTTATACCCCTCTTTTTGCACCACAACTTGGTGCACTTACCCTTGAGTCACCCAATTCTTGAGTGACATATTCATCATTACTTGGACTTGCATTCTTAGAATATTTTTGAATCCATTAGTGTCTCATCTGCTTTCTGATGTTATTAGCCTTGACTTTCTTTTCATCTTTAATTTTTCCAATATTCATATAGTTCTTGACAAGATGATCAAGTTCTGTACAAATGAAACATCTTTTGATAGTGTCTCTTGTCCTCATGTGATGTTTTACAGAATTCATTCCAATGTATACAAATTCTCCATAGTAATGACATCTGCACCAAGTGTTATAGTCCCATCCAAATCTAACTTTTATAATCTATTCTATTGGGTTCAATATCTTAGTTTTTCATTCTGAAGATTTGATCCCATGCTTGTTACATTTGTGACATTTTCCTTCAAATTTAGGTTCCTCTTTGCATTCATTAGCTCTATGACCCTGTTAATTACAATTGTAACATTTTTCATTGAATTTATCTTTCCCATTTCTCCAACATTTGTTTGATGTATGGCCTATCTTACCACAGTGACTACAAGTAGGCATTTAATTCTTTTGAGCTCCTTGCTTGGATGATTCACCTTCTTCTATATATCCAATTCCTACTTTTCCTTTTTGTCTGTAATGACTTTTCTCATTCAATTTATCCATGCCTACTTAAGATTTCATCATCCTCTCATTGGTTTTCTTTTCAGTATGGAGGTCATTCAACAATCTTTCATTTTATGATCTTAGATTCATGATTTCTTCATTTGTATTGGTGAGTTGATTAATGAAGTCTACTTGCTAAAGGGATAGGTGTTGAATTTCATTGTTCTTTCCTTCTATATCTTCTTTGTCTTATTTTTCTCTTCCATGACTTCACATAATCTTACTGACTAAATTTCTTGCTCTCTTCTTAGCTTTATTACTTCTTCTTGAAGATTTCCATTTTTCTATAATAGTTCTTTGATTGCTTGATTGGCTTCATCTGAATTGCTTAAATGGATGTCTTCAATTCTTTCTTCAATGTAGAATTTTTCATTCATCTAGATTGCAATATCTTTTCTCCTTTTCAAGGATTGAGAGAGTTGTTCATTTTATTTCTTGAGTTGTCCAATAGCCAATTCTAAATCTAGCTTCTCATTGTTAATAGCCTTATCAAGTCCAGATACCTCCATAGCTTCTGATCTTTGCTCAAGCTATTAAACTTCTTTTCTAAGAACCACAATGCTTTAATACCAATTATTGGAAATATATGTGATATGCTAAGTCACTAAGAGGGGAGGGGTGAATTAGTAACCTATAAAACTTTATCCTTTATTAGCAATTAATCCTTCTTGTATATTCTGATCTAATTGCATGCATGAAAAAATGAAAGCATCAAAATATTCATAAAACTTTTGACACACAATATGGTGACCCTAGAAACCTTCCAAATAGAAAGTAAAAATTGGGTTGGGGATGATACACACAAGCTTTAGTACTGTAGTATAAAGTTGGCCTGTTAAGGCTTATAATGATCACTTATGATGATCTACCCTATTAGGAGCAAGAAGGACTACTAGGCCCACCTTGAAAAGGATTTACAAATATACAATGAAGCATGTGCTTAAAGATATTTACAAAAGATTATTAAGTCTACCTTATGAAAGGATTTAACTGAAACAGTGGCTAATCTCTGATCTAAAACTTGGTTTTTTGAGTGAGATTCTTTTGAGTGTAATGATCACCTTACTATGATAGATAAATCTTTACTTCTCTTGATACTGATGTAGCCTTTTTACTTCAAACATTTGTTCTTCTCTACTTATTATATTACTTCCATACTATATATTGGATGTGATACAATACAATATATATGTTGGAATGAATTATTGTAAAGAATGCTTCTGAGAGGGGGGGGGGGTGTGAATCATAAGTACTAGCCTTTTACTATTTCAAATTCTTAATAACATATTTTTGGAATGAACATGCATGCATATACACATTAAACAATTATAAGTAACCAATATGCATCACCACATAACACTTAAGATTTGTAACCCAGAAACCCTCCATAAATAAGAAGGTAAAATTGGGGTGGGGATGATACCCACAAAATCACTACAGTAATAATGTTTGACCACTTCTGATGTTCTACCCTGTTAAAGGCCTGCCCTATCAAAGGCTTTACACTATATCAATAGTGACCTGATTAAAGGATTTACAAACACTTTACATGAAGTGTCACCATATCAAAGGATTTAGTCACCTAGTTAAAGGATCTATCAAATAGCTGCTAAGCTAACCTATCATCATAGGATTTTCTTTCTAATACAATGGCTAGAGAGTATTAGGTATAATAAACTTGATTTCTTACAATCCTTCGATTGGTGAATACAGGCACTTCATCTACTCTCTCTGATCTTGATCCTTTGTGATCTGATTCTCTTCTCTTCTGATATTAGTCTTCCTTATACACTTTTTTTTTCATGATCTTTTATTCAATGTGATTTCGTCTTCCTTATAAAGACACTTGAAGACTTAGAGTTAGGTATGGATCTACAATCCATATTTAATCTCTAATTTTTGTTTATTCCTTGCACATCTCTTATTGGTTGCATGCCTTCTCCATTTTTCTTATTGGCTGCATGTAGATTGCATAGGAAATATAAATGATTTGATCTTATCACTTAAATCTTTTGAGATTTTTCTTATGTCAGCTATGAAAATGGTTTACATCTGAGTTTGTAAAGTTTCAAACTCACATGCTGATTCTGTGTTACTCAGCACTTACTACTTCCTGATGCTCGACACCTTCTATAACTTAGCTTCTGTATATGCTCCTATCTTGCTCGGCATCGTTTAAGACTCGGCACCTAAATAATGCTCGGTACTTAGATCATGCTTGGCACCTATACTCACTTCGCACCTGATCTTCACTCGGCACCTAAAGATCACTCGACATCTTAAGATCACTTGGCACCTGATGAATTTCCTGACTCGGCACATGCTATGGCTTGGCATAGTTAGTGTACTCGGCTTCAATGTGGAAAATGGTTAAGTGTGTTGGCACTCAAGTGTCAAAACCATTTTTAGACTAACAATATATATACCAATACAAATTACAATTCAACAATGTTGGCTATAATAAAAGTTTATACAAAATACACAAAGTCGGCCCAATTGCAAGAACTCGAGTTCTAAAGACTAGCTCGGTGAAATTCTGATACTCAACATCTATTGTAAATTCTTAGCATTAGTATGTATTCTGTTAGAAAGGTTAATCTTTCCTTGGATATATATTTTAATTGGGATATTCCAAGGGTCCCTACATGTAGTTTGTCCACTTGTAAACATGTGGAGGACATGTCATTGTTTGTCCTTTATTCCACATGTAAGGACAACTCTTGTTTATTTCTTTATTTAGTTTATCCTCCTTAAGAGGATTGTGACACTTTGCACACACTTATTATGAATGTGGAATTCATAGAAATGGGAGTTACAAATGCAACTCCTCTCTCATCTCTATATAAGAGATGCTCCTCCTTCTTTCTTCACAAAAACACAACACTCTTAGCACTTGATGTTATTGTATTGAGCTACTTTTGCTCCAACACTCTCTCTCTCTCTCTTCTCTAGGCATTTGCCTTCATTCATAATACTCACAAGGGGTTTTCTTTGCTTTTCCCTTATAAATCCTTGTCTCCATTGTTGAACCATCTTGGTGTATGCTCTTGGAGTTGCTTATCTTATGGTAACATTGTTTCACACTTAACTTACTTGGATTGTTTCTCGTTCCTTGCTCAACATTATCATTTTTTATATGGTATCAGAGCTTGGTTATCTAATCCTTGTTTTAAGTTTTGTGGTGAAGGTTGCCATTCATTAGAGCACACCTTATTTGGAGACGTTATTGAGAGAAGAAGTTTGTGTTGTGATTTTAACTCTTTTTAACAAATCTTGTGTATGCAGGTTTCATTTTTTTTACTAACCCTCTTTGGAAGGCTTGCCGCCAAAGGGTTTTCTTGGTAAATTTCAATTTTTTTTTGTTTTGGACGGCATGCCGCCAAAACAAAAAGTATTACATGAGTAAATTTTTAAATTTTATAAATTTTTTTTTTATATTCTTCTATATTTTTTTTTGTATGCTCTTGAAAATTTCAAGCATACACCATACATTTTCTTATAGGAGTTTCATCCTTCTAAATCAAATAACTTTTTTTCAAGCACACATTTTTTATATATTATTATTTCTCTATTATCATTACATCTTTTTATAAAAATAAAAAAATAAAAATCTTGAATTGTCTTGGGCGGCTGCGCCACCCCCGCGCCGCTGCGCGCAACCGCCGCCGACTGCAGAGATCCTGCGCCGTCGTGTGCAACCACCGCAGACTGCAGAGACGTCGCACGAAACCCTCTCACTGTCGCAGAGCCCCTCACGCTGCCCCCAGTTTCCATCGCGACCGACGCCCTCTTCACTGCATCGCTGCCTGCCTCTGACGCGAGATCTACCGCTCCGCCACCGCCACTTGTTCTCAACGCCGCCGACACTACGAGACCTGCAACTTGCCCTATTCACAGCCGCACGCACCATATAAACCACCCTTCCACCGCTTCTTGGCGCGGCCCGCGTCCCGGCCACGTGGCAACTGCCGCCTGCGCTGGCAGAGCCTGCATCCTTATCTTCACATTTTTTAATTCTCCAAACCCCGCCTTTTTTCACCGACCTTCACCGACCATCCAATTTTGGCCAATTTTTGCCACGCGGCCGTCGCCGCCATTGCTCCGCTCCTCATACAAAAGTCTCCGCCCAACTTTAAAAAAAAAAAAAGAAAAAACTTGTTTTATTTATTAAAAAAAAACTTTTATAACTTTTTTATCACATTTTTTTTTCTTCTTTATTTTTTTAAAACAAATAAAAATATTAATTAAAAAAAAAAAAAAGATATCTTCTTAATTTTATATATTTAAAAAAAAAACATAAAATAAATTTTTTTTTTTAATTAATAAAATTAAATTTTTTTTCTCATTTAACAATTTTTTTTCAATTAATCTAATTTTCAACTTAAGGAATTTTTTTTTCAAAAAAAGAACAATTTTTTTTCTTAATCATGTCAACATTAATTCCAGAAATTAAACTTAATTATTCTAATTATCATTCTTGGAAAACTCATATCTCATTTATTTTTCATTTTAAACATCTCTTCGAAATAGCCACTGACCATTCTCTTAAACCCGGTTCAGCAGCTACTCAAGATGAGAAAGATACTTGGAAAACTAAAAACGAAGAAGCTTTAGGGTTAATTGGTATTTCCATTATTCCAGATTTATATGTTTTAATTGCTCACTATTCTAAAGCTCATGATGCATGGTCCATCTTGAAAACCAAGTATGACAGTGGCAATGAATACCGCAAAATACAATTGCAAGATCAACTCGAAGATCTCAGGTATGCAGATTTTAAAAGTATGGATGAATTCCTCTTAAAATTTGATTCTCTTAAAAGTCAAATTATGGCTTTAGGTGTTCAATTAGAGGACATTCGTTTAATTCATCTTATTCTTAAAAAATGTCTTCCTAGATAGTTTCAACAGTTTATAACTAATATTCATGCACAGCTTGCTATTCCTACTTTAACTTCTCAGTTAACTTATGTTATTTTTCAAACTTTATTAAGACAGGAAGAAGCTAAGCTAATTCAGTTTGGTACCCTCAAATCAACTGAACATGCATTTGTGTCTAGAAATTCAACTAATAATTTTCGTTCCAATAATACTAATTACAAACAATCTAATTCTAATTCACATAAATCCAACAATGAATTTCATGCCAAATATAATAATAATACCAATCATCCTAATAATACTCGTAATACTAATAATCAAAGGAACCATTCCAGTTCCAAACCTCATTGTTCTTATTGTGGCAAAGATGGTCATCTTGTCAATAATTGTTTTAAAAAGCAAAATGATAAAAAACCTATGAATCATAGTAACAATCATCAAACCTCAAACCATAAAAAAGGTAATTTAACTAGTTCTAATCCTCGTCATGCTTTTACTTGTAGCTTTAATCTTTGTAGAACTTTAGAATAAATTGTTGATAGTGGTGCGTCACAACATGTCACTTGTCATAAAGAAATTTTTGATTCTTTACAACCTGATATTGCTAACATTCCTATTCAGTTAGCTAATAATCAGACTTGTAAAGTTGAAGGACTAGGTGATGTTACTATTCCTAATGGTAAATTGCATGATGTTTTATATGTACCTGACTTGAAAACTAATTTGCTTTCTGTTTCATAGTTATGTCAGAACTATAAAGTTGAATTCTACAAAGATACATGTTATATCATAGATCCTCAAACTCTCAAAGTGATTGCTCATGCTAAAATGGATAATGACAATTTGTTTAAATTCCATGAATTTGCTAGTTCACGATATTCTTTACATACTTATATTGATTTAAATATATGGCATGAAAGACTTGGTCATTTAAATTCTGATTATATTACTTTCATGCAAAAGCATAATATGGTTGATGGCTTGCCTCACATTATTCCTTCCAAGATTGCCTGTACAGGTTGTATGAGTGGTAAGATGCATAGGGAGCCCTTTCCAAGTGGAAAATCATGGCGAGCAACTCATAAGTTGCATCTTGTCCATAGTGATCAAGCTAACTCTCAACCTCATTGGCAGAAAGCCATGCAAGAAGAATATGATTCTTTACTTGCTAATCAAACTTGAGACTTAGTTAAATTACCTCCTGGAAAGAATCTAGTTTCATGTAAATGGTTATACAAAACAAAATTGAATACTAATAATGAAATTAGTAAATTTAAGGCTAGACTAGTTGCTAGAGGTTTTTCCCAAATTGAAGGCTTAGACTATAATGAAACTTTTGCTCATGTTGCTAAAATGCCTACTATCAAATTAGTTCTTGCTTTAGCATCTAAAATTAATTGGCCCATTCATCAAATGGATGTTAAAAGTGCCTTCTTAAATGGTGATTTACATGAAGAAATCTATATGGCTCAACCTCCTGGATTTGTTAAGAAAGGTAGTGAAAATCTAGTTTGCAAATTAAACAAATCTATTTATGGTCTTAAACAATCACCTAGAGAATGGTATTCTAAAATTAATTCTTTCTTTATTTCTCAAGGTTTTACTAGAAGTAAAAATGATCCTAATTTGTATATTAAACATACTAACGATGATATTATCATTGTTATTGTTTATGTAGATGATCTAATACTCACTTCTAGTTCAGACACTTTGATTTCTGATATCAAATTCCAACTTAAACAGAAATTTCAAATGACAGATTTAGGTATCTTACATTATTTCTTAGGTATGAAAATTTTTCAAACTCCTAGAGGTATCTTTGTTTCTCAAAGAAAGTATGCTTATGATCTTTTAGAAAAATTTAAGATGAATGACTCTAACAATGTTTCAATTCCATGTGAATTAGGAACTAAATTGATGAATGATATGAATACTCCTTTTGTTGATGAAACTTTGTATAGACAGTTAGTAGGAAGTTTAAATTATTTAACTCTTACTAGACCTAATATTGCTTATAGTGTTGGTTTAGTTTCTTGATTTATGTCTAAACCTCAACAAACTCATTTTAAAGTTGCTAAACGCATCTTAAGGTATATTAAAGGAACTATTAATCTGGGATTATTTTATGATGCAAACTCTGAATTTACTTTACATGGTTATACTGATTTCGATCTAGGTGGAGATCCCAATGATGGGAAATCCACTTGTGGTTATTTTTTCTTTGTTGGTTCAGGTCCAATTTCTTGGAAAAGCAAAAAAGAACACTCTATTTCCCTATGCTCAACTGAAGCTGAATACAAAGGTTGTACCAATGCCGCTAAGGAAGCTTTGTGGATTCGAAGACTTCTTGACGATTTGGGTCTACCTCAACAATCACCTACACCTATACATTGTGATAATCAAAGTGCTATTGCCTTGGCAAATAATCCAGTTTATCATGCATGCACCAAACATATTTCACTTCAACATCACTTCATTCGAGAACAAGTTGAAGACAATCAAATTATTCTTCTTTATTGTAAAGGAGAAGATCAAGTGGCTGATATTTTAACCAAACCACTTTCTAAAGAGAGATTTCAGTTCCATTGTAAAAATTTGGGTTTACAACCCGTTGAAGTAAACTCCCCAAGTAAAGATTAAGGGGGGGTGTTAGAAAGGTTAATCTTTCCTTGGATATATATTTTAATTGGGATATTCCAAGGGTCCCTACATGTAGTTTGTCCACTTGTACACATGTGGAGGACATGTCATTGTTTGTCCTTTATTCCACATGTAAGGACAACTCTTGTTTATTTCTTTATTTAGTTTATCCTCCTTAAGAGAATTGTGACACTTTGCACACACCTATTATGAATGTGGCATTCATAGAAATGGTAGTTACAAATGCAACTCCTCTCTCATCTCTATATAAGAGATGCTCCTCCTTCTTTCTTCACAAAAACACAACACTCTTAGCACTTGATGTTATTGTATTGAGCTACTTTTGCTCCAACACTCTCTCTCTCTCTTCTCTAGGCATTTGCCTTCATTCATAATACTCACAAGTGGTTTTCTTTGCTTTCCCCTTATAAATCCTTGTCTCCATTGTTGAACCATCTTGGTGTATGCTCTTGGAGTTGCTTATCTTATGGTAACATTGTTTCACACTTAACTTACTTGGATTGTTTCTCGTTCCTTGCTCAACATTATCATTTCTTACACATTCAATAGATGTAAAAGATCATTCCATATTAATCACTTGCAAGTAGTCCGAACTCCATCTACATTGGTGACTTGGTGAATATTGTGAAACTCAAAATATAAATTGAATCCCTTGATTCACATTACGTAGCTTGGTCAATGCTATCACAATGAGCTCTGTATAAGTTTAATCACTTGGTTAACACTGATTGGCTTGATCAACACTAAGTTCACATCACTATAACCATTAACTTGGTGAGCACTACACAACTTAGTTTGCACTAAGGAACTCAACATACACTGAGATGCTCGATTTACACTACTGATCACCAACTTGGTAGAAATTGCTCAGCACAAACTGAATACTAGTCCTTGAACTATGTAAAACTTGAAATGCTTGGTCTGAGAGATATCTGTTCTTATGTGATGTTTTACATTTGAGATGACCTGAGGGTCAAATGTTACTCTTTGATTCTAGTATCATAGATATTAGACTACTATGTTGTTCAGTTAATCATATTGCATGATGATGCCATTTTGAGATGACAGTGTGTTTTATGATGTTATCTGATTATCTAGTATTTGGACATACCTCTAATTATGTTATGTGATGGGTTTAATGCTATGGTTATTTACTTCATTCCTGCATTGCTATGCCTTTTGCGAACGTGATTGATGTAAATAGATTATTTTAATATAATTAAATAAATAGTTAAATTAGGTGATTTAATGCATTTATTGCTTCGGCTATGTTATTATATGCAATTGCACTTGATCGTGTTGTTTAGTGTGCAGGATTATATCCCTGGCAGTGGCACTTGGAGTTAGTGATTCAACCGTTCATATTTTACCAATGTCGCCTTTGTATGGTCAACGTATCCTTAATTAAATGTTTGAATTAAACGTTTCGGTGATTATTAAATCTGAACTCATTTGCATTATGTGATTAGACCAGTAAGCGTGTCTATGCATTTAGAGGTTCGCATTGTCGCAAAAGTTGTTAAGGAGATTTATGTGTTTTTGGGTTTTCGGGCTTTTAAATTGATTTATTTTAATTTTTGGCAGCTTTGCCATAGATGAATTCCTATTTATAGGAATAGCCTATTTTCGTTTGGGTCGATTCAGGGTTTAACTGGATTGGCTAGTTAAATGCCCTAATCGATTATTCACTTGAAAAGTGAATAAGTATCCAAAGAGGAATTTAATTCCTCACTTCTCACTTTTGAATTGGAAAGTTGGAGAGTAAAACCCAAAATCCTCTTCATGAGGATTTACTGTTTTGTTCGTTGTGGGAGCTATGGGCGTGGGATCATCGCGAGGTTGAGCTCGTTCGATCTAGCTCGGGGAAACCTTGGATTGCCATGATTTTTAGCTACTTCTGTGAGATATTTATTTTATGGTTCAGATTCCCGTTTTGCCCTTTTGGCTGTGAGGTAGGGCTTTCCTGTTTTATTG
>CM053786.1:170798575-170836075 GCA_028749045.1 Cupressus sempervirens | reverse complement strand
ATATTTTATTATTTGAAACTTATAGTTGTTTTTGAAGCAGTGTGCTAAGAACACTTTATACATAAATCCATTAGAAAATAAGTAATAATTACTTACTAAACTCATAATTTCACAAACCTTACATTTATTGAAAGCTAAGAACATTTTTAAGAAACCCTTTTTATTTCATCAACATTTGGTGACAAAAAAGTCATCAGCTACATGTTTAAAGTAAAAAACACACGAGAACAAGACAAAAACACATTTTTTGGATGTTTTTAAAGTTGACCATATAGGGTTGGTATAAAAAGTTGGAATAGATTTTGAAATGCTTCGAGGCATTTCAAAACTACATATTTTTTAGATCGCCACTTTTTGGCACACCATGATCCTGCACATACCCAAAAATTGTATTTGATCTTTACTCAATCACCAAGAGATAATATAATTTGTAAGTACATATTTTTGCACACTTATTTTGGTATGAATAGTTTCAATTGAATTTTTCTAAGGAGAGTGAGTCTACTCATGATGATAATAGCTCCATTTATTGGGTCTTTAGAGGAGAGAGACCTACAAAATATTAAATGGTTGGGTAGGAAGAAGATGGTCATGTGAATGGGTGATCAAGCAAGTTGCAAAAATTAGGATGACAATTGCAAGTAGTTTCATTAATTTGATAAGGAAATTAACTTTGAAAGTGGGATGATCAAAATTGGTGTGTCCATCCTTATGATACATGTCTCTGTCTCATAATAGAAAATTACCTCAAATGATGAGTGATAAATCATTGAATATATCAAAAATCCAAACAACATTCACCTACAACACATTTGAAGGACAAAATTATTATACAAATATAATTTGGTTGAAAAAGCCATGAGCTATGTGGCTCAACATTGGGGCTATTCCACTATCTAGTAGTGGAAACTCTTTACGTTAAATATGAAGATCATGAAATTAAAAAAGATAACTATTAGAGATCTATATTTTTGTTTTAGTGATAAAAAATATACAGTCTAATTTGAAGAAAAGTAATAGTCTTAAATGTATATGATAATATAAAATAAACAAGAGTACTAGTTGTAGCATTATAATTCTAGTATTACTAATTATGTTAAACAAAATGTTCAATAAAAAAAGTATGAAGTAACATAAATGGATCATCTACTCGATCCTATTATGACTTGATGTGAATGCATTCTATCATTATCTAGATGATATTATGCATGAGATCTTTACTCAATCACCAAGAGATAATATAATCTATAAGTACAATTTTTTTGCATTCTTAGTTTGGTATGAATAAATTTGATTGAATGCAAGGATAATTGCTTGTGTGAATTCAAGACATGAATGATTAATTTAATTTAGAAAAATAACTATGTAAGTGTGTAAGTATGCATGTAAAGTAGTTCACATAGTGAATTTATTTACATACATACATACACATATGCATACAATAATCATAATCAATTATCCTTGAATATGACCAAAGCTATTATATATGAACAAAAGATACATGTTTAGAAGGAAAAGAAAAGACCATTTACATGTTAGAATGAATTCTAATGATACTACATTGGGGGAGTATCCTAAAAATTAGAGAGTACTGATAGGTTGCATTCATGACTATTCTTGTCATTGATGTAAAAATAGAAGTATATCCGTGAAGACTAGGAGAACAATAGTTAGATATCTTACTGGTACGGACAATGGTTTAATTTTTTGGTGATGTACAGTTAAGGATGTATTCCAGACAATGTCTTGATGACATGGTTAACTGTACAGAGTCTAATTTGATGGAATACATAAGTTACACCTAATTTAGTAAGAGCAATATAGAAAAAAAAAGTATTGGAAAACAATATTTTGATGATTGATTGATATCTTTCATCAGAGATGTAATGAAGATATGTGCATTCACATAGTGACTGAACATAGTTGTGTGGTGACATCAACAAGTGTACAAGCCCTTGTATTGCACGTGTGAATTTTTGTATAGAATGTGAGCCACGAGTGCTATTATAATTGTGAATTAATTAATTATCTTATTTTAATTAATTGGGAAAGACACAAGGCCGAATCAAGGAATTATTATGAAGATATAGTATAAAGGATTTTTTTCCTTATTTATAATTTATCTTGGATCAAAGGATCAAGTTGGATGCGAAGTAAATTGTGAAGTGTGAAAAGGAGAAGAATGCTTATTGAATGTGAGTAAGTGATCCAATGGATTATTGGATGCGTATATGAGATTTGGTTACAAGATATGATTGAGTAGAAGTCTAGTTGGTAGGATAGAGAAAGAGAAACAAGTCCGTTTCAGTTCTATTATTCTATAAGGAATAATATAGAGATCATTTAGATAGAGGGTTCATTAGTCTGAACCTTGAAGCTATTTGGGAAATGGGTCTAGTTGTTTCTCACAACACCTAACAAGGTTGGAATCTCCTAACAGGGAGTCATATGTACTGAATTTTGTAACAGACTCCTAACAAGGTCTACTCTCTAACAAGGAATATTTATATTAGTACACCATCTTGTGGGTACTATCTGCACTAAGATTTTTCCCTCTCATAAAGGTTTTCCCTAGTTAACATATCTAGTGTTAATTGTGTATGAGTATCTTGTTGTGGTTTTAGTTTATATTACTCACATGGTTAAGTTATTTTTAAATTGATGATTGTGATAATAGTTGGATAATTGATTCACCACCCACCCCCCCCTCTCAATTATATTAGTGTACTATATATTCTATCAATTATTATCAAAGCATTAGGTCCTTGAAGACAAGGCTTAACAGTGTTGGGAGATCGATGGTAAATATGTTTAGGAAGGATAGTCCAAGATTTCATGGGGCATGTTAGAATATATAGCTCACTGATATAACTAAGAGGTAGGGGGGGATTGAATCAGTTATCCAACTATTACCACAATCATTAACCCTAAAAAAATTAACCATCAGAGTAATATAAACTGAAACCACAACAAGATAATCTTACACAATTAACACTAGATATGTTAACTAGGGAAATCCTTGATCAGAGGGAAAAGCCCAATGGGGATGGTACCCACAAGATGATGTACTAATATAAATATTCTATGTTAGAGGATAGAACTGGTTAGGATTTTGTTACAACATTTAGTACATATGAGTCCCTATTAGTAAACTTTGAATACCTGTTAGGAGATTCCAACTCTATTAGGAGTTGTGGAAGACAGCTAGATCCATTGTCCAAATAACTTAAAGGTTAAGATCAATGAACCCACTATCTAAATGATCTTTGTATTATTACTTGTAGAATAATAGAACTAAAATGTACTTCCTTCCTCTGTCTCTGTCCTATCAACCAAACTTCTTCTTCCTCAGATGTTGTAACTATATCTCAAACTTGATCGCTTGGATTGATTACACGCATTTAGCAAGAATTATTATCCTTCTTATTCTATGCACTAATAGTTTGCATCCCACTTGATCCTCTCCATCAAGATAACTTAAAAATAAGGGAAAAAAAATTCCTTTTTATTATATCTTTATAATAACTTCTTGAGTCGGTCTTGAAGCTTTCCCAATTACTTAAAGTAAGATAATTAATTAATTCACCATTACTATAGTATTGTTAGCTCATATTCTATACAAAAATTCACATGTGTGAAACCACATCTTGCACACATGCTAGCATCACCAAACGATTTTCATCTATTACTATGTGTTTGCACATCTTCTTCATTATATCTCAGATGAAAAATAGGAACAGATCATCTGAACTCTATTTTCCAATGCTCTATTTCTACACTACTTCTAGTAAATGAAGTGTAACTTTTGTACACTATCGAATCTCACTTAGTTCTCTTAACCACATCATCAAGATAACCTCAAAAACATGTCCTCAACTATGTATCATCTAAAACTTCCTTAGCTTCTGTGCATCATAAAATTACTAACTACTATTCTTCTAGTCTTTATAGAATTACTGCTATATTGACATCAATGACAAATATAGTCATGAATGCAACATATCAATACTCTTCAATTCTTAGGATACTCCCCCAATTTAGTATCATTAGCATTCATGTGAAAAATTTGCCCCTTTGGCATGGTTACATCATTGGCTTCCTTTATTGGACTAGCATATGGAACCTTTATATCCAACCATTTGTTATAAATTGGGGAATGTGGTTTATGCTTGACATTCAAGTGATGCATCTGCATATGCAATTTTATCACGTTGGAAAATTGTATTTGATCCTACTAGCTAGGAACAATTGATTGTTCCTTTTATTGTACCTAATCTAATGATAGTTCTATAGGAATTTATAATCAACCCAATTATTCAATAACATGACCAATTTAACTAGGTTATGGCTCGAGCATGTGATATTCCCATTTATCATATGGTATTTTCCTCTTCTTCTCTATGGTTAAGAGCATACCCCCAAAATGGGAAAAGTTCACAAGAAATTTAATAAAAACATATCATAGCATATATTTTAAGAAAGAAACAAGTCAAAATTATGGCTTCTACAAGGGAAGGAGCCTCTTGATAATAATATTTACACATAAGAAAAATTTGCTTTGTCAACTCCTTACACTCAACTCTTCACTAAAGTTATTCTTCTAGTAGTGAGAATCATTGCTACAAATTCCTCAGAGCCAAGGAACCTCTAACCTATGGTAAATTTTTTTGGAGATGTGGGAGAAGTTGCTATAGGATTCATTACTTCATAAAATTCTTCATGACATATTGATGCCCAAATTAAAAGTAGTAGTAGATACTTGGGATGTAGAGATCACAAGGGCATGAGAACAAATTCCTATAGAATAGTCATCATATTAGGTATAATAAATGAACAAGACACACATCAAAAATATGTAGATGAATCTCACATTCATCCATTAGTAAAATATAACATTCATTCATTATCACATGAAGTTAAAAAAAAATTATGAGCATCCATAAAACAGTCCCATAATGTCAAAAGTTAACATCTAACATTAGTTCATCATTTAGCATTCATTAACTATAGCACATAAACAAATAATGTTCAAAAACATGTGAAATAAGGTATTTCAACATGCCTCAACAAATTATGATTTAATTTTGGATCACATACCCGATTAGTTTGGAATTTTTTGCTCACCAAAAATCATAAAATGTAAGAACAACTAAGCCAGAAAGAGCTTTAAAATATGATTATCATGAACCAATCATGTTTTTTGGCTCTTTTGACATAATTTTTCTTACAATTTTTTTGGCTCAATATCCAACTGCTCATTATGTGTTTTGAAAAATTATTCTTGGACTGTGAGTCAGGAAAAAGAGAAATATCAAACTTCAAAAGGATGTACATAAATGCAATTAATTTTTAAACTTGAATTTTATCAACTTACAAAGAAAACCATAGAATTATAAAAATAATTTTGGTTTGTACTATTTTAAAATCATAGTTACAAATGATAAAGTTATATACCTTTGGTTCAGAGAGCACAAATAAGGGAAACAAGGTATTGCAGAAAGTGCAAGCTCAATTGCCCCTCCCCCCCGCCCACCACATGTGGATGTCACTATTAAGTAGATAATAGTTACATACATACATACATTCTTAACTTCTACTTAACTATGTCCAAGGTGTTTGCACATTGGAGCCATACTTTGCCTACCAAGTTTCCTACATACCTACACTAGTACATTTAACCTCAATTTTTTACCAAAATTTTTGACCATCAACTAAATAAATTTAGGGTGGTTGAAATGTAAAGGCAAAAATTCCTTTTTTCTACATATAAGACCCATGTTGGTCAACATTTTGACCAACACAAGGCTTATACATCCACAAAGGAAGAAAACATGTGTTGTTTTAGGTCTTTCCCATGCCCGATTTCATTTCAAGTTTTCTCTAAATTTTTGCATGGTTTTTGCAGAGGGTAGGGCTGATCTTCAAAGTGAATCTGCCCCTTGCTATGACAAAAAAAAAATGTGGGCTGGTCTTGAAAGAAAATCTGCACCCTGCACCCCTGGTCGAGCTTCTTCTAGAAAACGTGGGCTCTCTTTCCTATCTACTCAATCCTCATCATGAAGTTTATTGCATTTGAGGAGGGTTAGTGCACTATTTGCCAGGTATTTCATTATCTTAATACCCATAGTTAGAATATAGAATATACAGTTGCACATTCTTTCCCTTTCTATAGAATTGAACTTAATTGGAGATTTAATTGTAGTGTTTTTTTGAGATCAAGTTTTTAAGTTGATTGTATCTTAAAAATATGAGATCTTTTTAAAATAGTTTGTAACAATTTGTTTATATTATTTCTATAATAGATCATAGAATATAATAAATCTTACACAATTGAATTAAGAAGTGTATGATTATTACAATTAGATCTCTCCAATGAACTGTCATCAGAAAAAGGATGTGTCAGATATTTATTTTATTAAGCATGGATTAAGTAACTACACGCCCAAACATAATCAATCTGCCTAATTATTTTCAAAAGAATCTTGCAATTAGTTCCATCTTTTCTTGTTAAGATCCAAAACTTGCTGCAGTAATCTCCTAAATCAAAAAAATAATTCAAGTCTATTAAGGCATTAACTACTAATTGGAAAGGTTTTGAATAACTAAAAGTTCACCTGAAGATCACTACAAAAAACTTAGGAAAATTCTTTGCTAAGATGTAGGTTAGAGAAAGACGTGTGCTTGAATTACTTCTGGACAAGATGCATAAAGGTTAATTTTGTAAGGAGTCAATACATTTTTTTGATTGATATTTGATTTCTTGATTCTATTGCATCTTAAACAAGGATGATTATAAGGGATTGTGATGGTCCAGGTGACTCTTTTTTCTATCCATTATGGTGGGTGTTTCTACTACCTATTGGCATGGTGGTATCCTGGACCCAAAAGCACCTAGATTGGTAATACATACCCAAACTTCAAGAAGGAAAGCCTCTGGATTGCATATGTCTCCTCCATGTATTGCTCTATAACAACCTTAAGCACTGTTAGGTATGGAGATCTCCATGTTAAGAACACTGGAGAAATGGTTTTGACTATAGCATACATGTTCTTCAATCTTGGGTTACAAGCCTACTTGATAGGCAATATGACCAATCTTGGTGTCCATGGCACTAGAAGAACATTTAAATTTGTAAGTATATGCAGTAATAGTATTAATTAGGATGCATATTAATAACCTAGTATATTGGTTTTCTATGTAATTGCTGATGGAGTGCTATGTTAGATGGGGTATAGAGAGATGCAATGAATGTTGCCTCAGATTTCTGTGATAGAAGTAAACTACCACATACACTAAAAAAAGAAATTCTTGGACATATGAGGCTCAAGTTCAAAATGGAAGCTTTGCAGCAGCAAATTGTAGCAGGCCTTCCTAGGGTAATTCAGTTTGCCATAGCTCAACATTTGTTTTACTCAACAACACAAAAAGTCTATCTCTTTCATGGAGTTTCAGATGATTTCATTACGCAGATGGTAAATTAATCACGTTTTGCTAAAAATTTGTCAGTGTGGGTTTAGAGATTTCCACAATCTATGTTTATATCATTTAATTGTTTTAGAATTTAGTTTGTGTAATTTTTTATATCAACATTTCATATTACATTCTATGATATATTAATCAGAATGTTAAGAGAATGAAAGAATATGTAAGATTATAAGATTGTAAGGTTTACAAATAACAATCATTTCCTTTGCCTCATAAATGGATTAATGATTACCTCTTAGGGCATATGCACTGAGTTGTGGTGCCAAAAAGGTGACAAGCCTTTTTTTTTTCATTTTTCAATAGCGTGCACACGCTATTGTGCATACGCACTATGGTTTGGGTTACCCAAACCATAGTGTGTACGCACTATAGTGTGTACGCACAATAGCACATACACACAATAGAGCGTACGTGATATTAAAAAGAAAACTTTTTTATAAATGATGGGTTGTACACCCGTGACCCATCATATTAACAGTGATTTTTACTGTTTATAAGGTCAGCGCGCACGCAAGTTGGAAAACAATTCATTTTCAACATCCCTTGCCAATATGCCTCCTCGCTGACAAAATCCAAGATCACCAACACGCCAACGCCGATGCCGTATGTAATCTAAACTTGACTTTGCATTATTTTATATGTTTTTCATATTGTTTTATAGGGTTTTTACAATTTTTATTTAGATTTGTTTATTCATTTGGATTTCAATTGATTCTTTATTAGGAAATGTCCATAATCAGACGGCAAATCCACAAAACCCTCAAGAACCTAAAGAACCTCAAAACCAAAATCCACAAAACCCTCCTGAAGAACAACAAATTCCACAACCCGAACCAATTCCAAGACCTCCACCAGGCACACAAGAAAATATATTAAATGAAATTGAGATAGGCAAAATTGAATTAGAAGGACTCATTGGTCGGTTGAAACAAGCTGGACAAACCAATCCAATGAGGGCTCAATTGGCATCATCCCTCGAATCCATCAAGACCTAGATAGCCTTAGTTACTGGTTAGTTAGATGTTTGGCGGGTTAAGAGGGAAGAGCAAAAAAGATTTTATGCAAATAAATTGTCATATGAAGATGTTAAAAAAAAGAAATACCAAAAGGTTCAATATGTGCATTATTTAGAAAACCCAGTGAGCAAAATACTGTTAGAGAGGGTACTAAACGGTTCCCCATCCATTGGTTTATACATGATGCTATGAGAAATCATTTTTGGGATAGACGGTGGATGGTTTTTGATGCCCCTCCTTGCAACAATCACGAGGTCCCAATGTATTTTTTGAAGAAATTATATTGTGAGTTTGTCCTTGGGGAGATCCCCAATCATTTTGATCTATTAGACTCCCAGGGTAGAGGTGGGGGGTCATCATTCGAGAGGCCGGGAGCATGTCGTGACCCTAATGTAGTTAGGGCACCTATGGTCAAGCCACAGTGTGAGCATGTGACTATTCCTTCAGTTGTGAAGGAACATGTAGAGGCCAACACTCTAGGGACCATTAATGCTTTGACGCAGACCCTCATCCATTCCACGGGCCCATTAGTTGAGGGGGAGCCTTCTGTGCATCGTGGTCACATGTGCACTTCATGCGGATCCCTATGCACATTTGGCACTCATGCTGGAGATGCTGCGGATGATGGGCTCGTCACTGATCATTTCTTGAATGAAACATTTGGCATTGACACACAGGTAAATTACAATTATAATTTACTAATTTTATCACATTTCATATGTATAGTGAATGATTAATTAATTAGCATCTATTGACATTGTTCAAAATTCAGGGTCAGAGTGTTGCCGAGCCTAGCAGCGATGCTCCGACCCCATTTTTTGTCCCCTCCATGAGTCTAGAAGTATGTATCGATTTAATCATTTAAATTAATACATATATTTATTAAGTTATCATATTAAGGATTGACAAAAAAAATTATGCATGTGCATCAGTTCTCCACAGGACCCTCAACCTTTAGTATGGACTCAGAGCATAGACATCGTACGAGCTTCGTACAGGTATAGTTGTTTCATGTTAATTTAATTCATTTGATTATATTTGTTTCGTGTTTCATGTTACATGTAACATGTATTGTATGACATGCAGCTCATGATGTCAGACACACCTCCTCATCTCCGACAGTCTGTTGATCATGGAGTGGCCACAGCTATGGCTAGCTCACAGCCATTGACTGAGGTATGAAATAATTTTCTCTATTTTAGTTGTTGTTTATAATAGTTGGTCTCAAAATTTCTAATTTTATTTATAAGTGATTATATTTATTGAATTTTTGTAGGGTCTCGTCACGCTTGATCGTCCACGAGCCTTCGAGGTGGACGTACAGAGTGACTATTTGATGGCAGTAAGAAAATAATTGATTTTGTTTGTACATATATTTGATTTCAACATATAATAAATACTGATTCATATCTACTTTGTTTGTATCAGCTCGAGTTGGAGAAGAGCCTCAACAAGAGGACGAGCGAGTGTGTCAGGAGGACCCTATCATCTCCACCATCTCTCTCGACATGACGACAGAAGACGTCGAGAGATTTGTTTCCTTCCCCTCGTGGGAAGGAAAAGATATAGTTGATCTAGACATATATATATAGGCATCAGTGGACATATTCGATACACATTTGATGTATATGACATTTTATATTTGATGTATGACATTTATTTGATGTATGACATTATTTGACTTATGACATTATTGGTTAATATATGATATGTTTTTTCATATGCGACATTATTGGTTATCATAATATATTATGTGTTTGTTAATGTACATGACATTATTGGTTATCATTTTATATTATATGTTTGTTCATGTATGACATTAAATAAGATATGTTCGTGTATGACATTAAATTAGATATGTGCATGTATGACATTAAATTAGATATGTTTATGTATGACATTAAATTCAATACCTAATATGTTTAAAACTTTGATAGAATATTGAGTAACAATAAAATTTATCACTATTTAAGCATAAGTTAATCATTTGCAATATGTCATCGTCATATGATTTATGATCTTGTTCATGCTTAAAGTTTTCCTTCTCTATCATTTGTTTATCAAGTTTAATTCAATACCTAATTAGTTTGAATTTTTGATACAATATTGATTAGAAATAAACTTTATCAGTCAAGATCGATTAGGACCTCCTAGCAATAAACTTTATCAGGCAATATTCGTGGACCTCTAGGCAATTGGTCACCTAAATGAGAACCTTGAGATTTATTAGGAACTCCATGAAAGAAATCAGTAGCTTGAGAAGCTCTCCATTTGTCAAGCTTCAATACATAACCACCATTCTTTATCATCAATTAAAAAATTTCAGAGATAGTAGAGAAAAGATGGATTATTTGCAAAAAAAGTCATTTTAAATATCATAAATGTAACATAATCGCTGATAGTTTTCTGTTTTTTCATACATTAATGATTGTAACATAATCACCAGTTCATTGGAATGCATTGTTATTATTCTATAGTAACTAGATTAAGGTAAAAATAAAAGTTTAATAAATAGTTGTTATTATTCTTACATTGTTGGAAATAGGGGCAGCATGAAGGATCTTTGATATTTTCCAAAATGGTGTTCCCAAATGCACACAATGCCACCAAAGACTCCAAACTTGGATTTACCTTCAACAATTGTTTCCTCCACCTCTACACACCTTAAACAACTTCAACCAATATGTTTCTAAGGTTTCCAAACCAACAAATCTTCAGTAGATACAAAAAAAGAGGAAGAGGGATTCTTTTTTTAGTTTTGTAATAATGGTAGAGGGAAAATTATAAACATTTTTTTCATTTTTAGATTGGGCTTTCTGCGTGAATAAGAACGATAGTTTGTGAATTGTTATCTTTTATCAGAGAGGAGATGCAATATATTTCAAATCTTTGTATTTAAATATATTCATTTGAGATGTGTTGTTCTTTCTACCAGTTTGGTTATCTCTGATAAACTTTATAGAGTAAATTGTGTTTGTGCATATAAGGAAAACTTTGAGTTTCGTGTATCACACAATCTAAAATAAATCATTTTGATCTTTCCCCTTGATTTACTGATTGTGAATATTTAATTTAGAATCTTTGAGTTCTTAGTTTTTATTTTCTTATTTGTAAATTCTCTCATCTACCTCATGTCTATGGATAGATGATAGCTTGCCTTCTGTGCCTTCCGATTAAAGGCATACGATCAATGTTATTCACTGAATATCCTTTGAGGGAGCTGTAACTTTATATGCAAGATATATCATTATTGAAAATCATAAGAAAAGACTCAATAACAACACATTGCTTAAGTTTCTTCAAAAATATACCAAACCCAAAGATCCATTTTGCATTATAAACTTATGGTTGCAACATTTTGGCATCATTTGGAATGAGCTAGTTTGTATTGCCAACACCAAGATCCACCATCTCAAAAAAATTAGTTACGCCTTTGACAAGAGAATGGTTGGGGAAAGACATGTTTAGAGTGTTATCTTTGTAGTCTAAATATAGGCTCACTAAAATTTCATCTACAATGAATACACTTCCATGTTCTTCTTCAAAGATAAATATCTCCAACACCAAATAAGTACTAAGCACTTCATCCTCGTATTCCACTTGGAATAATTCCATTAATCCTGTTATGGGATGGCATAAAAATGTATAAACCTTCTTCATATTTCTTTTGAATTTCTTCATGATCCTCCAATGCTTCTAGTAGCAACCTTTCTTCTTGATGTGGTGTATAATCAAATGAGAAAGCCTCATATTCTATCTGTCTGTTAGGGTGAGGAATATCTTTTATCTTCTCTCCATCAATCCCTTCTTGCTTGTGTTGATCTATCAAGTTTCTTGGATTAACATCAATGGTTGGAATGATATTAGAAGCTTCAAATATAAAAGAATCAAATTCTAGAAAAGGGGCATCCATTGAAAAACTTTCATTAATTTTATTATCAACAAGTTCCTTCTCAATAGGAGGAACAGCTAAGAAAGTCACCAAATCAGTTGGCTAAGAGATGTGTTCATTGTCATATTCAACATGAAAATGATAAGCTCCTGCACTGTTAGAAAATATCCCTTCAACAACATGAGGTGTTTGAAAGTCTCTTTGATTGACAATCATTAAATTTTTATAATGAAAAAGAAAGGGGGATGAAGGTTTTTCTTCTTTCTTTTCAACCTTATTTTGTAAAGGCATCTTTTTGGGATAAAGATTATGATAATTTTCAGATTGTGTTGCCTTCACATAGCTTGAATTTTTATATTTCATTCTACTAATCAGCATAGCATCATCTATCTTGGCAACTTCTTTTTTAGCATCTTCCAAATTATGCATTTCTTGGAGTTTTAACTAGAATTTAATTTCAATTTCTAAAGATACACAATTGCTTATTTTCAGTTGGTTAATAGGATGGAGGAATTTTTCTAGTACATCTATTGAATCTATATACAAAATCCCTCATAATTTCACTCTTCCTCATTTTAATTTGAAAGAAATCTATTAATAACTTACCAACATCAGCTGTAGGCTTAAATATCTAAATAAATCTTACCTTGAGATCATTCCAACAAGTGACACAACCATCCTACAAATTCTAAAACCATTTAGCAACACTCTCAATAAAGCCACGAGAAAATAATCTGATGAAGACATCCTCTTCTTGCACGCCAAGAATTCCACAAGCAATTGTAACTTCTTTGATGTGGTCATCTAGATCTTGTATTTTTCCTCCATCAAGTGTTGGGATGATTTCTCTTGACCCTTGGGTAAAGATGAATACTAGACAAAGAAAAGGGCCCAATATGAGCTTCCCATGGTTCTCTCACAACCAAAACCATTGTATATAATGAAACCCTCTATTCAAATATTATACAAGATAAAATACAGAGTCGCCAATTTCGCATGAATAAAGGATAGCTAAGGATATCTAATCCTGCACTGATCTTTGTTTTTGAATCCCCAAAAAAGCTGCCAAAAATTTGTTAGTGAACATATTTGTCTCCTTCACAAATTCTCACAAGCTTAACTCCATTAACCTCTCATGGATACAAATAAGCCACAACATTTGGATAAGTGTGAGATGGTCACTTCCCTCTGAATTGGCGTGCCTAAGATATGCCCCGTCAAAGATCGCAACCCTATGGCATTTAGTGACCCTTAGGGACATTTCGGATTGGTGTGCCTGAGAACGTTCGAGCATTGAAGGGGATAGGACGAGGTTGGGGATAGGGCTTACCCGGCCACTTGGAGCTAATGGAGAAAACAGTTCAATCCCATGATGAAAGGTGAGAGAGATTTGGCAATTGGCAACTTTGTACTGGCCGACACTGCAAGTTTCAACATCACCCGAGATGGCATTGTAAAACAAAAATGGAGTGTGATCTCCAAAAAGTGAGAGATGTTATTGTAGGTCTCTGCAACATGGTCCTGTAGGAACTAGAATCACATCCATACCTCGCACGAGCTCCGAGATATGCCCCGTCAAAGATCGCAGCCCTATGGCATTTAGTGACCCTTAGGGACATTCCGGATTGGCGTGCCTGAGAACATTCCAGCACTGAAGGGGATAGGACGAGGTTGGGGATAGGGTTTACCCAGCCACCTAGAGCTAACAAATCAGACAGTTCGATCCCATGATGAAAGGTGAGAGAGATTTGGCAGTTGACAACTTTGTACTAGCTGACACTGTAAGTTTCAGCATCACCCGAGATGGCATTGAAAAACAAAAATGGAGTGTGATCTCCAAAAAGTGAGAGAGGTTATTATAGGTCTCTACAACACGGTCCTGTAGGAACTAGAATCGTATCCATACCTCACACGAGCTCCGAGATATGCCTCGTCAAAGATCGAAGCCCTATGGCATTTACTGACCCTTAGGGACATTCTGGATTGGCGTGCTTGAGAACGTTCCAGCACTGAAGGGGATAGGACGAGGTTGGGGATAGGGTTTACCTGGCCACTCGGAACTAATGAAGTAGATAGTTTGATCCCATGACGAAAGGTGAGAGAGATTTGGCAGTTGGCAACTTTGTACTAGCCGACACTGCAAGTTTCAGCATCACCTGAGATGGCATTGTAAAACAAAAATGGAGTGTGATCTCCAAAAAGTGAGAGAGGTTATTGTAGGTCTTCGCAACATGGTCCTGTAGGAACTAGAATTGCATCCATACCTTGTACGAGGTCTGAGATATGCCCTTTCAAAGATCGCAGCCCTATGGCATTTAGTGACCCTTAGGGACATTCCAGATTGGCGTGCCTAAGAATGTTTGAGCACTGAAGGGGATAGGACAAGGTTGGGGATAGGGTTTACTCGGCCGCCCAGAGCTAATGGAGTAGACAGTTCGATCCCACGACGAAAGGTGAGAGAGATTTGGCAATTGGCAACTTTGTACTAGCCGACATTGCAAGTTTCAGCATCACCCGAGATGGCATCGTAAAATGAAAATGGAGTGTGATCTCCAAAAAGAGAGAGAGGTTATTGTAGGTCTCAAAAAAGAGAGTTTAAAAATGCAAAAATAGCGGGGGGTCCTTTGTATGGTTTGGGAGTTTGACCGTTAAAACGAGAAATTGTCCTAGTAGTAAGTGCTGGTAACAGTTTTGAAATTTGATTGTTGAGTGTTGAGAAACCTCAAGTTTGGGATTTTTCTTGTTGTTTTGAGTCTATAATAACCATTTCCATCTGAAAATTTGAGTGTTGAAATCATTTAAGAAGTATTTGCATAGTTTTCCCTAAAATTTGAGTGCATAAAAAGGGGTATGTGATTGCTCCCAAGGTGGATTTAGTGTTTTCTCCAAACAAGAGTTGCATTTTATGTTTGAAGTCATCTAATATAACCAAATTGAAGGTGTTTGAACCATTTTGGGGTTCTAGAGACGTTGCAAAGTAAGAGTTCTAGAAAGCCCTAGGGTAAAGGGGCTAGAAAGGAGGGTTTTGTAAAAACCATTGTAAAGTTGATCATGAGACCAAAAAAATAGAAGAATCCTTGCATTTGAGTCATGTCTTAAGACTTTTTTGGGTCATGGGAGTTCCAAAAGTCAAGGGATTGTGAGTTGCTTTGTAAATGGCCTCAAACTAAGCCTAGTTGGCAGACTGAAATAGCCAGTTTTGAGTAATATTTTACAAAACAAGTGTAGTTGGTTTTGGAGTATATTTTAGAGTGAGGAAAAGGGTATTTTAATCACCCAATAGTTTAGGAAGTTCTGTGGAAAATTTTGGAGAAAACAGCAAATTAGTGACTGGCAAGGGCTAGTTGGAACAAGCCTAGAAGAGGCAAAATTGAGAAAGTGTAAGAGATGAGTTGCTGAGAGTGTGCAAGGAGTTGGAACATGTTAGATGAGATTTTTTGAGATGATCCAAGGTGTTGAGGCCATGGTTTGATGCCAAGGATGAGTTTTGGTACTTGCATAGGGTGTTCCAACCAAGCTACAAATGCATAGGATAGGACCTTGTAAGGTACTTGCAAATTATGGTTCTAATGCCGACAAAATAGAACTCCCACCAAACTTGGAAATTTACCTTATCTTTAATGTCAAGGACTAAGTTCAATATAAAGGGCCTACATTCATAGAAGGACAAACAAAATCAAAGGTTGAAGAAGTCACTATCCCATTATAATCTCAGCCAAAAGCTGAAAAGGTTATGGATTCAAGAATCAAGAAGAAGACTTGTCATGGCACCTATATGGAGAATCTTATCAAATGGAAGGATCAACCAGAATTTGAAGTAACATGGATAGATGAGAGTGATTTTGGAAAGAAAGGTATTCCTACAAAATTCCTTCAGATTTATCCACCATGAGTTCTTTGTCACATGGGGAGAATGGTGCAAGAGCACCTAGTGAGTTTGAAAATGATGATGCAACTACTGTAGATGATGCAAATATTGATGAGTTGTAAAGCGAGGGGGAGGAAATAACTATTGAATCCTTCCTAAAAATCAATGGCTTATTAGATGAACCAATTAACACTTTGTTGAGGAGTTATGGACAAAATATGTTCAATGCTCTAATCCCTAGATTAGGAAATATTCTTACTTAATAAGTGTAACCCCAAGCATTGTCACCATAGTTGGCAACAAATGGTGAGAGTCCCAATCAACTAGTGAAAAAAAAGACTAAGTTGATGGAGCTGAATCCTACATTACACACATCTCCTAGTAGTGGACAGGAGAATGTTGGGATTGGGAGCATAACACCTATTCCCTTTCCCAATTTTATGGACAATTGATGGGAACTCAAGTAGATGGGAGAAATTCCAATTTTTTTGAAGCGATAAAGTTTTGTGATGTATTTAGAATATCTAAGATAGACTTATTTTTTATGTGAACTAAACCATTCTTACATTACTATTTAAATGTATTTGTATTGTTATAATAGTTTGATTGTTGGTCATGGTGTACTACTAGCATACCTAAAATTTTAATTAATTTTTTTGGTAAATTAAGTCGAGAGATATCTAATTTAAAATATGTAGGGTTTAGAAATATAAATAGTTCATCATAGAAATATTATAGAATTAATTTATTTTAAATAATAGAAATAATCATAAAAAATAGATAGAAATAAAAAATAATAATTTTATACAAAAAGTTTTAATTTATTTTAAATAATTAAATAGTAGAAACATCATTGAATTAATAATTTAGTAAAATCATAACAAATAGACACTAAACAATCCCAAATTCAAACATACGAAGGTCCAACTAGAATAATGACTTTAAATAACCAAATACCAAATCCAAACAAAGGAAATGGGACTTTTACCTTAAATGAATAAATTACATGAAGAAGGGTGGCTGGCTGTTTGGGAATCTACTTATTTTTCTTCTCTCCCTCCTGTCATCCAAGAGAACATGCAATGAAAGAAAAATATTGTCACAATAAGAAAATATGAAAAATATTGTTCTAGCTTTAAAAAGATTGGAGACATCAAAACATAAAATCTATGATTTAAACTAAATCTCATCACTTACGCATCATAACAATACGGTCCACCTTAGTCATGTGGACAGTCTTGGGGAAGAGGTTGCGACAATGTATTTGGATCCAGTTGATCACTCTTTCTCTCTCTCCCTCTCTCTGTATTCAATCTAATGAGCCAACTGGATCTGCTCGACATTTTAATGTCTCAAGTATTGCCTCATGGTCTGACTCGCGAACTTTCCAAAGATTCTTATTATGTGGTTTTCCACCATATTTTATCAAGTGGACATTTGATGTGACAATAAGATTTGAATAATGAAGAATCTTCCTCTCTGTTTGCCAATCCTCGAATAACCACAAGTTAGGGTTCTTCATAGAATATCGTCTAAGCCATGTGCCGGTTACAACCACCGCACCGACATGGTACTCTAAACCTTCACCATCTATAACCGAGTGATCCAATTTTTTTTGGCTTGAACACAATGACACAAATAATAATCTGTCCCTTCTTCATTGTCTTCAGGTGCAATAACAACAAAAACATGGCCTGCAGTGACAAATGTACAAAATGTGGTCATTAATTCAAAAAATACTTGGGTAAAAGTTATAAAGTTACATATTGAAATTACAAACATATATAAATATATATATTACCAGGTTGCACTAGATCATACAAGTGGTCAAAGTCAATAGACGATTCCATCTGTACCATTTATAGTGCTTGTGGGGGACGATAGGTGTTAATTGCGTCCAAAACCCGTATATCCCATTTGTCCACCCATTTAGTCGACTCACAGTCATCCCAATTTTCCTCTGCACATGATGGACAATAGCATGTCATTTTTCGTGTGTGGATACTCCATGAACCTGCATTAGAGCTTCTAAAAGAGTGCAACTCACTAGATCCTATTAGTGTGCAACAATCCTGATATGGTACAATGTTAGTATTATCTATCAACCAAAAAAATTTACAAACCGTAGACTCACCTTCCTTACCTGGACCCATTGTAGCGTTACACCACTGGACGATGGATTTTGCATTTTTCAATATTGCTCCATCTTTGTACTTTAGTTCTTCATGAGCTAAGGCTCTTTTGATGCATGCGCCTACACCATCGTGCTCTCCCTTTCCATGACCAGCCTCTGTGAAATTTCACATGTATTGAATTCTACACAACTTGTGCATCCTGCTCAACCAATAGAAATCCATGCATTCTTGAATTGAGATGCACAATTGTCTGACCAAATAATGTGCTGACGATATGTGATGCCCCTATTAGCCAAATCTCCATAAAATAGTTGAAAACAACCATGTACGAACTCCATAGAATGTGATCGATCATTGCTGATGTAAAAATGGTACTCCCTCAAAATATTCTTGTCATCCTCTGTACTTGTAGGTGAATGCATGAATGTTATGTGAACAAATATGGAAACCTGTTGAGAAGTATAATACTTTTCTTGCACCTCATTTTGTGGTTGTAGTGTGTAGTTCTCTGCGAAATCTACAACTGAAACAATGGTATCCAGTGGAAATGTATCCTTGCACAACTTGAATTGCAAATCCAACCATTGAGCTCTATGGGTATGCCTTGCATACTCGTAAATAATGTTTTCATGAAAAATCTTTATGAACTCATACATTGGAATCTTTTCAATGACTAAATCACATCTTTTACCATGTTTCCCATCTTTTAGAGCATATGTCACTATCTTAAATTTTCTGTAATCTACTATTTCATTTCCAATTGCATGTGTACTATCCATATGTTGACAAGTTGATAAAAGTTGCAAAGAACCACAAAATAAGCACGTACCATCCAAGCATGATGTCTTGTAAAATTGTTGGTCGTCCCCTATTTCACATAAAATGTTGGATATGAATTCCCTTGAAGATCTTGGTGGCTCATTTATGTCACAATCCTGCAAAACAAACTAAGAATGCAAAATTACACATATATGCCTAAAAACATCAAAATGGTTAGAAAATTCAATATGTATCCTACAACAACAAGTTGTGCATGTGTGATTTATCTTCACATAAAAAGGTTTACCCATCTCAAAAAATCTTTGACTTATTCGAATTTGAGGATACATACCAATAAATTTTGCAAAAAATTGTATCTGAGTTGTGTTCAAAAAATGTTTCGCATGTGGTTCGCGATTTTGGCTACCAATCCTCCTTCTTACAACATCTCTTTGATTAGGGGAAACACGTGTGTTATTTTTTCAAAAATCTTCGATCAATGATTTCAAGGCTTCACTAATTTCTTTATCCTTTCGTGGTAGTCTACCGCTAAATGTCCATAACTCATTTTTTGTTGGATCTTCCAATCTCTCACGCCTTAGCATGGCTCTCCTTAGAGTACCTCTACCAATTTTTAATGTTTTGCTTGTCTTTCTCATGAGTCGAGCTTTCTTCATTTGGCTACTTACTATTGTCGATGTAAGTACTCGTCTTGCAATATTACTATCTTTGGTGCGTGATTTAGAACCCACTTTGTCATAAGCATTCATTAGATTCTTTACAATGTTTTTTTCATTTGAATCATCCATCGTTCTTAGCCCAAGAATCTTCATGATAGGCCTAAATTTTAAATTCCTCATCATTTCAACAAATAATTGGCATTGACCTGTAATATTTAATTCATCAAAAAATAATCTCCACATACGATTAACTTTTCTTTGACAAGTACGCTTGCTAATCTTGTTAGGCATTGATTTCAAAATGTTACTATCAATATCAATCAAATATTTTGGTCTTCTAAAACGAATTCTAGAAGGTGTTATAATCTCTTCAATTCTCTCAACATTTTGAACATCAACATAAGGTTGAGTGTATTACGTACCTTGAATCAAAGATGATGTGCCTTGGCAATAAGATGCAAAAGATGGAATATCACCTACTTGATGTGTTGATGTTGTGCCTTCAACATGACATGATGGAGTGTGTATATCGTCTGATCTACAAATCAGTGTCTCTTCAACATGAGAGGATGATATGAATTCAACATTGGAAGATGGTGTAGTGGACGATATGACTCCAACATTAGAAGATGGTGTAGCTTCACAATTCAATTGTCTTCTTGAGTGTAACAGTCTCATTCATTCTCTTTGTCTTTCCAATTCTTCCTCTTTGTTTCTTGGTACCAGTGGTTCTTGATCGTCTTCGAAAGTCAATTCTTCATTATTGCTTTGCAATTTTCTTTGCTCACGTAGTAATTTCATTTTATCTTTTTTAATTGCCAAATCTCTCTCCCTATCTTCATTTGTTTGATTTTTTGGTTTCTTCCTTGGCATGATGATGATTTCTACATGTCAAATTATTCAAACATTTGAATTACTTAAAATGTGTAAATTACAAATTATTCAAATACATATAAAAATTATAATTATTTGAATGAATACACAATATATATATATATATAATGACTTGTCAAATTTCTAACCATTTCGAAATAACATTTCATTGAAACATACAAATTTCAATGAATTCACTATATATTAAACATGTCAAATTATAATCAAATTTGTATCTATATATCATCAAACAATATTTAAAATAGATTGCACTAACCTTTTCTATACAAGGAATATTCAAAAAGTCTTCAAATCATGTATCCAATGATGAATTTGGTGTTTGCTAGCTTCCAAAAGTGTTTGCCACGTTTAAATAGTGTTTGTTAGCTTGAAATAGTGTTTGCCACCTTGAAAGACTATTTGCTGTGTTGAAACCCATGATTTCTGTCGAGATAACAGAGTGCAGAACAGACCAAAAGCAGAGAATGAATGAAATGGGCCCCAAAGTTTCTTTTTGACCATTTTTAGGTGATTTCACATAGTGCGTACGCACTATAGTGTGTACGCACTATAGCGCGTATGCACTATGTGAGAACACATCACTCTCCACCCTCCCTACTCTCTCTCTCTCTCCCTACTCTCTCTCTCTTCCTACTCTCTCTCCCCTCTCCCATCCCCTACACTCTCTCTCTCTCCCCTCTCCCATCCTTTACTCTCTCTCACTCTCCCTCTCCCACCGCCTACTCTCTCTATCTCTCTCACCCTCTCTCCTCTCCCATCCCCTACTCTTTAGATCTCTCACACACACTCCCATCCTCCCTCTCCCACTTCTTACTCTCTCTCTCTCTCTCCCACATCCCCCTACTCTCTCACACTCTCACACTCTCACATCTGCTACTCTCTCTCTCCCATCCCCTAAACTCTCTCTTTTACTGATACACACTCCCATCCCCCTCTCTCTCTCCTCTCCCATCCCCTACTCTCTACTCTCTCTCTCCCATCCCCTACTCTCTCACACACTCTCTCCCATCCCCTACTCTCACTCTCTCTCTCCCATCCCATTCTCTCTCTCTGCCACCTCCTACTCTCTCACACACTCTCTCCCATCCCCTACTCTCTCTTACACACACTCCCATCCACCCCTCTCTCCCATCCTCTACTCTCTCTCTCTCTCTCCCCTCTCCCACCACCTACTATCTCTCTCTCTCTCAAGTTCTCTCTCTCCCTCTCTACTCTCTCTCTCCCATCCCCTACTCTTACTCTCTCTCTCTCCAATCCCAAACTCTCTCTCACACTCTCTCCCATCCCCAACTCTCTCTCACACTCTCTCTCATCCTTTCACTCTGTCTCTCTCATCTCATACTCTCTCTCTGCCACCTCCTACTCTCTCTCACACTCTTTCCCATCCTTTCACTCTGTCTCTCCCATCTTGTACTCTCTCTTTGCCACCCCCTACTCTCTCTCACACTCTCACACTCTCTCCCATCTCCTACTCTCTCTCTTTCATAGACATACACACACACACACACACACACACACACTCCCATCCCCCCTCTTTCTTCTCTCCCATCCCCTACTCTCTAGATTTGTCACACGCACTCCCATCCCCCTCTCTCTATCTCCCTCTCCCTACTCTCTCACACTCTCTCCCATCCCCTACTCTCTCTCTCACACTCTCTCCCATCCCCTACTCTCACACTCTCTCTCTCCCCCATCCCATTCTCTCTCTCTACCACCTCCTACTCTCTCTCACACTCTCTCCCATCCCCTACTCTCTGTTACACACACTCCCATCCACCCCTCTCTCCCATCCGCTACTCTCTCTCTCTCTCTCTCTCTCTCTCTCTTGGGCTACTCTCTCTCTCCCCTCTCCCATCCCCTAAACTCTCTCTTTTGCAAATACACACTCCCATCCCCCTCTCTCTCTCCCCTCTCCCATCCCTTACTCTCTAGATCTCTCACACACACTCCCATCCCTCTCTCTCCTCCTCTCCCACTCCCTCTCCCACCACCTACTATCTCTCTCTCAAGTTCTCTCTCTCCCTCTCTACTCTCTCTCTCTCTCTCTCTCTCTCCAATCGCCAACTCTCTCTCACACTCTCTCCCATCCCCTACTCTCTCTAACACTCTCTCTCATCCTTTCACTCTATCTCTCTCATCCCCTACTCTCTCTCTTTCACAGACACACACACTCTTATCCCCCCACTCTCTTCTCTCCCATGCCCTACTCTCTACATCTGTCACGCACACTCCCATCCCCCCTATCTCTCTCCCTCTCCCTCTCCTACTACCTACTAGATCTCTCTCTCTCCCTCTCTACTCTCTCTCTCTCTCTCCCATCCCATCCCTTACTCTCACTCTCTCTCTCTCCCATCCCCTACTCTCTCTCACACTCCCATCCCCTAATCTCACTCTCTCTCTCTCCCATCACGTACAAGCTCTCTCCGCCACCACCTACTCTCTCTCACACTTTCACAATCTCTCCCATCCCCTACTCTGTCTCTCTTACACACATTCCCATTCTCCCTCTCTCCCTCTCCCTCTCCCACTCCCTCTCCCATTGCCTACTTTCTCTCCCCCATCCCCTATTCTCTCTCTCCCCTCTCCCATCCCCTACTCTCTCTCTTTCATAGACACACACTCCCATCCCCCCTCTCTCTCTCTCCTCTCCCATCCCCTACTCTCTAGATTTGTCACACACACTCCCATCCCCCCTCTCTCTCTCCCTCTCCCACTCCCTCTTGCACCACCTACTATCTCTCTCTCTCAAGTACTCTCTTTCCTTCTTTACTTTCTCTCACCCATCCCCTACTCTCACTCTCTCTCTTCCATCCCCTACTCTCTCTCACACTCTCTCCCATCCCCTACTCTCTCTCTCTCTCACCCCCATCCTGTACAAGTTCTCTCTACCACCCCCTACTCTCTCTCAAATTCTCACACTCTCTCCCATCCCCTACTCTATCTCTCTTATACACATTCCCATTCCCCCCCTCTCTCTCTCTCACACACTCCCTCTCCCATTGCCTACTCTCTCCCATCCCCAACTCTATCTCTCTTACACACTTCCATTCCCCCCCCTCTCTCTCCCTCCCACTCCCTCTCCCATTGCCTACTATCTCTCTCTCTCTCACTCTCTCCCTCTCTCTCCCATCCCCTACTCTCACTCTCACTCTCTCTCTCTACCACCCCTACTCTCTCTCACACTCTCACACTCTCTCCCATCCCCTACTTTCTCTCTTACACACACTTCCATCCCCCCTCTCTCTCCCTCTCCCACTCCCTCTGCCATTGCCTAATCTCTTTCTCTTCCATCCACCCTCTCTCTCCCTCTCCCACTCCCTCTGCCATTGCCTACTCTCTTTCTATCCCATCCCCTACTCTCTCTATCTCTCTCTCCCCTCTCTCATTCCCTACTCTCTCTTTCACACACACCAATCCCCCCTCTCTCCTCTCCCATCCTCTACTTTTTCTCTCACTCGCTCTCCCTCTCCCACTGGCTACTCTCACTCTCTCTCTCACTCTCACTCTCTCCCTCTCTACTCTCTCTTTGCTACCCCCTACCCTCTCTCACATTTTCACACTCTCTCTCTTTCTCTCTTACACACATTTCCATCCCCCCTCTCTCTCTCCCTCTCCCACTCCCTCTCCCATTGCCTACTCTCTCTTCCATCCCCTACTCTCTCTCAAGATACTCTATCTTCCCCCTCTCCCATTCCCTACTCTCTCTCTTTCACACACATGCACTCCCATCCTCCTCTCTCTTGCTCTTCCTCTCCCACTCCGTCTCCCACCACCTACTCTCTCTCTCCCCCATCCCCTACTCTCAATCTCTCTCTCCCAACTTGTACTCTCTCTCACACTTCCTCTCTCTCCCATCCCCTACTTTCAATCTCTCTCCCCCATCCCGTACTCTCTCTCACACTTCCACTCTCTTGCATCCTGTATTCTCTTTGCCACCCCTACTCTCTCACATTTCCTCTATCTCCCATCCTATACTCTCTTTGCCACCCCTACTCTTTCTCACTTCCTCTCTTCCCTCTCCCATCCCCTACTTTCTCTCTATCTCTCTCTCACACACAAATAGCCATTCCCTCGCCCCACCCCCCCTAGCTCTCTCTTGGTTTTGGTTTGCAATTTAGGTCTCAATAGTGTGTGCGCACTACTTTGAATTTAGAAGCGTTTTAATAGCGTGTGCGTGCTATAGGGCGCACGCTCTATAGGGCGCATGCGCTATTCAAAGCTTTGCATTAAAACCAAGCATAAGGCTTGGTTTTTCCTTGGAGATCCAACCCAAAGGTTTGGAGTTTATAAACAGGTCTGAGATGTGTTTTCCAATAAACATACAAAAAATGATTAATTTTTCTTGTGTGCTCCCCTTCAAGATTCCTCGTGGTTGGGTATTGATAAGATCAGGTTACATAACATTATAGGTCTTTGTGTTAGCTATCTAACCATATAATTTATTTTTAATTTGAACTATTTTAAGTCTTTGATCTATAATTTCTTTTGAATGTATGTTCTTTTTTTGTCAAAAACCACCATGTACTAATTGGGCTGTAGATTTTAGCTCATTCATCGAATTTTGTAACAACTTAGTTTTTTAGAAACTAGACTCCATTCTACACACTTTGAAAAAAAGAAGTTTTGATTTTAGATTAGTTTTCAATCATTTCTAGGGGGAGCACATAGATATTTCATGTTTTTGGGATGGGTCTAATTAAAAAATTCATTAAAAAAAATACACATTATAAAATTACCCAAAAAATCTGGGATAAACTACATAGTGTTAGGTAACTTTTGACTAGAGCGATTAAAGAATTTCAAAAAAAAAGTTAAAATTTTAGGGGGGCCACACTTTGTACTATGTTATGTTTTTTTGGAATAAACAGTAACACTTTTTGTGGCCCCCTTTTTTGAGGACCTAAAACTAAACCATTTTGAAAAAAAATTAGAAGTTTAGAAACTAGATTCAAAGGACTACGACTTTTTCTTTTGTCATATCTTAAAATTTTGAGCGTAACTATCTTCAAATTCTTGTTGAAGTCCAGAATTTGCTAATTTTAGGAGAAAGGTGTCCACTTATACCCCCCTTTTGGCACCACAACTTGGTGCACTTACCCCTTATAACAATTTAATTTGAACCGTTCTCTATAGGGGAAGAGATCGAATAGCCATCCAGGTTAATTTTGAGCACTTAGATCTCCTAAACTTTAAGTTGAATTGTGTTGATTTTTCCAATGGAGCTTTGTAGGTGATTCAAGAGTTTAAAGCTAAGGTTTTATTTTAGGGATCTCTTAGAAGCAATGGAGTGCGAAGTCATTGAAAAGTGTCATTTTAAAACACTCGTCAATATTCTAATAGCCCCTCACCAAAAAAAAGTACTTTTGGCATAACTGGACCAATCAACAACCAAGAAAGATAAAAAATGATCAACTATTAGTACGTGTGTGATTGACTATTAGTACATGTATTATCAGCTATTAATATATATTTTATCATTTTTTGGAACTTTTTAAAAGTGACAATTAGGAAGTATCTATCACAAAAGTCTCCTCATGATCAATGACCCCATGGTTGCTACTAGATCTCTTCCCCTATTTTTTTTCTGAGATTTGAAATGAATTTTATATCGTTACTATTCTCAATTTCTTGTATCTTTTTCACTTGTGGCTATTTTTGTACTAGTCATATTGAAGTTATGTAAATTTGTAAGAATTTATCTCTATGTTCATTCCTCTTTATAGGTGATAGAGATGGTGGCAGAGTACATTCCTCCTAGAGAAGATATAATTCTCCAGAATGACATCCCATCTAAGCTATATATAGTTGCTTTTGGAGCAGCTATAAGTTACATTCTCACAATCTTGCATTCCTTTTCTATATCTATCATGATTCCTACTTTGACACTATTTGGTAAGAATCTAAATTCTAAACTGGGACAGATATTGCATTTCAGGATTTAATTTTAACGGAGGATGGTCCAACTCTAGAAAAGGAAAGTTTTAAACTAGGTCATAAATAAGAATTTAGCGGATATTTGTATGAATGTCCATTGTCTTCTAAGATCTTGAGTGTAGGTTCTAGAGTGTTCCCCAAAGTAATTGAACCCAAAATTAGAAGAGGGTTACACATTTGTTCTAGTATTTGTGGTAAAACTTGTAAGCTCTTTTCAATGAGAACAAGGTTTTAATGAAATCTTCTTTCATTTGATTATCTAGTGTCATTTCTTATATGATTTAATGCACTTTATTGGCTCCAAGTTCTTCAATTGATTGAATCAGGAGATATAGTTGGAGAGATTGAAATCTTGTTCAATATTCCATAGCCAATTACAGATAGAACAAGAAAGCTTTCTCAACTTCTAAGACTTAATAAGAATGTTTTGATCAATCTGATACATTTAAATATTTCAAATGGAAGAATTATCGTCAACAATGTTCTTGAGGTCTCCAAACATCTAAGGCTCTGGCACATATGGTTTTTTCCTTTCCTGCAATTTAGTTTATTGAATGAAAACATTTTTTTTAAACATGAAGTTGCATTCTTTAGGCATATTGAGGGAAGCAATAACAAACCCTCTCTTAAAAGATGATGAAGATAATTTTTACATTCTCTCATTTTCAACAGCATCTGAAGCAGCTTAAAGGAACAAATTTAGAGCATTTTCCATCCAAAATATAGGTTTCTTATATAGAAAGTGATGCAAAGTCTCCATTACCAATAGGCCTTAGCTATATAGCTTCAAACGGGAATGCTCAATTCATGAAAGAACTTCTGAAAAGAGGATCCAAATCTAAAGATACAAATTATAATGGCTTCGCTTCTCTAGTTAGTCAAATTATTTATTACTCTTATTATTAATGGGCCAATGTTTTTGATGTTATGAACTGATATTTTTGAAAAAATCATATTAACATGTTGAATTCCCTCATAAAAGCTTTCTTCCTATAAAATTCTTATTAAGGAATAGAGTAGCCTTAGAGTAGAAAAACTAAACTAAATTCCATAAAGTATAATAGTCCCCCTGATCAATAGCCATACTGATCATTTTCATTGTAACTAATACATTCCAGAATAAGCATATTGAAAAATTGGATGATTTTCACCATTCATTGTTTGGCATGTTTGAACGGGAGATGAGCATGAATTCTACAATAGGGGATCTGAAAATTAACTCAATCTCCAACTCTTTTCATCCCCAATCAGTTGCAAGTCCACCCAAAAGAGTAACAATACACTTATCTCATCCAAGTACTTAGAAATCAGATATATTATGTGGAAAATTGATTGTTTTTCCTTCATCACTGGAGGACTATTGCAAATAGTAGGTAGATTCTAGCAATTTGGCATTATATTTCGATTTCTTAGATGTGTTCATTTAATTTTGATAAAATTCAAAGTTCTTTTTCAAAATATTATCTCTTCAACAATATGCCTCGTGTAATTGATAGCAGGGCAAACATTCAGATGCAGAGTAGCCATTGTACTAAACCCAGATGGTACAAAAATTGATGATATCAATGTAATTAGGGACAATGAGCCTTTATATCTTTGTTAATTAAATTTTATAAGACACATTTCAATTAGTACGATTAAAAAGATTAGATAATCGTCTTGTTTTGACCTTATAGAAAAGATCAGGAGTTGATTTGCAATTAGCAAAATATAAAAGGATTATAATGTATATACTAGACTACCTTATGGGTTTGCCAAAACTATAATGTTCACCTTTCTAATTTGATGTTACTATACAACAAAAAATATTTACAATGTAGGAGAACTTCAAATAGATCTGTTAGAAGAAACTTGGAATATTGCACTTTGAGTGCCTCTTCGGGGAATTACCAAAATTTACGTGTAAGTTGATATTATTTGTGTTGTTTCTTTTCAATTAGGTTGGCATGTGTTTAAACCAGCGATGGTTGTGGTAGCATGTAAATCAACTTCTAAAATATCCTTGACTAGTTCACGAGACAAGAGTGTAGCCACAATAGATAAAGGAAAATCAGATTCCTCTCAAAATGGAGCCCACAAGAGATCAAGGAAACTAGGCCATGCTACATTTTATGCAAACCAGTCTATGGGTAAACTTTTTGTAATTTCTCATAATATAAAATTTTTATTTAACATTCAGATTGATCAACACTAACAACATATGATAAAGGTGATGCTTTTAATATGGATGATATAGTAATCAAAGGCGATTGAATGGTAGTTGCCTTGTGTTTGAAAAACTAGCAATATTCAAATTGGAAAATCAGGAGCATCGTGGAGGAGGGTTGGTCATATTGGATATGATTTTGAAATTTACCATATAGCATTGTTTAAAATGGATACCAAAATCTCTATTAAAATTGTCATCTACTTGGAGGGATCCCTGAAAACCAGTCAGAGGTAAAGGATCTTGACTTACTTTCTGTCTCTAGTTTCACCTACGGAGTATTAGATTTTAATGGTTTTAAATTTTTATTGGTAGCACATATCTTCTGCATAATTAATCTATGTTCATTTTGAATATTACAAGTGACTTTGGGCAGTCAATAGTACTATTTCCATCTCTCTACATTTCCCTCCTAGTGGTAGCATTTTTGATGAATAGAGCAATCTATGTGGGTTGAAGATAGTGCACCAGTGAGAAACTCCATCTTTTGAACCTACCACAGGCTATGTTGTAACATCCTCCATTGGTTTGACAAGTGTTGAATAAGTGTTGGAATGCCAACAACATCTAAATCTGCTATGTGGTAACCCTGATACCATCTCTTTTGCTGGGCTTAGCTACATCATGATCTCTTTCTAGAGAGCCAAAGTGAACCATAAGATCCACCATGAGCATGACTAGGTAAGTGTGAAGTTGTTTACACCTAGAGATGACAACAAAACCAAATTAAAAAAGACCAATGAACATGCTTAAGTGTCTCCAAGACTGGAGTTGTTACTAAGAGCTGCAGACATTTCAAGGGTTTAACTTCTATTTGACATCTCTTACAGATCATATATTTCAATTTTTAGTTGGGGCTCTCTAATTTTCTAAAAGCTATTGGTTGAATATAATTTAAAAGCATTTTGTTTCATAAGCCTTTTCCAATTAAAGAGCTATATCATTGTTTTTAAAAGTAAACAACATTAAAGGATAGAAAATGACTTAAGTGTAAAGTGTAATATTTAGTACTATCATATTGGTACTTTGTCTGCAAGGATTTGACATTGATAGATTCATGAAGTGTACTGTTATATTTTTGTTTTGTTTGTAAGGATGTGATAATGATAAATTCTCGAGCCTTAGATGTGAATGAGATATTTTCTTTAGTCCCAAGATAGTTCCTTTCTTCAAAAAGCTCTTGAGTGGATTTTATTTAACTTCTTATTCAATTATTTGGATAGATTAGTCCTTATATTCTTGAACTTTGTTATTCCTTTTTTCAAATGAAGTGTTAACTTTTAAAGGGCCTTGGACTTTTCCATTAGAATTTTAGATTTTCTTTAGATTTTTCTAAATTTTGATGTCCTCTTGTTTTTCTCAATGTGTCTCCTTGTTCATGTTCTTGATTATCATTAGTCATTTGTATACATGGAGAGAAGACTGTCAACTAGGATAGGGACTATACCTCTCTTTGTGTTATTTAAGATTTTTGTTTTTGCATGACTTTTACATGTCATGCCTTTTCTTCATGTATTATGCCGCAAAATTGGAATTGGATTTGTGTATCCATGTGCAAAATAAAGTGTTCATGTTATTTGTTGTTCCCTGATATATCTAATGATATGGTGCAAAGTTTATTTTATATTTTTTGTTTTTTCTAAATTTATATTCCTAGAAACTAAATGAGAGATAAATGTGACTACTTTCTTACAAATTATTCATATGTTTGAATCAGACCAGGATAATATCTCTAACTTTGAAATGAAGTTAATGAATATTGACACTGAACTCGAAAGGAGTTCATCTCTTAGCTTAATCTCATCATCATAACCAAAAATTCTCAAAATTGTCCATGTAGTTTGCTTGTTGTGATGGATCCAAAGAACCACTTGTGTCAGTTAACTACTATTTTATATGTGTTGCTGGGAGTACAGGTTTAGCTGCAGGATAATTTTTTTTAAAATTGACATAGCCTATTGAATAAAAAATCACCACTGAGATTATCCAAGATCAATTTGCAGTAGTCTAAAGACCTTTTACACAACTAGGTCTTATAGCATGAGAGCAAGACTTCTTCAAAGAAGACTAACACGGCTTCTAACTCTGATACTCTTAGCACGTTCTAAGAAAACAAACAAAATCCTGTAGCTTATGTAGTGCTCTTGATTTAAATGGAAGTTCAGTTTTAAAGACCCTTCCAGCATCAAGAATTAATGTTCACAACTTCTTGTATGTGCTCCTCACAGAAGAGATAAAAGACTGCAATTGTATATCTTGACCAATTCAAATTCCTTGAAAATCAATACTAACTTTCTCTATCACAGTCTTCCTAAAAATAACAGTTGAGCTAACATTCAACCACCTTCACTTCAATGCTAGAAATAGACAGTATCATATACATGCTAACAAGATGCATGCCAAGTTTTATCATAATCATTAGCATACCTTCCCACACCATGCTCACCTTTCCTTATTTTCTCAACGAATCTCCCATACAAAGACACACTCTTCACACCAAATCTGATGATGAAAGGATGCAACTGATTTTTTAATGTCAAAGAATTCACAGTAAAAAGTGAAAAACCAGTTGAATATGGCCTTCAATATACAATATAATCTTTTCCAGCTTATTTTTACCATACTCAGGCTTCAAAAGGTCTTCAAATCTGCTCTTTAACAAACTCTGATGCTCAATGATCAAATTTGCCTATTCTACCAACAATACCCCAAGAAACACAAATTAACCTATAGCACAAACTAGTTAAGACCTGTGCACAAACTAACTTCATATTTGAAAAATTTAGATCTTCCCAATTTCTGTGGTATATTGGAGCAACCATTTTCGATAAATACTAGAGGAATTAGTTTACTAACCTTCTTTTAATGTTATTTATTATGTTGCTATGATATCGCTATAAGGGCTTGTCCTCTAAATATCTCTACAATGTATTAACAAAACTAAAATATCTCCAATTGCAGGTACACAACTTACTTGAATCCTAAAATTATATTCTATTTTGGTAGAAAAAACTAATATGTTGCACATCTGATTGCCTACCCAAACTAAAAAATCCACCTTATATTTTGGGTTTCAGTAGAATTAAACCAAGACCTTCAATCTTCCTTCACATTTATAAATTAACACTTGACCCACTGTACAAAACACATTTTTTTGCATTAATAATGAACATGCAGTTTAGGAACTGGGTCCAAAAGATTGCTAAATCATAGAGATTTTCTATATTATACAAGTCTAAAAAAACTTCAACAAAATGTTGTAACAATAATGGATGCAATGGTATCAATTTTTAATGAGGTTATGTTGAACTTGCAATGCCAAACATGGTAAAGCTAGGTTCACAAAATGAATAAAACATTGGAGTCAGCTATTAAAATAAGGGGGTCTGTGTAAAAATTAGATTACATTGCTTCAATAGCTATTACAAATTGAAAGTCAAATGCTTACAATCATGGCTATTGTGATAGTACATTAATGCAAAATTGATACACGTAAGATCTATGACCCCAAAGTTCAAAAAAAAATTTCAAAGGAGCTTGTCTTTTGGCCAAAGGGATTTTCTCTTCTATTTTACATGATCGAGGAAGGTTTTTACTCTATGATTCTTAATAGACAATTGCTCATAACTGGGTTTTCTATATAGAAGATAGCATAATAATCCTTATGTTTTAATTCTAAATTTTTGATTTCAAATGGTTGAATTTTGAAAAGATGGGGAATTTTGTTTATAAAATATTGATGGATAATTCTATTTATAAAATTTGAATGGGTATATTGACTAATTTTTTTCAATGCAATCTAAGTCAACTCTTTGATAATTGCAGTGAATTCTAGCTTATACATGAACTGTGTCTCTATGTATTATTGGCACCACAACATCCTGAACTTATAAGGGAAACTCTAGCCACTCTTCATGCATTTTTATCATGGATTCCTCTTTGTTATATATTTGAATCTCCCCTGGTTTGTTTCTCATCCAGCATATATCATCTCACCTAAATGTCATTTTCTCCTTAATTATTTTATCATCACATATTGCTTTAAATAAGAATGTTGACTGCTTTAAATTACTAAAACATAGTGATGTCAATCTTTATGTGTGTCAAAGAGTCCTCCTAGTTTGTAATGTTGCTACCCATTTGTTTGTCTTTGATACTTACAACTTGATACTTTGCTAAATCTTTTTCCTATGCCTGCTTGTAGAAATTTGGCTTTGCAATGCTTAATTGAGGTATCCATCCTTGCATTTATATATTATATTCTCTCTACTCGTTCATTTAATTGTATTGTGAGTAACTTTACTGTAGCAGTAAGGTTCTTTATTATTTTTTCTCCTTGCATGCCTAATTGATAGTCTCTATTCAGGTTGCAGTACTCAATTTTGGGGGCTTCTATGATGCACAATTTGTGAAGCTTTATACAATCTTCATGGTGCAATTGTAGGTAGCGTGAATGAAATTTTTATAGTTTGTGATTTTAGGTGGGTTTTATTTATCTTCTTGCAAATACAAGAAAATTGTGACACATTCATGTTTGAAAGGAGTGAGTAAAATCATAGTTGTGTCAGTTAACTGGTCTCGATAAAAAAAACTATTCTTTTGGTTTTTTCTTTACACATCTTTTACTTTGTACATATCTAAAAATATATTCTAATATTCATTATGTTAGGCTATTCTTCCACTTGGAATGAAAATCCCAGAAGCCTATGCAAATGGATCAACTGAAGAACAGGTATGTTTCATTAATGATAATTAATGTTGCTATGTTGTATAGCATGGCAGTTTTTAATGGTGTTACACAGGACAATAACGATATGCATTATTTAAGAACTAAATTTGAATTATTAGATTTAGTATGCCACAATATTAATTATACTACCTTTAACATTCCACGCTTTACAGGCATTCATTCAGAATCTGGCTCTTTTCTTCACTTCTTTTTACAAGGTAAAATACTTATTAATGGATTTTGAACTATTTTGTTTACATGCTACTTGTCTTCCAGGCTTTCCATTTGTATTCTTGATGTTTCTTAGTTCTTATTAAGTATATAATAAATATTAAATTACTAATTTTGGCACATTCCTTTGTGATAAACACTCACCTTATTACTTTGCTTCATTTATAAGCTATTTTATCCATTTTATGAATGCCTATCTGGTTTGACCTAAATAGTTTGAGTGATTTTATTTAATTTGTGTGAGCAAAAGATTTAATTTGTCAAGTTCCCTTCTAATAGTGTGATAGGTGCTCAAATGTTTGCCAGGTGTAATTCATATGTTATAACTAGTGTACTATGTTTTATCTAATCAAAGGTTCAAATGCTTATTGTAGTCACACATACACATACTTGAACGTACTCCTTAAAACTAGACTGCACTTCTAATGGGTCTTGAATATATGATTGGTTTTTCATATGTGGATGACACTAAAGTTTTCAAGGTGGGTTTTAGGATTTTGGGTTGCTTTGTCTACTTATACTTTGTTATAGTTACAAGCTTTTTATTGCAAGCTCTTTTATTCTGGTTATTCTGCTTTGGTTATAGGTTTGTCTAGATTATTGGAATGCAATAGTCATGGAACTTTTTGAGGCACACAAGGCTTCCAACAATCCTTCTGCCCCTATTAATGCCATGGGACTTCAGGTAAACTAGTCATCAATGCTTTTGTTGAGGCTTCTGTTGTCCTTTGTTAGTTCTTCTTTCTTTAGGGTGAGTAAGTGTATATTATATATTGCCTTGTTTTTCCATGCGATGTCCCACACTTTATACAGCTTCAAAACTCAATTTATCAAATATTGAGGAAATTCCATTAATAACTAAAAAATCATGAAATGGCCTCATGCATCAATAATATCAAGATTTTACCACAGAGTTGTAACTATAAAATTTGATGGAAGAATAAGAAACCTGATTTAGCAAAATGCTTTACATATTTGATTTAGGCATACCCATAAAATAACTCTCTGCACTGTGTTGGAGATAGTTCTAAAAACAATTGATTGCAAGGTCTAAACCACAAGGTGACAGCCGCATAGGTCACTCAGAGAGCTTACCACATAAACAATAAATTTATTTTTACCAACTTAAAAACCTTTTCAATAGTGTAGTATGATTTGGTTGCTTGAGAAGTGCAACTAGGGATGCTAAATCCTAGGTGACTTGACCTAGAATCAATATGCTTATAGGGATTTCCTCTCTCTCCTTCCCTCCCTCTCTCCTTGAAAAATGTTTCCCAATTCATAGCTCCTCTTTCTCTCTTCAAACACTTCTTTCTCATACTACACTTTTTTAAAGCATATTACATAGGTTTGAATTCTATAAACCTGACAACTCAAAATATTTCAAGGTAATAACTGATACCTCCAATTTGTTTATCCTCTATCCATCTTGTTAGTCTATGAGGACCTGGTGATAGGCTAACCTAATTAACTACTACATACTAAAAAGGGGACATTAGAATCCATTGAAACCTCTACTATTAGATTTCCACAATCCAAAAGGGGACATTAGAATCCATTGATATTTAAATTGAATGGTGAATACACTAAGATTGCAATTTGATTGGATAGAATGCTCATTTTCTTTCATAATTCAATGTTTTCTATTTATTAAAAAAATTTTGTTAATTGATGTGGCTAGATCAATTCAATGGTGTCAATCATGGCTTGCAAAGAGACCACATTTCTTTGCGGCATTCTATAAAATAGTTCACATGCCTTGCAAAATTAACAATATTCGATTTCCACAATCCATTTGTAATGCAAGTTCATTTTGGATCAGGAGAAAATAGATTTCATTGAAGTTTATAAATAAGCATATGTTTGCATGTTATTCGTTGCCAGTCTTTGCATCAAAGTGATGCTTGCATCATCTCTTCACTCTTGCTTGCTGTTGAAATGCATCCTCAACCAGGCCTCCTTTTGAATCTCTTCTCAAACTAGCAAGTGCCACCTATAGACTTGATTCACTATGTTGTTGATCACTCTTCTACCACATTCAAATTTTTTGAGTGAGTTGTATTATGTTTAGTAGATGTATTCATGTTTTAAGCTATAGAAAATGAATAAAAAATATGCAAGTATTATGTCGGTGCTTAAAAATTTAGTTAATTGCCCTAGGAAAAGTTTTCCTAGTTCGCTTGTATTATATCTGATGTACATCCTAGCCTGTTTAAATTATTTGTCAGTGTACTGGTTATATTGTTCTCCATTTGTAAGTGCCATGATATCTTCTTTTGACGCTTATTTTGTGCAGACAATGGCTTCCTATTCAGTATCTGATGTAGTTGCAACATATTACCTTTACATGACATATGTACACCCTTTTATCTTTTCTTTAGCAACAATAATCCCTATGCCCCCTGATGAAGTTTTATGCAAAGGCAGTGGAACTCTTTGTGAAATGTTGCTTATGGTTTAGGTGACTAATCCAAGCTAGATCTTATTAAGTGTTATAATGCTTAAATGCTTTCTTCAAGTCTTGGATTTTCATTCCACAAAAAATTATTTATTTTCTTTAGCAATTTCGTCCTTTTTGTTCAGAGGTTTCTTGAAAGGTGCAGTGAATGTTGTTGCTTATCCCTTCAAATATGGCAAGTTTGAATGGCACTGTAATTTGATTTTTAAATTCACTTGTGTAAATATTTTTAGAATCATCATTTTGGATCAAATGAATTTTTGGTAAGCATAATCTTGTAGCTACATCAACATTAATCTATTTGAAAAGTAAATTTTTGTTTTTTCAATTTGATTGTGTATAGTATTTTTAGGATCAATGTTTTGGATCACACTACAAGATCCATCATCAGGAGACAAGAATGCAAGAGTGAAGTGTAATAGACAATTTGGTGTAAAATGTGGAAGTGCTAGTGGTCCCATTGGGGGGCATTTACCACATCAAGGTTCATCTCAACCAATTGGAGGTATGGGATCTAGTTTCAACTTTTTTGGTCTTGAAAATCCAACAAGCCAGACTTTAGTTGGAGGTCCATTATCTCAAACTGGCTTATTGACTCAGTTGATCATGTATATTTCTTAGCTTTTGTTTGATAGGTAGGAAATACTGATAGTTGTAGAAAGCAGTGGGAAATGATTTTTGAACATTCGACTGAAGTTTGTATTAATGTGTTATGGTAGTTGTATAATCAAGGATTGAGTCAAAGCCTATGGGATGGGAAATTAAATCATATTATGGGATGTGGATGTCAATATCAAGGAAGATATTTTTTGGTTGTAGGCATCTAATGTTGTATTCATGTTGTCTTTGATTTTGATTGACTTTTCATGTTAAAGTGTCAAATGGTGGACTTTCTTATGTAGTTACTAGATCTAGATAGTTTTAAATCAAATTTAACTTGATCCAAATTTTTTGTACCAGGAAAATTTTTCCAATTCATCCTTGTCTTTTCAATTCTTATACAAATTTAATGAATTCTTTCTTGGGTTCTGGATTTCCAATTTTTATGGATCTCCTAAACAAATCAATTTTTGGACTAGGTAATTATGGTTTTTGAACATTGAATTGATCAAACCTAGTCGTTTTGAATTGAGCCTCTATAGTTTCTTTTCATCTAGAGGAAATTCTAACACTTTGTGAACATTATGTTATGGCAGAAGAAAATAGCAAGGA